>JAUMHF010000016.1:12150991-12300243 GCA_032359275.1 Microctenopoma steveboyesi | reverse complement strand
AAACAAGGCCATACGTGCTTTGGCTGAGAAGCCAAGGTTAGGTGCTTCTGCAAATTGAAACTGTTGTCTGTGGAGCTACCTGAGCCAGAGAACACTCTGGCTCAGGTGGTCACAGTGACATACATGAAAGCCAGGGGCAACAACAACCCACAGGTGACCATCGAGTACTAACAACTTGAGGACTCCACAGGGTGCTTCTCCTACCAGTCAGTCAGACTTGAGAAAGGCCCTCTGGAACGGAGGGAGACGCGTCTTCAAGGAACTAAAACAAGTCCAGTTGCCCCCGAATAACCTATTTTGGGATAACCATGACCTGGATGACTGAGAATCTTTACAGACGGATAAAACAACCACTTAGCAACACTCTGTGCTGTCTGAAAAAAGCACAAGGTACAGCTTAAAACATCATCAACGCAACAGTTCTTGTAGCATAAAAAGTAGGGTTTTTAGACAATGTTGAGCAAGAGCAAACATAAATCCACAGAGCCGGTCCTGCCCTGGTAGTGGGCACATGTGATACAAACATCACGGTAAACAGAACCATTGTGCACCACACCGACCTGATGTGTTTTTTATCCCCATACACATGTGGATATGAAGTACACACTACAGTACACATGTAGGTTTTCTAACCCATGCAGAGAGAGATACCTGACGGCAAGATGTAAACTGACACACACACTGTGGGAGACAGGAAGTCATGGAGTTTTACACAAACAGACGCACACACCGTAGCGCTCGTATCCTCGCCGAGCAGTAGTTATGAGGAGAGAAATCCATCTTGCTGCGCTGTACTTTGTGCCCTCTACACGTCCCAATAATTTGCTGTGACAAATACTTAATTGAACTGAATGGGAGTGAACTGAAGTGCACAAAGACTGGCTGGTTTAAAGAATGCCGCCGAGAGGAATGTGATCCAGTGCGTCTCTGAGGCTGTGAGTCACAGCCAGCCATACAGCCGGCAGCCGAAGACAGTCGCTTAGTTTGATGTTAACTTGTTTCTCCTCCGGCGGCGGCTGTCACCTCTTGGTTTTTCCTCTGTAGCGGGAGCTCAGATCAGTGGGGTATCTGAGGGCCTGTCGTTCTGCTCTCCATCACAGCTGCCGCAGCTTGCTCTAGGACACAGGTAGAAAAGCTGTAACACTGACTGAAGGCGAGGAGATTTATGTTGCTGGCAATGCTGGTTGCTGATATTGCTTCAAGGCGGCTTGCTTTTTTTGTGGTTTTGAATATTTGGGTGCTACAAGAAAGTTAATAATACCTTAAATAATGTAGTTTTTACACCAAAGAAAAAGTACTTTTGTCTTTTGTGGTCTTCAGTGTGTGTGTATATATATATATATAAGTGCTTGGTAAATAAGGTGAATCACAACTAACATTTAATGCAAACTGCAATAAATGTATTTTAAACTATGCAAGTTTCAGTTTTGTTTGAACTAGACTTCGGCCTAAAGCTTAGTAAGAAATCAATATCTTGAGATTGTGCTAAACTATTGATTATTAACTTGTGTCTGGTTACTTTAATTAAAATTGAGTTAATTTGGTGAAATTAATAATTAGAACTAATTAATTTTCTTTGTAAGTGCTACAAAAACTAGCCTCCCAAATGTGACTATTTGCTTGTTCTTGACTTGTTTTTTTACTTGATACAACGACAGAGATAGATTCTTTTTTATTTCTTTTCAGTTCGTCTTTCGCTAATTTCTAGAAGGGTTCAGAGGACAGATCTCTGTGGCTACTAACTACCAGTGACTTGAATCATATGGTATTAGGGCTTTTGTTAGTCATAATTCTCCTGTCATTTTATTATCACAAAGGCCTGCACCACTGCTAGGTTAATGAATCAGACTGCTCGCAGTGACCAACATGCTTTTCCTAATAGCAATATTATAACTACGCCCCACATATCATTGCAAGTGGATTGGTTCAGCTAAACCATCAGGGACGAGCGATGTCTCTCTGTATTAGAGCCACTTCCCGTTTAGGCAGAGCCACGGGCGGCCTGCTCACAAATGTGAGTCCCGGGGCTGTGATGGTGGGCTCAGATGATCAGCTGAGGGCCCTGATGGTTGAGTCAGGGGTGATCCTGACTGGCCCTGAGTGATGACTGTTGGAGCTCAGACTCCTGGTGGTTTTGCTAATGAGCTGCGACAAACACACGCACAGAAGAAGCACAAACAGAAAACAATCCTATGGAAAGTTTTAGGGGGTGAGACGAGGAGGGAATTCATGTTCATGTCGTCCAGTAATTGTTCATGTGTCGGGGTGAACTAAGCCTTTAAATTGTGTTTCTCCTTACAGGTAGCTGTACATTTGATGAAGGCTTCTCTCAGTGTGACTACCAGCAGGATCCCTATGATGACTTTGACTGGACGCACATCAACACACAGGAAGTGCCATACGTGTCCCCAGACCTGCCACAAGGTGAGACCGGGTGTTTTAGTCATGTGTCCATCCACCAAACCTCCTCTTCATCATCAAGTATTCAACTCTTCACAGTGGGGAAAGGAAATTAAATACATTTCTCTAGTATTTTACTTTGTTTATTTCCATTCTATGCCTTATACTTAAATAAAAACATGCAAATTGTATGAAATACAGCTCATAAAACACGATTCCTAGTGATTCACAGCTGTTTGGCTTGTAGCTACACAGAGAAATGCAGAAACAGGTGTGTGTGAGGGTGTGTGTGCGTGTGTGTGTGTGTGAGTTGTTAGCGGTTCCACCAAAAAGTCATTTGACTTCTTTTTCTAGTTGTATTGAGCTTGACTGTCTTGTGATTAGCTTTGTCAGCAAAATGAATTTGAAACCTAACAGATGGTTTCTATTAAATAAATAAAAGCCAAGAACAAAAACCCTGAGGAGGTTAAATTACCCAACTTTTCACAAAATATCACGTCCACAAATGAATAAAAATACTCATGACATTATTTTAGTTCTTTTCGTCTTTCTGCTTCTTTAGTAAACTCACAGCTGTCCATTCTTATGCTGCAACCTTTTGGACGTGGCCTGGCCCTCTCAGACACACCTACTTGTGTTATGTTTAGTACTTTAAGCACATTTTCCTGTACACATTTCACCACTTCGTTCTTGGAGTACTGAAGTTCTGCCGAGGCTCCACCGCCTGTGTCCCGTCTACTCGCTGGCACTTCTTTTATAAGGCATCCTCTCCTCTCCTTTTCTCCTCTGCTCTTTAATCAGTTGGGGTTTTTTTTTCTCCATGATGATGATGAAGGGGAAATTAAATCTTTCTGCCTTAGGGCTGAGGGTCTAATTAACAGAATATGAGGCCATTAATCAACAGCAGAGAACAGGGAAGGTTGTCTACTTTACAATGTTAAAAGCAAAATGTTATAACAATAACCAGCTACCCAGTGTTGACATGGTTCACAAAATTAAAACCAGAGGTAGAATGTTGACTTGTGTATGTGTAAAGAACAATGAACAATGATTAAGAAACCACGTTAAAGTGAAGCAGCCAGTAAGTTTGTTCATTTGTTTCCCTTCCCTGCTCTTTCATTTCCTTTTCTCTCCTCTCTGTTGTCTTCCTTCCTTTCCTATTATCTCGCCTCCTCCTTTCTTCTCTCCTTCTTAGTTCCTTTCTTATTACCTTCGCCAGATTTCGTCACCATCACAATTCAATGCTGTTATTTATCTTTCACGCTTATCATCATGACAACGCAGAGCCGCTGACATTTAGAAAGGGGTTTAGTTCAACACCAAGTCTTTCTACAGTCTTCACACATGCGCATGCACACGGTGTGAGTGTGTGTTGCTGTCTTGAACATGTGGTCTTGCATATATTTGAGCTGCAACACAAGTGCCTTGCCCAGTGGTACAGAGCCAAAGTCTTGAATTTAGTGCTATTAATACCAAGAGGCATTGCTATGCAAAGAGGGCAGAGTTCGCGGTTTGAAGAGGTTAAATACGTTGCCCAAAAGTGCAGCATGGCAGCAAATCCCGTAGAAGCCGGTGGACTGAGCAGGGGCAGGGGGATGGCACAGCAGGTTAATGGTTTGGAGATGTGGGTTGCTAAAGGGAGGGTTCTGAGCCGTGCCCAAAGGTTTGGGAGCGTGAACTGACATTTGATGTGTTAATAATGCCAACAGCGTGTGGGCCACGTGCGAGCTCTTGTTAGGAAGTTGAGTTGGTAGCTTAAATGCCTTGCCAAGGGACACACGGGTAATGTCTGTTTGTTAGAAATCTTGTATTCTCCAGCTACCAGTAATAAAAAAACAATCCAGTCTGGCTGGTGGCACCTGGCACTAAACCTTTTTTGGCTTTTGACCCTTGAAAACAAAGCGATATCTACTGCCTTTGTTTAAGAGGAAATGTTAATTGTTGACTATTTGGCATCTGAAAGCCCCTTTGGGCTTTGGCTGATTAGTAGTTCAGGGGGTTATATATTGTCAAAGGTATTGGCAGATGAAAAGGGTCTCATCTCAGGGCTTTATGCAGAATCATTTTAAAGTTATTTGATTGTTCTAGCCAACAATACTTTTGTTTCATATAACCCCCATTGATTCATCCTAGGTGCTAATCGCCATTTGCGCTTGAGGCAGTATTGAGTGTGCAGGCATGGTTTGGCAGTTTTTGTAATAGAGATAAAACTGTTCTGTGTAATCTCTCTGGGGGTTGATGCTGGCACTAGTCACCGTGGCAGGGGTCTAGATGCTCTGCTGGCAACTTGCGCTGTGCCAGTTGAACATTCATGGGCTGGGGCTCTGTGGCTCAGCGGACTAAAGCAGATACTCTTGACTCATAATGTTGTCAGCCGGCACCACTCTAAACCTATTTGGCATACAATTCTCTCCGTGTCTCTCTCTTTACTCGTGTTCTCCACTGTGTACCTTCTAATAAAGGAGACTAAAGTCCCTCGTCTGCTGGATGGTTTAATAATGACTGAATAATGATGAATGCAGCAGCGCAAACGAATATTTTAATTGCACTTCTTCGCCACAGGACCTGCAGAACTTGGACATGCAGTTTCACAAATCCAGTATTTTTCTACATGATATCGTACCTCATTACAGTAGTGCAAGCATTTTCATTCTTTGTCTTGATAGTGAAATATGTAGGAATATAAAATAACACAGCAATAATGCAATCCTTATAGCATACAAGACTAACTGACTAAAAAAACTACCAATTGAAGGAAAGGATGGCCAAGTTGTACTTCATCACGATTAGAGTTTGAATGCTGTGCTATCCATGTGACGCTATAAAAAAAAATAAAAATGATCTCAAAATCAAGTCCAACATTTTATCTGTAGCTGGAAAATTGTGACCTGGTTTCTCTTCTTGATACCAGTGTGGATTCATGCTTGTGTGAGCTGGTGCACTAAGCTGTATATTTTATCAGTGTTTTATTATGGTATGTTGATTCGGAGGGCTTGTTAGCTACGTAGCATCGCACCCAATGTGGTTGGCACTAAAAGGCTGAAGCGAAACTCTGGTAGCTGTTATTTCAACAGCAGGCTGCTATTGTTTTGCTGAAGAAAAATCCTTTGTCAGCCACATGGCTCCTGTTGTTGTTGTTGTTATGTGACATATCTGGGTCTTAAGACTGTCGGGGGGTATTTTTAGCCACATCGTTATATTGTATTCTCATCCCATTAGCAGCCATTTCATTTAAATTTCAGTTCAAACACACCAGCCATTTTAGAAACAGGCAGATGTCAGTTTCATATACTGACAAATATTTAATTACTCATATTTTCATTGCTAATTTTGTCTTCAATTAGTTAAATTAGTCAATTAATTATTAGCGTTCTGTTTCTCTGGGCTATTATTGATGGATTTGAAAAACTTGTGAAAAATATTACAACACTATTAGAATCTTTAACCACGCATTTGACTCATTTGACTTTTGAAGAGCTACGCTGAATGTGCTGTATTAACCAATTATTGTTCACAGTTTTATACTTATAAATAATCCATTTGTTGTTATAATTTTGAAGCATGCAACACTGTGATTAGCTGAAATGCTCAAGGTTATATTTTGTCATGCCGTTGTGTGCTATGACATATCTGGGTCTCTGACTGATAGAATATTTTTAGCTGGCACACCGTTTTGGCAGCCATCTTAGATGCACTTTTCTTATGTCACCATCTTAGAGTCTGCGCCAGAAAGTAGGAAGGAATAGGATTGACATCTTTTGCGTGTTTGTTTTAGATGCATTTAGATTGTAGTGTTGGGAGAGTGAAAAGGGTTCTGGCCTTGTTTCATTTCCTGTCGGATTGGCTGCAGGCCAGTTTGGAAATACTTGTTTTGGGTCTTTGTTGGTGAAATTCAGAACCAGGAAGTAGCATTATCTTAATGCTTAGAACTGGAGGGAGTTGGGTGCTGAAGACAAAGAGGCGACACAAGATCAAACCAAAAACGGGGGGAACAGAAAGGCAACACGTTTGTGTGCACAAGTTGAAAGCCCGTTACGTTCTGCTTTGTTTTGCAGAGAAGAGTATTTTCTCACTGCAGATTAGCTGAACAGTAATTGATCATCACAATTGTCTTAAAGCCTTTTGTATGGAGCATACCGTGCACAATGCAATATGCAAATACAATTATCCAGTTGGAATGAAATGCTCAGATATTATATTGTATTGTTCTTATTTTATTCAATTTAATTATATTTATTTTGAGAATTTCTGTCCTACTATGTCTATTTAATCATTTTTGTATACTAGTGTATTCTGTTATTTTATTAATTTACCATGCAAATATGACTGATTGACTCCTTCTGCAAAATAAAACTTTCCTGAAGTATAACCAATACATTTCACAACACAAAATTCACCTCAAAACAATATAAAACTGAGCAAATGAACACATTTCACATGCTGGAGTCAGAATACCTTTATCCTTGACTTGACATGATTAATACCATGATTTTCAAAGGCATATTAACCAGTCAATTAATGTAGTATTTCAGCTATAGTTCAGGTCAATCCAATTTTAGAATTAAACATTATCGTTGCTACTCTCCGTCGGTTCATGATGAGCTAATGGGAGATTGTGAGATTAAACATCAGGCAGCAAAGGATCACATTTCATCATATTTCTCTGATACAACATCTGGTCGAGGTCTGAGCTGATTACTAGAACATCTGGTTGGGCAGACTCCTTTTTTTTGTGCCAGCATCCCCAAATTATGCAGTATTTCATGCTCCACATCCTGCACTCAGCTACTTTTGGTACATGGTAGTACCTGATGCACATTTATTCTTTAAAGTAGTTAATTTGTCTCGTACAGATTAAGTATCGTTGTGTTACAGTGACAAGTGTTTTATTTTTTAAATTTGAAACAGAAGGAAAGAAAATTTGCAATGCAAACTAAATTAGCAAACCAGAAAAATTATAGCCCAGAGGACGGTTATAAAAAATATAACCCATCTTGTGAGACCGCTGGGTACAGTACAAGCAGGTAGTGATGTAGTGTAGTCCGAGAGCTGGTTTTCACACGGCATTCAATCCTTCTACAAACAAGCCGCGTTGAAGTTATTTTTATGAAGTTTTGCTGACTTTTATATTGTTCATATGTATCTCTGCTCGGACATTTGGAACCATTATTGCATGGAAACTGAGCAGTTCTAATAAGGAGAGGAGTAAAAAGAAGGGATATAAAAAGGTACAATAAAAAAGAGAAGAGAAGAGAGAAACTGTTTGATCTCGGGAGAACATAGAACGAAGAGTATAAAAGAAACAAAGGAGCAGCTCGTCTTCACTACAGTTTCCCATTTCCCATGTTTATTTGTTGTTGGCAGGCTAAGAAACAGCCCCACAACCACAAAGGCGAAACAAATGACACAGTCACAGGAACAGGGGCTTGTTTTATGTGTCTGGAGGGAGCTGATTCTTGTATGGTAAGCCCAGAAGGAATGAAAGGAGAGAGAAGGAAAGAAATTAGTAAAACATGCAAACATAAAGTAAAGAATAAAACGATCTTTTAGGGTTTTGTTTCCATGACGGGGAACACACTGCTTGGTAAAGTTTGGTAAAGCACAAATGCTAAAGCAGATGGGAAGGTATGGTAGAGAGCAGGGCTTCAGTTCTTTGTGTTCTGCTCTGAATGAAATGTGCCAGACACGGGGCAAATTCCCAGTGCTCACAGATTCCTAGGTCTTTAACCTGCCCTGGCAAAACAACCGTATGAATCCACTGCTTGAGAATAAAAAAACGTCCCATAGGATTTAGGAGTCAAAAATCTTTTGCATGTTCTGCGTTAATACATTTCAAATGAAACAGCAAGGATAGTTTGTTTACTCAGGTACTGTAGGTGTGACACAAACTGCGGGCGAGCAGCCTACAGGGCATCATCACGCTGTTCAACTGTAGTGATTTTCACACAGCGTGTGATGTACAAACACAAAGAACTGCAGCCAAGAATGATTTGATTCATGTGTATTGAATCAGATTCATAACCATTGTTAGTCCACTTTAAATTACACGTGATATCTGTTTTTATTCGATGTAACCCTCTCCATGTCTTCGCCTCGGCCTCCAGGCTCCTACATGTATGTGGACGTGTCTCAGTACGATGTCGGGGAGAAGGCCAGGTTTCAGCTGCCTGTCATGAAGGAGAACGATACTCACTGCATCGACTTCAACTATCTCCTCACCAGCCCTGATGGCTCCAGCCCTGGCACCCTCAATGTCCTAGTGAAGGTACTGAGCATCACATCCATTTGATACGGCAGGAATACTTATCATGCAAACCAAATCACATGTGGCCCGGTAGCTCAATGGGTTAAGCATCAGACTGGGACGTAGAAGATCGTGGGTTCTGACTCCTAGTCCATCCCCCACCAGGTGTGTCCCTGAGCCAGACGCCCAGCGCTAGCTCCCTGTAAGTCGCTTTGGATAAAAGTGTCTGCCAAGTAAAGTAAAGTAAAGTAAAGTAAACCTGCTACATTGGGCCTGATTTAATAGAACACAGAGAACTCTTATTCTTTTTTTATAGAACCTAAATACTTTTTACACTATGAGAGTTTACGTTTGAAATAACAGCTTACTGTTTGATTAAGTGGGGAAGAAACTCTTTAATTAAAACAGAACAAAAACAACATATGGGAATTGTGGTCTTTCTGTTTCCTTTTTTTTGTGGAACCACAAGTGATTCATCTTTGGCAACATCTTCTCTGCTGAAGTGTTCTCGAGCTAGACGCTGAGTGGCTACAAGCCCAGAGATTCTGGGTGCGTCTCACTAAGAAGATCCTGTTCAAAAGGACATTTAATTGAGCTTGTGTGTTTTTGTTATTTTCCCACACCTCAGCGTGGTGGAAAGCACACGTCTCTCAGTAGATCACTAAATACAGTGTTGGTATGTTCATGTGTATTTTCTCTGATTTCCAGGTTAACAAAGGACCCTTGGCCAACCCCATATGGAATGTGACAACCTACACTGGTGAGAACTGCCTCACACCACTCAAGATTTTCATTTGTTAACACGTTCTCACACTAATTTTATTAACTCGCATTCGCTGTGATGTTGTTTTTCAGGAAAAGAGTGGCTGAGAGCCGAACTCGCCGTCTCCACCTTTTGGCCTAATGAATATCAGGTAACCACCTGAACAACAACCCAACCGTCGGCTGTGCTAAAACGCGATTTCCTTTTGTGTCTGCCTACTCTTTTATGTTCATGCGAATGCGTAAACACCACACGTGCTCATGCTGCGAGGCAGGCGGCTGATTTATTTGTGTTGACTGAGGCTCAGGATGTGACGATGAGGCTACAAAGATCCTAAGATAAATGAGGAAGAGGTGTGTGTTTATGTGTGTATTGACATGTGTTTGAGTTTCGCCATGACTGGATTCTGACTTGATACTCGGTGTGCTTTAATTTTTAATAAACACCTGTCTACCCCGAACATTAGAGCATTCACAGAGGGAACACTTTTAGGACATCTGGAGTGGTTTACATTATACCGAACATGTTTGTATGCGTGTTTATAGCTTCTTTCTTAATTTATGTCAATCACGATGATCTGTGTGTGTGTGTGTGTGTGTGTGTTTGCTGGTGTTGACAGATGTGTACATGTTGCAGGATGTCTGCTGAATGTCCTAGCAGGCATACACACACAGTGATCATGTTAACACACTCAGCCTGGGGACCCTGTAATATTACTGTAAGGCGAAGTGTGAAAGCATCCTCCAAATGGCCCATCTGGAGCCCAGTTCCCCTCGGTGGCGACAGGGAGGGATCACTAGCCTGAAACTCATGTGTCAACATGTTTTAATTGAACATCATCATCCTGGTTTGCTGAGGCTTATGTAGGTTTTTCAGGCTATGGAAAAAGGTTATTGGATTTGAGGTTATGAAACTACTTTTTCCTTGTTTGAACATGTTTCTGTGTTAGCACTTTAGCTTGAGTTGTAATTAAGCTGGGATCACCGAGGGAAGGCCAGGCACATGAAGAACACATGTACATACACAATACACAGAAAGGTACAGAGAGAGGAAGAAGCTAACGTGTCAGAGGGCTGTTCAACTGCCCTCCTGGCCCCGGGGAGCGGGCAAGTTGCGGCCGGCCCTCGGGTTAGCCTAACACAGCACCACGGACAGATGTGTCTCGGCTGTCCTATTGCCCAAAGTGTCTTTTAAAGCCAAGTACAAACAGGATATATATGTTAGGTTCAGCAGGTGCCTAAACTCTGCTCACATATCTTAGGATCCAGACTATGACATGAAATAAAAAAACTCGTCTCCCTGCAGGATTAACATTTCAGATTCAGTGCCCATACCGTATATGCATGCATCACCGTGATATATGTGGTGGACTCATAAGAGGATATACGCCATAAGCCAAAACTACTCTCCAGAGATGATATGTTATTCATCAGCCGTCAGCGTTCCAGAGTTGCTTTTCCAATGTAGGAACTCAAGCTATCACATATCCTGCCTCACATCACTGAGACCAGCGAGCCGTGATAAAGATACGGCCTGCTCAGCGGCGATCACGCTCACGCCGATGAATGGTGAAAACGTGGATGATGAGAAAACTTAGTAAGCAAACAGCAACATGGGCAGTGGTTGTCAGCTTTCAAAGGCCACAGGCTTCGAGAAAACCAATCAAACCCCACTTTAACAAAGAAGTCGTCAACAGAGCTACGGTCTTGAGAGATCAGACAACGGGAGAAGGACTTGATTTGATTCTCACACGTATCCCAACGTGAACCTTGACCTAAAAACATTTATATTGATTTAGATGCAAACATAGATTTCTCTGATGCACTGAGTTAACGCATGTGTGTGCACACATCAGCACAGTACACATGAAGACAGAGGTGAAGAAATCATCAGGCCACGTTACGGATAAACACATGCGGCAGCATTAAAAGTCGAGGGATGTCCTTCTGCTGTGGTCCGCAGTGAGCTATGAGTGAATTATGATAGGAGGGAGAGACAAGATAGATTGGTAGGGGAGGGAGACGGAGAGAGGGAGAGTATGACAAGCAGGGGATGATAAGCTACGGGTAAACAGTTCGCGGCAGATTTCCGTTTACAGGTGATGAATGACAACAACTGTTCAGCCCCTCGCTCTCTTTCTCTCTCTGACTCCCTTTTTGACAGCGACCTCCTCTCCTCCCCTCCCTCCTTTTCCCTCTCTTCATTACTCCACTCTGAGTAAACACTGTTAGAAAACTGACGAGAAGAGAGAGACAGACAGAAAAGGAGAAGTTAGAGAGAGAAACTGCTCAGGAAGAGTGATTATGACGGTGGAAATGAGAAGTGGAGGGAGCAGGAGCGCTAACGTACGGACTATGAGGGTGGGAGAGGGTTGAGAAAGATGAGGGCGAGGAGAATTGTCTTTATTTAAATCCTCAGGCGATGAATCAAGACGGAGGTGAACGGAAGTTGACCCTAAAATTAATGCAACATGCTCTAAATATGTGATTTGAACCCGGATAACTACAGTGCTGTGAGTTTAAATGAACTCATGCAGAGTACACTTGTTTTACAAAGCGGCTGTAACAAGAAAAGAAGGAAACAAAGAATGACGGAAAGAAAAATAAACATAGAAATAAGATGTAGGCTCCGGTTCCTAATTAGCTCCTTTGCTGTATTGGGTTTCAGTACTTATAAGTTCTGTGGCAGTCGCTTTATGTCTGCCCAGGGAGATTGCTGTGATCAAACAGGAAGCAGCTCATTTATCCTGCCTCCTTTTTTGTCCAGGATGTATAAATCCAGCAGCAGTCAGGATGGCATCTTTGTATTTATGCAGTTTCATACACATCACTGGCACCTGTTACAGTACTCTGTGACGGTTTAGATTAGATCTGTCACATTGACAGCACCTTTAAATGGCAGTAGTATTGTAATTGTACCTCCAGTGCGTACAGGGTACATTTAAAACTACGTTTTGAGCTACATATAGGGATTTGGTAATGATACTAAAGAGAATAAATTACGCGCATTTGTAGGTTATGTCATTTTTATTTTCTAGGACTGACTTTCTATTGTTTTTACCGTTGTTGTACAGTGTTTGTGTTTTTTGCACATTTTGTATGTGCAGGATAACAAAGGGAACATTACAGAATCTTCAAAATATTATTTTAATTCAATATGTGTTATTTGTGGAGAAAGTACACCTTTGTCACCTACACATTAGTTTAGTTTAGTATTTAACATTAGTTTAGGTTAGAAAGCAGTCAGCACATCTTATGCACATCTCTGTTTTTATGCAGGTTTAGATTATGTGCGTGTCTGTTCTTGTGCACGGATCTCCCCTAAGAACTCTTCTCTGTTTATACAAAGGCTTATTGAATACATAAGAAATCCCATGCAATAATGATAACAGTGAAGACAATAATACATCTCGTCTCTCTTCTTCCAGGTCATATTTGAAGCAGAGGTTTCGGACAGCAAAGCAGGCTTCATCGCCATAGACGACATTCAGGTGCTGAGCTACCCATGCGGTGAGTCATTAGCATTCCAGCAATTAGTCCTAGTTCGCTGACTAGACGCTGATAGCTTTGGCCACTAATTAGACTGTACCTGGGATGGTTTCTGTTGCAGTTGAACGGGTAGATAAGTGGGAAGGTGACACAGGAGAGGAGGGATGCAGTCAGAGGAGAAAGTCATAGAGAAAAATGAGAGGCATAAAAAGGAAGAGAGAGAGAGAGAGAGAAACAGAGGGAAGAGTGTGAAGCAGGAAATGAGACAGTATTAGGGCAATCATGAAGAGAGACGATTTTGACCACTCAGCATTTTCTCCCTCTCTCTTTCGCTTTAAAACACACACACACACACACACACACACACACACACACACACACACACAGAGTGAACAGTAGCTGTCTTGTCTCACACTGACAGGAAAGAGATGAGGGCTGCGATCCATTTTAAATTCTTGCTACATCTCGAGTCTTCCCTCCTTCGCTTGAGCGTTTCCTTACTGCTGGAGGCCTAAGAAGAGTTAAAAAGTGTCGGTTAATCTAAAGATATAGGCGGGTTCCTGGAGGTTGTCCATGTTGGAAAGGAGGCAATTACAACATCTGGTCGTCTGTCAGGATTTTTCTGTTTGTAAATAAATGATATTGCTTATTAGTCACAAAAACAAACAGTCTTGTGCATTGTCCAAGGTGCTGGTATACCTGTTGTCCCTGTGTCCGGCTATGTTGAACATAGGAAAGTAGTGGACAGAGAGTCATTTAAAGACAGCAGGGCAACACTCCTAATAGTGAGGAGCAATCGTTTAAAAAGGAATTAGGACTTCGTCTCCACAACGGGAGCATTCATTCACACAGCTGCATTTCTGGACACACAGGTTTGTGTGTGTGTGTGTGTGTGTGTGTGTGTGTGTGTGTGCCCTTGGTTGCATGAATGTGTGTGTGCAGCCTTGTGTGTGTGTGTTTTTTTTTTCATTCACTATAGGAGCGGCTATCTGTGATTGCAGTCACCTCCCCGGAATAAAAATGTCATAGGTGAACAACATCTTCAGGGTCTAAGAGACATAATTCATATCTTGGTGTGTAAGTTATATATACTGGATGTAGCCTTATGGTTGCCTGCCAGTGGTAAATAAGCACTGAGGTCTAATCTTATTTTCAGTGAAGAACATGGTGAAAAATATATTTTGATTGAGCACACACCATCTCTACAACTCATCTACATCTCTACAGCATATCTGCTGTTATCTGTCTCTCTGAAAGATCCCCTGCCTTCGGTGTCCTTAGTCTTTATGATTATTTTAAATAAGAGTCCATGAGTTTAAGTTTAACATCTTTCAACATGTTGGCGTTGTGTTCAAATACGCTATCAAATATATCCGTCAATGCATTTAATATTATTAAATGGGATACAGTGGATAATACATAATATTAGTATATATAGTTTCATAACTAATTTCTTCTTGCTTCTCTAATTACTATAACAGCTCCATCGATATTGGTGGTGGCAAAAATAGCGCACGCATATGTTAAATGCATAAATAAATGAATATATGGATAAATACACGAATAAATGAAGAATAAAGTGGTAATAGATTTTCTGCATCTTTCTCCAGTTCATATTCACACACACACACACACACCGCTGTGGTTTTGTGGTGCACTCATCACTAAAAGGCAACAGGTTTCACAAGCACAAGAAATTCATTGATGTCTCATTTTCCCCAAGTGTTTACGCTCCGTGCCTCCTGGGAGCCTCTACTACTATTCTGGGTGTGCAGCACAACAGATGCATGCGTCTGCTTGTGTGGCTTCCTATCACTATTGATCGATATGCAGGATTTCCCGTTCAGGCGAGGCCATGGGGCAGATATTGAGACTTTCCACTTTGGAAAATGGGAAAATGAGCATCAGGTCAGGAGGTCAGTTTAATGAATAGGGTAGGAAAGACCCTTAGTTGGCATGGTTGCTGACAGGCCTCCAGTCCTTTTGCATCCTGCAGAGAAACAAATACGAAAACTGGCTTCTGGCCCAAGGAATAAACCTGGCTGCAGAAGTGACTGAGATGCAACTAACTTTTTTATTTGTATCACTGAATAAAATAGTGTTTTTTAACCAGAAGGATTTTGAAATGCAAAACCTTGAACTGAAATAAGTTTCCGTTTGTTTGATCTCGTTCTCTGCAGATAAATCCCCACATTTTCTACGTCTTGGAGATGTAGAGGTCAACGCTGGACAAAATGCCACATTTCAGTGCATCGCTACAGGACGAGATACATCGAACAATAAACTATGGCTGCAGGTAGACGCACGCAAATCATGAAGTACTGGTTCAGTTCATTGAAGCTGTGCATCACTTTCTAGGGTGCGACACAGTCACTCTATACCTACCGATATCCCAGAACCTTGGCCAACAGAAATAATTAAATGAGTATTATGGGGGAATCAGTTCTTCAGTATGACACCTTTCATCTTTGCACTTGCTCCATTTTATCATTCTGACGAGGGACTACACATTTACATTTCATTTACATTCTGATGTTGATTTATGGGGACTGTTGCTTTGTAAATAAATCAAAACAAACACAAAATGCTAATAGAACATATTGTTTGTATTCACACAGTATAAACGATCGTATAAAAAGACAAACAAAAATAAATTAAACGATGCACTAAAAGGGGACTAAATGGGCCACCCACAGGACTGGTACATCCAATAGGAAAGTGCCTCTCATGCTTGCGCACACACATACACACACACACACACTGTCTCCAGGCCATACATCCTTGCAGCTAACATGATTAAGAGTTTAATAGCTGCTGATGTCATTATGGCTCTATTGTAGTCATGACCTTCAAACCTGCTGTCAGTGAAGCACAAGGCGATGTGAGTGGGCTTGTGTGGACTGGTGCTGACCTATGACCTTGATCCAGGCACTTGACTCTTCACAGCCACTGCAGCACCTGATCTGTCTGTCTTTCTCCCTGCCTGTCTGTCTGTCTGTCTGTCTGTCTTTGTCTGTGGTACAGAGGAGAAATGGAGAAGATATTCCTGTGGCTCAGACCAAAAACATTAACCACAGACGGTTTGCTGCCTCTTTCCACCTCAAAGAAGTCACTAATCAGGATCAGGATCTGTACCGCTGTGTCACCCAATCAGAGCGCGGCTCGGGGGTGTCTAACTTTGCAGGTCTTATCGTTAGAGGTGAGGATTTATAAAATATATACGACACTTTGTATTTTTTGCATCTTTGCTGTTTTCTTCCCTGATGTGCCAGAACAATAAAATAGTGATTCAGTAATTCTGGACACCGTTGAATATTATGTAGTTTACAAAGATTAGCATTACTTAAAGTAAAATGGAGAGATAATGTTGTAGAAGAACAGGCATTGTTTCTGCAGAGAGAGAGAAAGGAATGTCTTTTAGGATGAGGACTAACCAATATGTTCAGCAAACAATGATCTGAGGCGCCGTATTACATCCAGGGTCGGTGTTCACATTGTGAGAAACAACAGTCATAGTGGATGTGAAATAATGAACACGACACTTTACACAATCCCTAACAACAACAAAACAATGTATTTACTACAATTAAACAATCACTGTTCATTTGAAGAGTCAAGCAAACCAAATCTTTACATAAACCTGTTGTTGCCCGAAGTTATTTTGTTCACACAGATGTATGTTTTGTGTTAAGACTGTCCTGCTATTGGGTTTAACCTTTTGTCTGCCCAGTCAAGAATCCATGCATCGCATCTGACTGATAAAATGCAAATCACTAGCACAGTGTAGCCTAACGAGGAGAGACCCTGTGTGAGTGCAGATTATATCGATGTGTGTGTGTGTATGGTTGTCTGGGTGTGGACGAGCTGCATTTGTCTGCTGTGTGTGAATGGAAGCTGTGCGTGTGTGTGTGTGTGTGTGTGTGTGTGTGTGTGTGTGTGTGTGTGTGTGTTTGCTCCAGCTGTCATGCGCAGCTGACATGTGGTTAATAAGGTGTCACCAATGTGTTTTTGAGACGGCTGCTTTATTCATTCACATCCAATGGCTTACATATTCAATTCATCTCTGAGAGAGAGAGAGAGAGAGAGACACAGGAGGAGGGCAGAGAGAAACAGGGTATAAAGAGAGAACCGTCTACATTCAAATGTATGTTTTGCATTTGTGCATTTCCATACATATGTTTTTGTTTAGGTGTAATATGAAACACATAGAATCTCCCTTAGTTTGGCTAAGACAGACAAAGGTGGTTTGGAACGACGGGTACGGGAGTGGCAGAAAGGAAGGGGGTGGAATGGGAGACAGAGGAGGGTGAGCAAAGAGAAAAGTGGAGATGGAGATGGTGAAGAAAAGTTAAATGTAAATAGTCAGCTTATTATCCCAGAAATATCCATATCGGAATGAGGAATGTGTGTGAATATGTAAACAGCTGAGCAGAGTTATGCTTATTATCCTGCATAAGAGATGGCAGAGGAGAACGCAACGAGAAATCAAAGCAAGAAAGGAAGAAACATGAATATGAGAACATGGAGCTCTGATAATGGAGCGGTTACACAGTCCAGTTTGGGGGTTCACCTCTGTGTGCTGCTTGAGACACTTACGCAGCCGGGGTTAGGGTCACGTTCCTCGCTGTCAATCAGTGCTTTTGTCTTTTTCCCTGCTCGCTAAGATCTGCCAGCTTTAGAGACCCACTTTCTCTGCAGGACCTTCCTGATTTAGTAAGAATACATAAGTAGCTAATGTTTATTTATCACGAACATGAATCTTTTTTTGAATACAAGAAGGCAGAGAGGAGAAAGATGAGGAATCTGCACAGCAGGAGACATCTGTCCAAACATGAATAGGACCAATCTACATATATGAAAATAGATAGAGTGAAGACTCATTGAGTGAGATGCATTTTATAGCCAGGTATCAGCTTGGAAACCAGCTATATTCACGATCTGGTAAAAAAAAATGTTCCAGCTCTCAGAGATATTGGCAATTATAAATATTGATCCAAATCTGGTTGTTAGAAAGGTATCACAATAAAAGAATGAGCACTGCACGTATGAATATTGAAGGGGATAAGCCTCATGTTTATTTATTAGAAATATCAGATGGGAGATGGGAGATGAGAGCCAGAGCGAAATCAAAGAAAAAGGGAATATGTTTATTTCACTTCTTCAAAAGTATGCATGTTGGAGATTTGAGGATCCTGCAGGACATTGACAACCATAAATATGGACAAAGTTAAGCTGCATTACTAATGCTTTTACCCTGGATAGTTTAATATTTACTTGTAGTGGAGAGAGAGGGAGATTTACTGGCATTGTGTGTCTGATAGGATTTTAATTAACCTGAAAGAAATTTAAAAAATGACAAATATGACTTGTATATGTTAAAAATGACAGTAGCCCAGCTTTAATCTTCAAAACTTGAAAAGTGGCCACAGGGTGATGTGAGATTGCCTCAGTGCAGGTACGCACATTGATATTTATAACATGTAGATGACAGAGATGTGCCATTACTCTGTGTGTGTGTGTGTGTGTGTGTGTGTGTGTGTGTGTGTGTGTGCGCGCGCGCGCGCTGAGGCAGTCAAGATCAGAGAAAAGAAGCACATTTTGTAGTGACAGAGGTGCATCATGGGAGAATGAAAAATGTCATTCCCAGATCATACTTGAAGACATTTTCCCCCCTGAAAAGCAGAAATAGAAAAACTGGACAAATATTTTGTTTGTGGAAAATATCCACAAAAATGTGTCTAAACATCTAAGATCTGAAGAGATTCAACGAACTACTGTGTCTACTTTGTCTTTTGTATATAAAAAACACTGAAAACAGTTTTTACTTTTGTTCATCATCACTGCCAATACGAAGCCCGAGTTCAGTTTCAGTCCAGATTCAGAAATCTGAGACCACTGTATTCAATGAGAGAAGAAGTGAACAAGATTAGGATCCAAATTAGACTTTCTTTACTCCACTGGTTCTGATATTAAACGCTGTGGACACCGTCATTAAAATAACAAGAATGTCCAAATCATTACAATCCATGTGAAAACACTGTGTGGCTGTCACACTGACCCGACCTCCAGAACCAGCAGAGAATCAATCAGAGAAAAATGGTTTGAAAAAAGAAATGCAAACATTTAGTACATTTGTATTTAAATTAAAAGTATAGTAGTAGTAGTTTAAGCAGAAGAATAATTAAGAAATAATAACATGAACAATATTGGGTTTATTATCAATTTTGACTAATGTGAGAAAATGCTCATGACAACACTGTGTGCTTCAGAACAGTACATGGTGGTAAAGCAGGAGCCCTGTCTTCTTAAGTTTTACTATAGTAGATGAACAGTGTATGTAGTAGTTGTATTTAACTGTGCGTGCGTGTGTGTGTGTCACTAGCGGTTTGGTCAGAGCCGTGCTCTAATAAAGCCCTGCCCTCTGGTTCCTGCGGTGACAGAGTGCATCATCACGCCAGCTCGTATCACACACATGCAGACACACAAACACACACACGCACACAAATACATCATGCCAGCCTGCATTACACACAACCCATGGCCTAAAAAGCTCCTGCAATATTACTGTCACATAAATACACACACACACATATCTGACTTAGGAGACTGCACAACTGACTTGAACTCATACAGCTGTCTTAAACCTGTAATGGTCCACTCCTAAAATGCCCCTTTCTCCTTGCTCGACCACGCACACACACTCACACACTCTAAGTAACAGTGACAGGTGTAGCTGTAGGCGAAGGGGAACTATAGAAAACCTACATCCACTGTTGGCTGTCGATACAGCTGAAGCACAAACACACACACACACACACACACACTCCTCTTCGAGCTCTGGAGGTCAGATGTCCTCCAGTGAGTACCACAGTGATGTCAGCAGCGGTTTTTGAAAGCTAAACTTTATTGACAAGGTTGCTGACGATGGACAACACAGAGGAACATGCCTAGTGGGCGCCAGTCAACAGCCAGATATCTCTCTGCCCTCTTTCCCTGTGCCCGTCTCTGCCCTCATGTGTGTTCACGGCATCATAAATCTTAAATTGACCAACCCCCCCCTCCCTATTAATGCCTCAGGAGTTTGTTTGATTCTAATGTCACTGAAGAAAATTAATTTAGCAGATGTGTAAGGTCAGAACAGGCACGTGCATTTCAAGTTACCCCATCGTTGATTTGTTTTCTTATTATCATTTACACTTGACCCAAAAAATGAGAAATGATGAGAGGGTTCACACATGATTAATAATGAAATAGGTGGTGACAATAAACACATTGCAAAACAAGACCGCAGATCATTTGTTATATTGTTTTTAGGTCAACTGTACAAATGACAACGATGCAAACACAGAAAAAAGAAAAAGAAAATCTAAAGTGTGAACCCGTTCCAGCTCGTGTTTTTTCTCTGGAGTCACATAATGACCCACTTACATTTCTTACTCTTTCATTTTTATTGTCTATTATTCATCTTTCAGATACTCAATAGGTCCTTAAGAAACACGCCCAAGCTGCAAACACACAAACCCACACATACACCCCATATGCTTGAATAAATGTACTTTTGTGATATTTTCTTTATTTGTTTGTTAATCACAGAGTTCTTTACTTTGTTTTGTTGACGGCATTGCAAGCTGACATGTTGTTGACGTTGTTGGTTTTCTGAAGTCACTTCAACATTCATTATCTGAATATAACTGTGCCTGCATATGTGTGTTTGTGTATTTGTGTGTCTGCGTTCGCACACACACATGTGCTGTCAAACTACAGTGTTTCATCTGTTGCTAAAAAGACACTTCCCAGCCTGCACCTCTCTGACAGCCACACACACACACACACGCACACAGAAATGCAAACGCTCTGATTCAAGAGAACAAGTGACAGCAATGGAAAATATAACTATTAATGGAATAACTTGCACAGTAACACACGTGCACATATAATTCAGCTAATAAATCACTTTGATATAATTGAAGATGGATTTCATTAAAAAAAAAGTTTTCCATCTTCTTACAGATGGTAATATTGCCTGGGGGTCTGCATGAGAATGTGTCTGAGAGATGAAATCAGAATTATTTACCGTGTGTGAGATACATTTGTGTGTGTGGAAGGTGTTGGTGATTAATTCATGTGTTGATCTGTTTGCGTATATGTGTCAAGTAGATGAATCTTTGATGCACAGCATTTTCAGATTGTGTGTGTGTGTTGTGCTCTCAGCTTGTCAATCACGGCTGCCTGACAGTTAGTTCTGATGTGACTGACTGGCCCTGAACCATAACACATCCATCACATTTACTATATACGCGTATTTATTTAATGAGTATCATATGATTTAGTGCACGACTGGATTCCAAGACGTCTGTCTAATGAAAACACAGCGCTTAACAAATGTCACTCTGCCTGTACAACTGTGTGTTTGTGTGTGTGTGTGTGTGTGTATATATATATATATATAATTTAAATAATATAAAGATTCTATATGAAGGTCTCACCGGAAACTCTGAATCTGTCCAAAAAAAAGTGCTAAACTAGACTTGTACCTGTTTTTATTGCATTTAGCAGGCAATCATATCCAAAGCTCTGCTCAGACACGCAGCTCATTACGTAAATGTGATGCCAAGTTAACATTTAGGTCTCATGTCTGTACGTAAAGGTCACAACAGATGGCGTCTGATTAACATACACTAAACACTGCAGCTGCTAAAGAAAGAAAATAAAATCAATTTACAAAACAAAAAACAAAACTTGACAGGATCGCTCTCCTGCTGTGGAACGAGTCGTGAAAAGGAGGTTAGCTTAGCATATGAACTATGCATGAAGCCACACGGCCACCCGCTGTCTGTCAAAACATAATGTCACTGTATTAGTTTAAGTAAGAAAGTACAAGATTGAAAGGCAACTCCAAACAGCAGCAGCAGCAGCAGCAGCGTCATCTTCCCTTAACGACTCGCCTCCAGTCTCCTAAATGACCTCACACGTTAAGCCACTTAGTTCACCGCCACACAGCTCGACTGTCATAACACTACAGGTCACTGCGGTTACCCCCTCATTAGCGTGGCTTTAATAATTTGTTGAATTAGTGTAGCTGTCACTATCTCTCATGCATCACATCGCCGTTACACCAGCGAGGCTTTGAATCAGACGTCATATTTCTCCAGCCACTTCCCTCCTCTGTTATAGTGTGACTTTGTGTTGCTTTCATCTTTGGAGGCATTTTGAAATCTTCATTTGTAATTTTGTTTACTCTCTCCTCTCCTCAGAGCCTCCACACCCCATTGCCCCACCTCAGCTACTGGGTGTTGGCCCTACATACCTGCTGATTCAGCTCAATGCCAACTCCATATTTGGAGATGGACCCATCATACTGAAAGAGGTGTGTTTAGAAAAGTGTGATTTTTAAGCATGCTATAAAGCTTCATTGAAATCAGCTGTTTAAGGGAATAATTTCTGTGTTGTAGATAATGTCTTACTGCCCATTTATCAGCTAATTCAAAGACAAGTATTATATAGCATTGGACCTTGTTAACTTTTGTTTTAAATCCCCAATGTAAACTTTACAGTGATACATACTGTGATTTCTGTTTAGTACGGATAACTGAAATAATGTGTTTCCTGCAGGTTGAGTACCGAATGACATCCGGTACCTGGACGGAGACTCATGCTGTGAACTCTCCCAACTATAAGTTATGGCATCTCGACCCAGACACAGAGTATGAGATCCGAGTTTTATTAACCAGACCAGGAGAAGGGGGCACAGGCAAATCTGGACCACCACTCATTACCCGGACCAAATGTGCAGGTATGTCCCACAGACGCATACTGAACACGCAGGCGCTTCAAAACGCATGGAGCACTTAGTCGACCTGGATCTGCTTGTGGACTCACGGTCTGATTATCGATCAGTATCTCCTTCTGATGTTATTCTTTTTGTCTTGGTATCTGTATTTTAGTTGGCAGGGTGATATTTATACTATGAGCAAGCGGGGATCGGGATCGGGCAAGAAAGGAGGGGAGGGTCTGAGGTTGCTCAGTGATCTGAGAGAAAGAGTGATTAAAATACTGGAGTCTCTCTCTCTCTCTCTCTCTCTCTCTCTCTCTCTCTCTCTCCCCCCTTTTCATTTGTTCTCTCCTTCTCTCATCTCGTTCCTGCTTCGTTCCTTGTCGCTGCCTTTCCCCCCTTTTTCTCCCTGCCACTCTCTCCCCATCACTTTCTCTCTGTGGATCAATAGACGGAGGGCAGAAACACTATCTGACATTTGTAGAAATAAACGACTGAAATATAAACACAGCTTGCCTGGGGGAGAGGCAGGCCAAGCGAGAGAGGGTTGATATGAAAGAGGAGACAGAAGGGAAAGCAATGAGCTTGAAGGAGCAACAGAGTAAGGCGGCGATGGAGAGATGACGAAAAACAATAGGGCTGGAAGAGAAAGAGAGGAGAGAATAGGAGCGAAAGGGAGAGAGGGCGCGCGAGGCGAGAAATTGATGGAACCGAAGAATAAAAATGAAAGAGAGATGAAAACTCATAACCACCGGGTCTGACTGATGTCTGCCAACCTGGCTGTGTGTGTGTGCGCGTGTGCACATGCGTGTTGTTTATTGACAGAAAGGAAGTCAGAGACTTGTTCAGCTCATGTATTGAACAGTTTCCTCTTTGACAGGAAGAGGAAATTAATCTTCTCCTCACTTATGCATTTATAGAAAAGTAACTTTGCGTTGATGTGTGGTGGAAAGAATAGTGCTTTAACGGAGTGAGTGCATCATTATGGGAGATGCGCTTAATCACTTTTTGTGGTTTTACAGACACATGGTCATAGAACTTATGAATTTACTTAAACTTTGGTTGCACACGCATAAAAAGAGTTGGATTTGTGTGTTTGTGTCTGTTAAGGAGGGGACACACACCGGATAGAAATGTTATTTAAATTGTAATGATTCCTTTACCTTTTTTTGTTGTGTTAGCGTCGCCTCATCCCACCACCTGTAGTTTGCTGAATATTTAGTTCAGCGCGCTATAACGAAGATACGGACACACGTTCGCGCTGGGAGGTGTGTGCGCAAACACCAGGCATGAACCCAAGCATGTCTTCACACAAACACAGTTTAATTAAAAATCAATACAGTTAATAAAATACACAGCAGAAGCCGCCCACTCTGCAGAGCAAGTGATACGGTAACAGGAATGATTTCATCTCCTCTTTTTCCTTTGCTTTTATCTCCTTCTCATGCACCCTCTGTGTCTCCTTCTCTCCCACTCTTCCACATTTTCCTCTGTGATGATGTATTACTCTTGTCTAAACGGTGGAGGAAAAAAATCTGTGTGTGTGTGTGTGTGTGAAATAACTTTTTAATCCAAATGCTGATTATTTTTTTTTCCTTTTACTGAAAACCTCTTGGTCATGGCAGGTTAGACACACAAACACACACTTACACCGCCGCGACCACACACACACTCACTCAGAGGGGATTGAGATGGAGAGGAGTGTACAGACACACAAACAGTTCAAGAGAGTCACAGTATTTCTCGTATGTTGCACAAACTCAGCATCGCTTGGATTAATGGAAGAATGGAATCAAGAGAAGCACACGTTTCCTGACACGCGCGCACAAGTGTTGAAGGAATCACACACAATATGTCACATGTACTTTTTTATATATGTGTGAAAACGCATGCACACAGTCAGCACTGCAACAATTTTGAGGGTCAGGCCCGTGAAGGAGCAGCCAGTAGATTTACACAGTCCAGTCGGCTGCGTGTCTCTGGTTTCACTGTAATGTGTTTCTGTGTCTGTGGCAGTTTATGATTGTATTATCTTTATATTAAGAAACATTACTGTGAATAAATCTCTAAAAAATGATCTGGAAACAGACAAAAACGTCTGTAAATAAAACAAAAACGTGATATTTAATCTTTTATACATAGGAGTAGTTTAATTACCTATTACTTTCACAACCCTATCTCTGAAACGTATTCATGAGCGTTTCTTATTATCGCTCACACGGTTTACCGCAATCTCTTCTTTAGAGCTTCTTGATTTCAAACAAATCCACGCCAGAACCACATTGATCCCATTTCCGAGCCCTGGTTATCGGCCCGTTCGTAGGCAAATCAGAAACAAACTCCACGTAGCTTGCAAGTGCAAATTGAAAACACAGTTCAGAGCAAATTTGCACCTTTTGTGTACTTAGATCTGGTCCAGAGTGAGACAAAGACGAGCAGAGAGAAGTGAGAGTCAGGAACACAATGAGTGAATGGAGTTTCATTTGTCTTCCTCATGACAGTGGAAGGATTACCAGGAACTAATTGGACAGATTAACTTGGATTTAGCTGCATCTCCTGTGAACCTTTTCTGTTTTCCACCTCCCATCCTCTCCTTTCGTTTCATCTTTCATTCTTTGCTTTTCCTTAAGCCTCCACCTCTCCTGCTCCGTGCTCCCTTTGCTGGATATTTCTTGGCTCCTCTTAATATCTCATGTTTAGAGATGTTGTATTTTTTGACGTTCAGTTTAGTTTTATTTCATTTCCTTGCCTCTTGTTTTCCGTTCTTTAATTCCAACCTCTGGATTGTGCTGATATGAAGCTCGCCGTCCTTGGTGTTATTGTTGGTGTTTATTGGTATTGTTGTTGTTTTGAAAGCTCCGTCTGTGGAGAACAAAGCCTTTTAGTTCCAACATGAATCCAGCCATTTGTCTGCCTACCGGAGAGGACGAGAAAGGGACAAGGCAGCCTCTGTGCTTTGCACTGGACTAGGTCCCACTTGACTCTGGCCACGTTCCAAACTAGTTATCACTTCTCTCCGTTCCTCCTCTCCGTCTCTCTTTCCCTCCGTCATCTTTCTTTCTCCGCTCCTTTTATCTGCCCCCCCCTCTGCTGTGGTTCGTTTTTTAGTCTCTTTGCCCTCCTTTCTTTCTTTCTTTCTTTCTTTCTTTTTTCTTTGTTCATACTCTACTTGTTTCTCCTCCCTTGATCTCTCCTGCTTTAACTATCTACTGTAAATTGATGAGAGATAAGAAGCAATGCATTAGAGAAGAGAATAGGGCTTTAATGCAGAGTGTGTGTGTGTGTGTGTGTGTGTGTGGGCGCGTGCGCGCGTGTCTGTGTGCGTGTGACAGGCACATACTCATATTTTGTTGAAATTCCGCTATGAAGACCAGGCAGTGTTAGCACGAAGACACCCCGAAATCAATACAATTTATTGTACTGGCCTAACTGTGTGTGTGTGTGTGTGTGTGTTCTAATAGCCAGGTTTATGGTGAGGATCACCAGGTATTGATTTGAACAAGGAGACACACAGAGAAGAAATGTGAGAGAAGAGATGGAAAGGGAAGAAGAGACAGGAAGGGAGGACAGCAGATCTCCCTCCTGCTCTATTTAAATGTCAACCATCTAATAACAGGTAGAAGCAAAAATGAAATGCCCGACCCCTCAGCTATTAACACACACATACAACTGAGCCATAATATTTGCTCAGCAGACAATTATGTTCCAGAGTGTCCTCACACTCTTTCCTCTGATTTTTTGTTCTTTCTCATTGTCCTCCATATGTCCATATGTCTCTTTATGGGGGAGCTATTTACAACTAAATGACTTAGCAAACCTTGACATGTTTGTATTTTGCCCACAGTTCTGTGTGCGTTAGATTGTATGAGAGTTGTGTTTGCCCTTGACGATGCATTTTTATTATGAGAAGTTTTATTAGGGCGAGCACACACACACACACACACACACACACACACACACACATAAGAACACACCTATGCACACTCTGCCCAGATTTAATCTAGATTCTGTCCCAACCTGAAGCGTATCTGTGTGTGTGTGTGTGTGTGTGTGTGTGTGTTGTGGTAATAACTAAGTGTGAGACTGTCCGTGCCTGTGAGTGTGTGTGTGTGTGTGTGTGTGTGTGTGTGTGTGTGTGTGTGTGTGTTTGTGTGTGTGTGTGTGAGTGACAGGCAGATAATGGGTTGTCAGAAGAAGGGACAAGTTTGTGTCCTTGTGTTGTCTCCTCTGAGGGAGGAAAAACAGGTGGGTTACAGTGTGACCGGGGAAGGAACCTCAACAGGTGACAGAATAATTACCACCGTGTGAGTTTATGACAAGGAACAATAAACAAAACTTTTAATTAAATTTGTTCTGGTTGCCCAGTAATAGGTCTCACTTACGTCTGGGGACGTCCAGAGCAGACCTGCAAGATCAATATTAGAGTTAATGAACACATATTTGCTATCGGCCACATTGATCCTGTTCAAAGAGATGTTTTCAGAGATGTCATGGAAGCATAGTTGTTAGAAAATATCAACTCATCTAGTATTACCTGGGAAAAAGCTACAGAACAGTATATAGTAGGTACATTTTACTCCAGCTACGCCATTTTAAAAAAATGCTACGTATACGGGTGGATGTGACATTACGAGCTAAGGAGTGATCACACCCTTCACTGAGTTCTTATATTTTACTAATGCAAATATCAGGAACATGCAGCTACGCATTTGATTTGAAAATTTTGCTGAATATTTCGGTTCTGAACACTACCATCACCACCTCTCTGTCAGAAGCATGTAGGAAACACAAGCAGCTCAAACTTACCAGTTTTTTTATTTAGTACCTCTGTAAAAGATAATATGTGAAATTACACAGTGTACTCAGATTTTCTTTTCATCTGCCGCAAGCTGCTGTATATAAGCACAGTCGGCACCACAACCCAGTGTACTGAACATTGGGCTTCAACCCTTGTAGATCAAGTGGTAAGTGCCACAGGCGTAGTAGATGAAATAGTATGTCCTCTGGAGTAATGGCAGTCATTATGGTCTGCTCTAGTTAGAGAGGCAATTGCGTTACCTTAGAGAAATAACTCTTTGCAACGATTGGTAGCAGTAGTGGCAAAGTTAATAGCTACACAGAATGGGCAGCTCCTGTGGGTAGATGGGTTGCCACAGCAGATGGAGGAGTAAATTCTTCTATGCGAGATGGCCCACTCTTGAAATTCACAAGTGGGCACAAAGCCAAAAGTGGAAAGGTTTGGTTTGTTTGGTCCGAAGTGTGTCTGTGGTGCAGGGTGTTATTGATCCAGTTAAATGAGCCAGTTAAGGTAATTAAAGTCTGACCAGGCAGGACACAAAGTAGATTCTATTGACAGTAACAGTCCGTTAAAATATGCAAACCGAACACGTGTCTTGGAGACATTCCTAAATGAGAGAAATGGCTAAATGGAAGTGAGGAGGAAAAATGCTGCACTTCCACTTCTGGTATTAATATTATTATTAATGCTGCAGTTCAAGACCAGTTTCTAGTATAGATCTGTTTGTCCTTTTTCTGCAGAACCTATGCGGACTCCTAAGAGGCTGAAGATTGCTGAAACCAGGTCCCGTCTGATCGCAGTGGACTGGGAGTCGTTGGGTTACAACATCACTCGTTGTCACACCTTCAACGTCACCATCTGTTACCATTACATGACCGCCAACAACCACAGCAAGGCTGACTGCTTAGACATGGACCCTAAAGGTAGCACTCATCACACAGGCTTTGTTGCGTTGCTGTTGTTTCCTATTGGCTGAATACTGTAACGTACTATGTGTGTATTATTGATATTATTATTTAATTTGAAAGAAGCTGGCTGACCCTAAGTTTTCTGTTTTATTTCCACTTTGTTCCTCAGCACCGCGTCACCTGGTGGGAAACCTGCCTCCCTACACCAACGTCAGCCTCAAGATGATTCTGACCAATCCAGAAGGACGGAAAGAGAGCGATGAAACCGTCATACAAACCGATGAAGATGGTGCGATTCAGATTCTGCTTCTTTATTTCCCGATTTAGTTTTCAGTACTTCAAGCCGTTCGCTGGGAGCTGACATGCTGATGGTCTGCTGCTCCTTTTACATTGAGGCTTAGAAATAATATTAATATTAATTTAGAGCCTAGAAAGATGAGCTCTGTTTCTGTGACCCAATGTAACGTACTAGCTTGTACTGTAGCTTTACCCTTTACCTTTTGTGATACACCTGAGACTTCCTGTTGTTGGTGCTGTAGACGTTAGTCAACGACTAGTAGACGTTTCTCACCCATTATTTTATCTTTTTACTTACTTACTTACTCTTTGTATATGTATTTCTGTGTGTGCATCAACAGTTCCTGGTCCAGTTCCCAGTCAGTCACTAAAATCCACTCCATACGAGGACAGAATCAATCTTTACTGGAAGGAGCCAGCTGAACCCAATGGCATCATTATACAATATGAGGTACTATCACAGCTTGGAAATGTGGAAGGAGCCAAAGTAGCAATATAATAATGTTAATAATGTTGGCGAAATATTAAAAACGGATTCCTGTGTCTCCACCTCAGATCAGCTACAGTGGTGTGCGTTCATTTGACCCCTCGGTGCCTCTCCAGCGGCCGGGAATTACAGTGTCTCTGCCCTCGAACACGACTCATCACATGTTTTCCCAGCTCCACCCAGGTGTCACATACCAGTTCTCTATACGAGCATCCACCTCCAAAGGATTCGGTCCAGCAACCACACTCAACGTGACCACAAATATCTCAGGTATAGAAGAAGTGAAAACATTTAGTCACATTAGAGGTCACAAAGAAAGAATAAAACAACTTCTCTCTGGGATTAATAAAGTGTTAGAATAAAAAAAGCTGTGATTTCTTTCTTCAGCCCCAACAATAGATGAATATGACGGCTCAGAGGCCTTTCTGAATGAAACTGCAACGACCATCACCGTGCTCCTCAAACCCGCGCAGGCCAAAGGAGCACCCATAAGGTCCATATTTCTCTCTTTTGGCAATAAATATGTAGTTAATTGTCTTTACTTCTACTTACTTTTCACATTTCCACTTGCCTACAGCGCTTACCAGATCGTGGTGGAGGAAGGAAATCCGAAGCGGACACGTCGCCAAGCTTCCTCTGACTGCTATGAGGTGATTATCTGTTTACACACGTTTAACACTTTGCAGTATAAGTACTATACAGGCACTTGTTAGCTAACACGCATTACAAAAAAAATACATTTCCATCTTCAGATAAAAACTTTTAGCTTTTTAATAATAATTTAAAATACATCCTCTTCCTAGGTCCCTGTGTCCTACCACAGTGCATCTAGCGGTGGATCTCCATATTATTATGCTGCTCAGCTGTCTCCCAGTAACCTGCCTGAGCCTCTCCCCTTCACTGTGGGAGACAACAAGACATACCAGGTAAGACCTTTTTATACTGTGAAAATAAGTGAAAATGAAAGTTAGTCATGTAGAATTCACGGTAAAACTATTTAACTACAGACCAAAGCTCAGAGAGAACACATAAAGGTATTAATGTGGCAGATTATCTTTATTCAAGCAAATCCACTAGTTCATGAATGTGAATTAATTATATTGTGACACTAATGGATCTGCACGAACAAAACAACAGAATATCTCTTTGATTGTCCTGACTTATTTAGGAGTGTGTTGAACAAACAGGCAATAGGATGTAATTTCTGAACTTCAGAGGTGCTGGTATTCTGACTGAAAACCACTGGACTGTTGGTAGCCGTTGTGCTAAGCTAAACTAGCTGTAGTGCAGTTCCACTATTAGTTTACAGATGTTTTAGGAAGTGTTTTAAGAACTTTATGTTAACTAGATGTTAGATATACTGTCTAACAAGACTAGTCCATGGGGCAGAAAACATGCCCTTTCTCAGCAGAGGTAATACATGAAAACACTCGTTATAATCTGTGCTTATTGTTTCATATTAAATCTGATGATGCCATCCTCTTCGCCACAGGGTTTCTGGAATCCTCCGCTTGCTCCAAGGAAAAACTACAACATCTACCTTCAAGCTGTTAGCAGCACAGAGAGGGTAATTAATAAATCAGACTTTAAATGATGCATGGAAAGTATGTATGTACACGGTTATATACAGTATGCAAAGTCACATCTTCTCAATTCATGCTGTAGTGTGTTGTGTGTGTGTGTATTTGAGACCCAAATGTTCTTTTTGTTATTTCCTGTTTAGGAAACTAAGACACAGTGTCTTAGGCTGGCTGTCAAAGGTAAGAACCAATCATCACTGATGAGATCACTTATTGCATTACATTACAAAAGAAAGGTTTTATGTGTGTGTACATATTTAGCCCCTGCACACATATCGTGTTTGTATTTGCATTGTGTGTGTAGCCATATGTTGAGAGATTACCGGACTGGCTTCAAATGGTGTGGAGTTAATCCTGCGTAACCTCGAAGCAGTGCACACATAGAAACACACACAACTGCGCTGTTTATCTGTGGCGTTCTGTAAACATTACCGTGTTTTCAGCGAAAGCGACATCCTGTTTATGTCTGAAGCTTCAAAGATCAGTGACGATATTGTAACGTATGCCCTTTTCAACTTACCAAACTAGAAGGTTTATTAAGAGCAGTATTTACTGAACATGAGGTTTAGTGAGCATCATTATCAAAGTATTTGAATGTTTGAATATTTGCAGACTATCTTGGTTCTTCTTGCAGTACTCTTTTATGTTTTATGTTCAACTGATGGACATAACTTTGACCTCCAAGCACTGAAAATTCATAAAACTAGACAATAAAGGGGACATGAATTTTTAGCACTCTCAGCTTTAATGATTGTAGAGTGAATCATTAAGGATGATTGATTTATATGTAGCATAAAGGCATATTCAGAGGCAGGCATTGCCAACTGGCTAATGTGCCTCATATTGTGTTATTTAACACTGGTTCATGATGTCAGCAACGTTAGCAGGTGGTTACCACCCAAAGCTGCAAAGAGTCTTTCTTGCCTGAGGACGTCTGAGTGACGATGAAAGACTTGGGAGAGGATTTTAGATTTTTTTTTACAAGGGGAGAAAGACACTAATGGACAGAGAGGTCAGACGACTGGCCCTTCTTTTCTCTCAGTGTCCTTCTGCATGTGCGTGTGCGCTCAGACATGCAGCCAGGATGGAGGATTGTGGTCCTACTAGGTCATCCGGACTATTGTGTATTGTCTATGCTGCCTCGGGGTGTTTTGTGTGTGTGTGTTTGTGACTGTATGCTGTGAATGTTACTAACTGACCTGGATCATTTTTACAGACATTAAGAGCTACCGCTGACATTATGAGGTCAAACTCCAAACCCTTCAAAGATTGTTTTTCTGCGTAGTCTTGTGCTTGTGCCTTCGTAATTGTCTTGGCCTGAAACCACCAAGTTGGACCTCCAAAAAATTATATGGATAATTTAACAAAATCCCTGTCACGAATGACCACATAATATGGAGTTGTTGGGACAATTTCTTTTCATCTAGTGACCCACATATGAATCTGGGTGATTATATCTACAGTTTGCTTAAATGAACCAGTGATGTCATCTACAAACTAATTCCCCTTGTTAAAGTTGAGAAAGAAAAGAATAAAATGTTAAAGCAAAATGAGACTTTATATAAAATATTCTATAAAACACCCTCCTGGATGGTTCCGATATTAAGAGGCTGACCGGTGAAGGCATCGTGTTTAGGTCTAACACAATAATGCAAAGACTGTGGGTCTGGCCTGACCCCAGTTGCTTCTGCAGGGAGAAGAGTTAGGCCGAGAGCACAGAGGGCAGCTTTGAAAACAGCACTGACAGACTGGTTTTGGTGTTTTTGTGGAATTTGCTCACAATAAGTAAGATAGTAAATTATGCCAACCTTATCCTTTAAAAGCAATATTTTGGCTCACACATTACCTGTAATGCTTCATCAATCAATCCGAGTCCTGTGTTTTTGTATAAAATGTATTGCATAATAACACAGGGATTTCACTGGCACAAACACAAAACATGTTGGGAGCACAAACACGGAGACAGATAAAGCAAGAGACGGGGAGATTATGTTTATCTTGTTGATATTTAGCATTGAGCATGAAGTGGATTATTATTCGATAGATGTATTGCGTTATGTTGAGTTTTATATGTCATATGTCTTTGTGTTGGATTATTTGGATTATCATAATGCATGATAATGTTCTTACACTGCAGCACCAACTATCCTGACTGTTATGAGATGAGATCACTAAGCAGAGCTTGGGAGCATGAAAACAGATGCCGTCTCTCTTTCTGTGGACTTTCTGTCCATGATCAACGGGGTTTAAACCCCTCTCCAGCATGCACTCGGCCTTTTGACATAATTTATGAATTATATTCCAAACAGATGAAATCGGGGAGCTCAGTCAATTCTCTCAGTCATCAGAAACAGAATTGAGTTTGAGTGCAAGTAATATACAGTGACATCGGTGCAGAAGCATTTCCAGTGAGAGCATGACACCAACGATAACATCACACACGCACAGCGATGGCGGTGGAAGACGCACAGTCGCAGTTTCCTTTAGCATGGTTGCATCTGGAAGTAAGCGGAGCCAGTTCACTGGTTCAGCGCATCAGATCAGATGTTTTATCAGATGATAGAACAAAATGAATCAGCAGCGGAGATTTGTGTAAGCTCAGTGCTTTTAACTCGATTGACCTCGCTCCACAAGACGATGCGGGCCAGGGATAAACGTTGTCGGCTTCTGCTGATGCTCTCTTACTGCCTCTTCACAAGATTATATCTCTCCACTGCACAAGTAAATCTTAAACTGTAAAATTAACCCAAATCTCAGGGGTGCCGACGTCGAGGCTCTAAGGATGGCAGTGTCATTTGGTTATGTCCACCGGTGTGTTCCCTCTTCAAATAACTCAGAAAGTGTAATTGTTAAATGCATCGCCATGAACATTTTGTTCAGACGTTCGTGATTTCCTCAGGGTGAGTAGCATAACATAACTGCAGTGGTCCTCGGAGGATTTGGTTTATTTCCAAGTACCTGCATAACTATGGTTACGCCTGTTTTCTTCAGCTGTACTTCATGGGGTGCGAATCAGAAGATTACAGACTGTGTTATGTCTGTGGACCGTTATGGATGTCTTTATTTTCTCTTGTGTTAGGAAATCTATACTTTATGCCCAGGTGTCTACTGGAAAACATATCCTATAATGACGTGGTCCAGAGTATGCGTCAACCTCTCCTGCTCATTATTACACAGAAATCATATTATTGGAGAATTTCGTGTTCATCTCAGTATTACACGTTGTCAGCCAAATACGCTTTTGGCTGTACTTGCGTCACAGTTGATGGTTGCCATGGCATTTTCATTGGCAGTTGTCTGAATTTGCTTCCTAAAGAACATTAAGAGTCTTGGTATTTACCTGATCTTCAGCACAGGAGTGATTAAACCATTCTGTTTTAATGGCTCATCAGGATTTGTTTCCTTATCTCGCTCACCACTTTTGATCTGAGGGCAGAGAAAACAAACATAATTCCTGAGGCTTGTTGGGCAGCATCCTTGTTTGTCCCGAGGTACTACACAGATGAGTAAATACCTCAAAAATAGTGCCAGGATTCATTATTTGTGTAACAAGCTTAGAGCTAGTGGAGAAATGTGGGAAAGGTCTCCACACATTGCGCTTTAGGTGCCCAGGATCGCGTAGATTACTGGTGAGTTGGGTCGATTTGAGCAGTGTGCAGTCACAGATTACAGAAACATAATCAGCTTTTCACCATTCGGTTGGCTGGTATCACGTAGCGCTTTGATAGAACTCACACACATGCAGGATTACTTTTTTGAGTTTAATCATTTTCTTCTGATGTTGCACTTCACTTGAACTATTAAAAGTCATAACAATTAACTTGTCACCATGAAGAAATCTTCTGGAATATCTTTAAAACGCACATGTCGTGGACAGCTTTACAACCACGACACCTACAAAAATAAAGGTCCAAGAGCACAAAGCAATCCCAAGCTTCGTTTTAATACTTTAATGAGTGATGTTTCCAAATTTACATTGTGAGCGATGTTGTTTCTCCACTTCTGGTGTCCAGCAAACGTTAACTCTGACATCACTGAAAAGGCAAGAACCTCCCAGAGGAGATCCAAATCACTGAAGCTTTTTATTGTCCCTATGGTAAAGGTGCTACAGAGGAGCCAGAGGTCATCCCTGACCCCGCCAAACAGACGGATCGGGTGGTGAAGATAGCTGGGTTCAGCGCTGGGGTCCTCGTTTTCATCCTGCTGGTACTGGTAGCCATCCTGCTGGTCAAGAAGAGGTGAGTGACAGCCCGTCGGTGTGCTCGCTAAACCATCAACAATAATGGAAAATCTCACGAAGCACCCAACAATAAACACACCGGACAGAGCCGCGCACCTGCACTAAATCCATTCTCTCTTTGTTTGTTGGTCCACTATTTGCTGTAGTAACACCATCTTCCATCCATCCACCATAAAAGTTGATCTCCCTTCAGAACCATTTTGATCTCTTCCTGACGTTGGCTCCGTTAAAGGCACAAAATAGCCGAAGCTGTTTTCCCGAGATCCATAGTATTTCTAAAAATTAGTCGCCACGCTTCACTGTGACTTCGTGCAGAGACGTCTTTGTTTTCTTTTACATTAAAGCTATTTAATCAAACCCGACAAAAACACACAAAAAGAGAGGCACGGTGAAAGAGCTCTTCAAACAAAATATGTCACATAACTTTCCAGGATTAATAAGTTATATATATCTATATACACGCACATCAAAACATCTAAGATTGTAGAGGTTTGAAAGGTAGAATAAAAAAGCTAAAAGTTCATAACTTTAAGAGAGGAGGTCTTGACGGTGTTGAGAGAGAAAAAGTGATGTGTTGGAAAATGAAGGTGAAGAGCAGTGGTTGGTTGGAGATTGGGGAGAAGGTGAAGTCAAAGAATCAATTTAAGAGCACCTACGTGTTTTTTCCCTACTTGGTTTCTGACCACACACAGGAGCGCAGGAACAATGTGTGTTTGATGTAATTTAGACTCAGCAGACGTTCACATGTAGTGTGGAGGTATAATCACTTCTTTCTTAGGGTGAGAGAAGTGAGCAACGAAGGGTAGAGAGAAACTCAGCCATTCATCACTTTAAGCATCAAGCTTTAGAAGGAGGCAGAGCTGTGCCACAAATGTGTTTTGTGGTAATTTGGCTTAGGGCGCCACCGTGTGGTGGACAAACACACTACACCATAGTGCTGCAGAGCATTAAAAAAGCTTTACGTTAGCTATAGATTTATCAATAGAGAATAAAATGCTTATATACATCTGTGACGTTCTCTTTAACAACCTGGTAACGTGTGCTGATAATTCATATTTCTATTATAAACTAGCAGCAAACGTCGGCCTCACCTTACCAGTGGTCCACCTCCAACTCTAATCAAAACAGACGCTGGAATAGAAGAGTTAGAGTTATGGAGAACCAGCTCTAAGCTCTGAACCGTGCTCCTGAGGTCGAATTAGAAGCAGTGCGACATGTGTGCATGCATATCTTTCTACTCATGTACATCACTGTGCATGTCGCAATAATGCCAAAAACTAGGATTTTTATCACCATACTAAAGACAGATATATTTATTTCCTCTTAAAATACCACTTATTGACCCACATCGGTTGGTCTGTGCAGAGGCCGCGTGGTGCAGTAATGATTATTCACTCTTACTGCACACAATTTCCTCTCACACTGAACTATTGTCTTGTCAGAGAAGAGCAACTAGGAAAACAGTCTCTCAATTACACTTTATCATGGTCTCGCTCACTAAATCAGAAACAATTAGAGACATTAAATACCAGGCAGTAACGTGCCCTCGTCGCTGGAGAGCTTTGCAGCCCCTGACCTTTATAATTATATTCTAATGTTCCTAACGAAGTCGCGAAATCCAGCGTGCGTGCTGCAGCTTTAGTGTCACAGTAGAAATGAGCAGAGGGCATAAGCTAAACGCGTAGTGTAGTATAGAATACTATGTGATACCCAACACTGCTTAAAACATACTCACTACCTCCGACAGTGTTAGGCCCGTAGTTCGCAACCTGGTGGAATCATTATTGTAACATGCTTTAGTAAACATTGTCTGTCTCGTGAGGATTTTAGATCCAAATTGATAATGCTGTTTTGAGAGGTAACAGTTTTTCATTTGCGTATCTTTGCATGGGACAGAAAATAAATGTAATTAAAGTAAGTTATGGCAACCAATCACAGAGTTTTTTTCTGTTGTGGCACAATCTGTCACTGTGGCATTGTTAGAACGACCTGTCACAACTGACTCACACTAGCAGCAGCGTAAATGTTCTCAATGTACTTTAGGTTTTATGTGACAGCATTTAGTAATCGTCCATAAAGGTTTCTGGGGAGATCAATCTTCATTGTCACCGAATCTTTACAACTTTGAGCAATACTGCATCTTTAAAATGGTGGGACATGATGACATGTCCGTGACTTCGTGCTCGCTCTACAGGAAGCGAGCTCTGCGCCGTTACAGATAAGATTTTAGCTTTGTTTCAGTTTTGACAGATTGTTATTATCCACAGGAGTAAGTGAAGGCTATAGGGAAAAAATCTCTCACCAGGGGTGTCCAGTTATTGTAAATGCAGTTTAAAAATATTGCAAAAATACTTGAAAATCACAGCCACAGAAGTAAAGAAGAGACAGACTGCATGTTAGCTTAATGTTAAAAGGTTTGTTGTTACATTAGTAATAGTTTTTAGACTTCTTAGCTTGTCTTGTGGTATTTGTTAAGCATTAAACTTGGGTTTTTGCATCCTGTTAGGGCCCATTACAATTAAAACAACCCCTTGCATGACGTCAAGTGACAGACGCCAGTAGGTGTTTTCTTCTGTTTCTTATTGTTGCTGGTTGGGACAGGATAGCATTGTCCTAATCTGCATATTCATGACCCTTGTGTCTCACTCTTTGCTTTCTGATTGGCTCACAACCCCAGGAGGACCTACTATTCATACTCTTATTACCTGTAAGTAAACAACCAATCAACAACCAGCTCACCCAGCTGCTGTTACCTTATTGGGCGAACTATTAGTGGCTAGTTGTTATTTTTTAAAGATGCAGTATACTTTTTTCAAGACAGAACACATTTCAGCTCAGACCAACCAGTCAAAGTCATCCTCATTGACACCTTGCCAGGGTGGAGGGTCAGTTCACTTTCATGTCAGTCAAGTCGGGACTTTAGGGATTTCCTTATTTTCATTTATTTCAATCACGAGAAAGACGACTGTTATCTGTTTAAAATAAAAGAAATGAACGAGTGGCGAGCAAAATAAAGGCCAGCTTTCGAAGATTAAAGGTACTGAACTGACAGTGAATTGACCTCAGCCCCGGTGTCCTCTACATGCTCCAAAGTTGCTCTGAAGCAGGCTGATAAAGGCCAATGTTGGCCATTAACCAGAACCAAGCGGGCCAAAGTGGGACGGCACAGGCCTGAGTGTGTTATTTGAAAAAAGAATGCTGCATTGTGACTTGTAGCTCTTTGTGTGCATGTAGTCATGTGATCATCCATCTGCCCATCAAGTCACAGGTATCATGGTAACTCATGCTCAGACGCGCTACACGTGCTCATGTGTCTCTCTGCTGCCGGTGGACCTGGACCAGTCACTTTCTGTTTTTTGGGGGCTCTGATTATGTGTTGGTAGTTATTACAGTGTTTTTCTTTCATTACGGGTGCTTCCTGCTTTATCTCTTATGATCTCACGCCAGCTGTGACCAAAACCAGCAGCTTATCAAGTAAATGTATTTCCCAGGAACATTTATATATATATATACGATCTATATTCTCTCTTTCTGTGCTTGGATATTATTTTTCACTTTTATCTAACATTATCCAGATGCTAGAGTTTATGTAGTGAAGATGTTGTGCTTGGTATCAGTTAAATAAACTACATTAACTGTTATAATTCAGTCCTGAGAAAGAAAATAAAGACACATGTAAGGCAGATCCAACCTAGTTCTGATCAAAGCTGCCCCAGCTTCATCTCTCTGTTTCTGTCGTTCTCTTTCCTTTCTGTACAACATATACAGTACGCAGCTTCTGGTGGTTTATAATACGTCGATCTTCTTCTGTCCTGTTTCTCTGTAAATACACTCACACATGCAGCTTCACCTGGTCAACAGCTAGAACTATTGTGTGTGTGTGTGTGTTATGTGTGTATTAAATGTTGGAGGTGGAGTTGGTGTATTTTGGGGTGAGGAGGAAAAATACTGTGTATGCAAAGAGATCACAGCATGATTTATGTCTTTTAGGAGTCAGAGCCATGTGTTGCATCCGTTTAGAAACAACCTTCAGTTGATGTTAGTCTTCTGCCTTTTTAAGATTCAGCGAAGCTGCAATTTTCCATTTGCGTTGGTACTCAAACTGCTGTTCAAGTGCAGAATTAACATTTTCTGACGAAGAAAACAACTGATTGTTTTAACCGATGCACATCTATGGCTCTGGATACACACTGCTCCTGCATGCTGTGTCATGCTCGAAATATTCAACCCTCGACAGCTGTTTTTTTCCTGCGATTGAAAGGAGTGAAGCCATTGAGACGATCAAACACCATATTGCTAAACCTAAACCGTTATTTTTCTTCAACAGGCACTGGTCTCATGATAGAGAACGGTTCTCTTGTCTGAAAGCCAGAGCAGAACCATTTAATTCAACATAAGATAAGAGACTGTGAAGAAAAATAGAGGTTTAGGAAACTGAGTCCTGCTGAAATGTATCATCACTCTTAAAGTATACTGCTGCTGGACTAAAACATTCCCTTACTGGGATTTTCCTTATCTTTGCTGTTGGGTGAAAGCCACATCTCAGTATTTTCAGCTTACATTCTGATCTGACAATAAATTATTAAAAAGTTCAGATAACTCAACATTCAGTGGGAAATTAACCTTTAGATTTTGGGAGGCTTTCATTTACAACGTTCTATGGTTAAAAACCCTTTTATCTACTTGTCATGAGGTCATTTTCCCTGGTTTGTACTAGATGCTATTTCCCTTTGCTCCTATAGAGGAGCCTGGTTAATCCTGCCATTTACAAACAAGCATCTCCTCTACCTTCCTTGCTCGTCTTCTTCCCTTCCTCTCTTTTTCTCTTCTCCCAGCTTTTCAGAATCAGCTGCCTGCAGTCAAGCTACTGTTGCCAGAAAAAGTGTTGAAGTCATACTCAATTGGAACATTTAAACATTTATTCCAGGGCCAATCATAGTGAGGAGTAGGTCTGCAGGCCAGCTGATGTTTGTGTGTTTGTTTGCAAGATGCCTGATTGCGTCTGTCTCTGCCTCGACAGGAAACTGGCCAAAAAACGCAAAGACGCCATTGGAACAACGCGGCAGGAAATGACACACATGGTGAATGCCATGGACCGCAGCTATGCCGATCAGAGCACTCTGCATGGAGAAGACCCAATGGCTGTGACTTTCATGGACTCTCACAACTACAACAACAGATGTATGTTCATTTTAGATGTTTGTCCCTCTACTGTAGCTAAACAGGAGACATTTCCACTATACTTACCAACAACAACCTACACTTTAATATAGGTTATTCATTATTATTAGCTACTTGGCCAAATACGACTCTAATGTTTTAAATTTAGTTTTGTCCATCCAACTGTCCAACAAAATGTTATGTTGCACATAACAATTTAAAAGATCGTTATAACTTTGGCAGAGTTGTTTCACTGATAGTTTGGTTTCTATAAAATACGTCTCCAGAAAACTGGAATCAGAGCATGACAGATGAATGTTTAACATGTTTACAGTGTGTGATATTTTTCTAGGATATGTGGTCTTTAGGTCCTGACGTTTGAGAGCATTTGCTCTGTCCTCATGTTTGATTGATTAACTTAAAAAATTAGAGCATTTCTTCATCGTGTTTCCTCCTGCAGTGCCCAACGATCCTCTGGTTCCTACCGCTGTGTTAGGTGAGATATCTGACCTGGATGTCTACGTCACATTCACCATAAACAAATACCCCGCGTTGATCACCCATCATTGTCATAGAGTCCTTTCCCTGTGAACTCCTGTGAATCACTTCCTAACGTTTTTATGTAGAGCTGCCCCTAACTGTGGTTGTTAGACGGGGGCAGCATCTCCATCACAGCCTGTGATTTGATCACTGACATTTATGTTTGTGTTGATGGATAGTTTGGCTCGGGTGAAGTTTCTGTACCATGATGTTAGAAGTGATTACGTGCATTTTGTATGGCAGCGGCCCATAACCAACATAAATAAAAAACAATATTCAGACATATTAGATGTCTCATGCATTAGAATATATGAGGACGGTAAAACTGTGTGCTGCTCCTTTATCTTTTCATACCACCTAGTGTAAACTCGGAGTGTAAAACACGCCCGGTACTAAAAACTCCCAACAGCCAAGCGCTTCATCTATAATCCTGTGTTTTCCCGAGGTTCCGTCACTCCCAATCCCAGCCACCGTTTCTGTTTCCCACTGAGCATTATTGATATCCACAGTAATTATCGTCATTCTCCCTTAGAGACCTCATTATTTCCACAGTTTGAGTTGTTTCAAGGCATGCCATCTCCTGTCCCAAAAGTGACAGTGACTGGAGCTTAAAAGGGGGAAGATAATTTGTCACGTTGCCACCGCAAAACGACGGTAGATTAAATCTGTGACATCAAGTCGACGTAGTGCCTTCAGCTCCGTGTGTTTGGCAGAAGTTTTTTTAGTGTGCACTGCATCTAGATGCCTGCTTGAGTATCTACCATCTGTGTTATTCCCCAGGCTTGTTTTGTTGCTCATGCCACAGTCTGTGTGTTTCAATTGTGAAATTGTTTAATTTTTGCCAACTTGGATGCATCTCCAGCTCCAGTGTTGCACTGCAATGTGCTTATCTTCAGTTCTGTCTAGTGTTGACACTGCGCCGCGCTGGAGTTCGAACACTTCCCTAAGGCGCCCACAATCCACAACGCCACCAAACTGTGCTAATTAACTGTTCCATAGCCTCTAATATGGAGCGAAGGCTGCAGTTACAGTATGTCTCAGCCAATCACATCACAGAGGGAGCAGGAAGTAGCGAATAAAGAAGCGGTGTCAGGTCAGGTTTACTGTTAATTGTCCTGATGAGGACCTAACAAACCTTTAACAATCAGTAATGAGCTAACATGACCTCAGAGCAGAGAAAAGCATCAGTCAGATGAAATAAACAGTGTCAGTTAATAAACATCGGCCGAGATGAAATCAGGCGGTGGTGCGGCAGCCCCAGCACCTGCCATGGTAACACCTGCCACTCGTGCATCTGCTGCCAGCTCACATTATCCCCCACAGCAGTGACAAGTTCACCTGGGCACATCAATTTGACCTTTTAGAATACTCACCTAGTATGTTTGTAATAATTATATCCAAACACTATAACTAAGTATTACTGAGTATTTCTCACTGTACCTGTTCGACTTATTTAACTCTCAAATTGAATTTGCAGAAATCACTGGGGGAAAACACTAAATAGCATTGCAGCAGACCTTAAGGCTCATTTTCAGTTGCTGGTCCTATTTTTCAGTATCCTATGAGTTGCTACACACACTTGGTAGATTTCTAATCACCATCTTTGTCATGCTCCATTGTTTTGTGACATCACAGCCATCTCCTGTAAATTGGGTCGTCCATTATGCGCAAAGGCTTCGTGATTAAAGCAACTTAACCTTTATCCATGTGTAGAGTCTTACAAATTGTCTTTGCGCTCTTCTTTTTCTGCTGCTTTGACGTGTAGTTCCAATCACCGGTGAGTATAGACCGAGAAAACAAGCTGGCGGTTTTGGTTTGTTAGAACACCAGCATTTTTATTACCTTTCAAATGTACCAGTTCTAGCTTAGAGTCAGTACTACTACTAACTAACTCCCTTCCCTGCACATTTCAACCCCGATAGGAACAAAAACGAGATTTCCTAAAACAACGTAAAAACCGTTTTTATGCTGCTATAGTGAAGACATTGATGGACAATGGAAAGTTTGGTTAATTTACGTTTGAAAACTGACCAGTAATTTCATCCCCGGACAGATGAGAACCACAGCGGCTCCGCGGCAGAGAACAGCAGGCTTCTAGACGTTCCTCGTTATCATTGTGAAGGAACTGAATCTCCTTATCAGACGGGACAGCTCCACCCCGCCATCAGAGTGGCCGACCTCCTGCAGCACATCAACCTGATGAAAACGTCTGACAGCTACGGCTTTAAGGAGGAGTATGAAGTAAGATTATCATTATCAGTACTTTTATCGCCTGTGCTGGTAGCAACAACATTAATGGGAAAAAAGCAGCAGATGTATCTGTAGCAGCAGCAATTGGGATCATTTAGTTAGTTAGGTTTTTTTTATAGTAATACAGTTTTCAAGTGTAAGTCAACTACTGATGCTTTATTCTGTATAATGCAACACATTAGGAAAGGTAGGCTATTATTGTGAAAATCTTTAATGCTCCCTGTAATGTTTGACTTTGAATTAAAATAATAAAATGACTATTAACATTAAATCGACTCTTAATTTTAGGGTATTTTCTGCCTTATTGACTTAACAGTGAAAGTGTTACAGCACTTGTAATGCCCCCTTGTTTTAGTATCTCATAAGCATCACTGATCAGCTCATCTACACAATAAAACCACTAGAGTAAAACAATCGTTGAAGACTTTCTTTCTGCTCAGCGTTATCTCACGCAGAAGTGCTGTTACTGTTACATGACATGTAATTTTCTTTTCTGTTTTCTCGTGTGTTGTTGGTGATACAGAGCTTCTTCGAGGGTCAGTCGGCCTCCTGGGATGTGGCCAAGAAGGAGCAGAACCGAACCAAGAATCGCTACGGGAACATTATAGCGTGTAAGTAACTTATGACTTATCACTGCTGTTACAAACAGTACTATTCAGGAAGAAGCGGAAAAGGAAATAGTGAGAGTAAAACAAGCAGAATTATACGTACACTTAATTTCCAACACTTTTTGTTCCCAAGTCGATGAGCAATACCAGCAAAAGCACAAACACTTTTTGCGTGTAGACCTTGAAAATATTCATTAGTCTGTGCTAATGAAGTTCTGAGGTTCCCCCCCGGGTGAAGATATTTCTTCACACTTGCAATTTCACAATAACAATTTCCTGAAATATCCTAGTTTGCTGTCACAGACCGCTTCTAATTCACATAATCGTGTGATTAAGTAACTGTATTCAGGAAGTCATAGAACAGTAGTTTCTATATAATAGTTGCATGGGGTGTGTGACACACTCTTTACATGTAGGAACACATGACCCATAGTGAACGGGCTGGTTGAGAAAACAGGACTTCAGGAGCTGTAATTCAATGAATGTGCTGCTCTAACAAATATTCTCTCTCTTTGCCTCTCTCCACGCACTGCTGTCTCTCTTGTCAACGCTTCTGTCCCGCTCTCTTCCTCTCTGTATTTCATTAGATGACCATTCAAGGGTTATCCTCCAGCCCATCGAAGACGACCCCTCCTCTGACTACATCAACGCCAACTACATCGATGTAAGTGGAAACGCATCGAATGCTACTATTGGCTCCCAACGAAACCAACGAAACCACACTCCCTCGCTCGTATGTCAGGCCTCTATACCTTTATTGCGTCTACTGGTCATCCATCACACCATTTTACATATGCAGCCACCGCGAAAGCATCATCATCACCACAGTCTGTCCATTCATTCACCCATCCATCTTTAAATTCACCGTCTCAGTTCAGCCTGCGTTTTAACTTGGAAAACTAAATACGTGTAGTTGGCTCAGCAGTAGCAGGCCTTCAGGATCCGTAGTGAAAGATCTTTTTTCCATAAACAGTAATCTCTTTTAACACTCTGAAACCGTCACTTTAGCGGTTTTTTCAAATCACAGCAACTCTTTAACTGTTTGCACGATCGAATAAAATAAAAAACAAAATTATTTTAGCGAGTCTGTAGATATTCTAGGTTACAAAGTGTAAAAGAAGTCATTTGCCAGACAACTTGAATAAGAAGGTCGCTGTCGTGACTGCACATTAATTGTGAAGCAGTAGCCAGTTAGCTTGACATAGAGTTTGGGTTTAATGGGTAGAAATATTAAACCTAGACAGTCTGAAGGTGTCAGAAGGTGTCAGAACCATCACCTACTGGCACATTTAACGATCCATTATTCATTTATTTTATCTGTTGTTTGTCTTTTACTCCATAATCATCTTTTCCACTTCAACTTTTACTTTTTCAACTATCATCTGCATGTTGGACTTTCACATTGTGCATTTTGGAAAAACTAACACTGCTCACAACACACTGCTCTTCGTTGTCATCACTGTAACTACTTCATGAATGCCACTGCTACCACTCACATTAAAATGAATAGCTGGACACTCCCCGGTGTATTCAGGCTCAGCTGGTTTAACCATATTACAATGGCTTTTACATAAACTGGACCACACTGGGTTAAAAACAAAGGTTACAGTATCAATAGCAATATAATAGTTGGTATTTAAATAGCACCTTTTACAGAGACTACTCAAGGTGCTTTACAGTGGCAGTACATTAAAATCACAAAAAAGCAGCAGCCTGTTAAAGAACATTAAGAACAGTAAAAACAACATGAGAACAATAAAAAAGGTAGAGACTGTACTCGATGAGTAACATGTAACATGGCATCAGGAAGTGTCCTTTCTATTCACATCATGGCTTACTGCATGTTACCGTTCACGCTCCCATTATGTCAATGCAACTTTTCTTTTTCTGATTGACACTCACTGACATTGTTGTGCTTTCTTCCTTTCTTCCACTCGTTCTTTCTGCCTGTGGCTTGGCCTGTAGATTTGGCTGTACAGGGATGTAAGTATCACTGTGGATTCTTTCATTCATGCCCCTGAACCCTCACACACATTCACCTATGCATCCATTTCTTTGCACCTGTCCATACGAGGTGCTGGGGCCTGCATGAAAAGTTTCCCTCCGCCTCGCCGTCCCACCAGTTTTCCTTACACCGGACTGTCTGTTATACGTTTCCTTATGCATAGCCCCTGTTAGGGTTAGCTAACCTGAGCGCCCTCAGATTATGTCGCCGTGATGAGATTACCTTTAGTGTCTAAACGGTGCAGCTAACTGTACTGTACCATCTTTGGAAACTTCTTTTGTCTAAGGTGAGACCAGGATAACTGATTAGTTCTGACTTGTTGCTCCCCGAGTGGGACGAGTGCCTGTATTATTGATGCATATTGAGCTGTTGTGTTATGGTGTTGTGTTTCAGGGCTACCAGAGACCAAGTCACTACATTGCTACTCAAGGTGACACATCACACAATGGCAAACACTAAAACACAAAGTTCTACATAAATGTTCGATAAAACATTTCTTTACACAAAAATGCTCTAAGTATGTCTTTGTGTGTGTAGGTCCTGTTCATGAAACGGTGTATGACTTCTGGAGGATGGTGTGGCAGGAACAGTCAGCCTGCATTGTCATGGTAACCAACCTGGTGGAGGTCGGAAGGGTAGGTTTCTCGTTTGTGCTTTTGTCTGCTGTGCAGCAATAGGAGAGAAGTTTACCGTTAATGGCAGCAGCTTTTCTTCATGCATGTTCTTCGTGACATTTCTGTCCTACTCTCAGGACAACAGGCCGATGGAGTTTGCCTAAAATGTTACACCTGTCATGTGATCCAGGTCTTTGAGTATAATTAGATAACTAATAGAACATTTTGTTTTTGAACAGGTCAAGTGCTATAAGTATTGGCCAGATGATGCAGAAGTGTACGGAGACTTTAAGGTGACGTTTGTGGAGGTCGAACCTCTGGCTGAATATGTGGTTCGCACATTTACACTGGAGAGGGTGAGTGATATATTTTAGTTTACTTTTTACAAAATGTCTCTGGGTTTGGCTTTAAATATATTCAAAAACATAGAGCATTTATTTTCTGTTTTTTAGCTTTGAGATTAGCTGGACCAGATGAGGAGTTGTTTTACTGAATAAACCTTCAACTTGAAAGACGTTCTGTGAGCCGTAACCTTCATACTGAATATCTTTTGTGTTTATTCAGCGTGGCTTCAACGAGGTGCGGGAAGTCAAGCAGTTCCACTTCACAGGCTGGCCCGATCATGGCGTTCCATATCACGCCACTGGACTACTGTCTTTCATCCGCAGAGTTAAAATCTCCAACCCGCCCTCTGCTGGGCCTATCGTGGTCCACTGCAGGTATAGCATACTGCAGCACAACGTAAACTGTATGCACTCTGCCGTATGTAGTAACAGTGCTGTGGACTGTATGTACAGAATTTGGTCACAGACAGATCGTCTGCTTCACAGGTAATAAAAATGTCCTCCCCGTCTCTCTCTGCAGTGCTGGAGCAGGGCGTACTGGCTGTTTTATAGTCATTGACATCATGTTGGACATGGCTGAGAGAGAAGGGGTGGTCGACATCTACAACTGCGTGAAGGCTCTTCGCTCAAGGAGGATCAACATGGTACAGACTGAGGTGACTGCATTGCCCATCCTCCATCTGCATCCACATTTCAGAATATACTCAGTGACCTGTCACGGCGAGACTCAGCCATCAGCGCAGTGCAGGCTGGAGTGATCACGTAGAGCCATCTCTCTGCCATCATTCATCCATCCCACTACATCCCAGTAATCTTACTGTTTAGTGTAATACAGTAGTGTGTTGGTATATTTCTCGGTAAGAATGTTATTGTGACCATAATATGCGGATGTGGAAATATCCCACTTTGGCGCCATCCAGTGACGAGATCAAGAATTACACCATGGCTTGAGTGCCTGCATCCTCCACTGTTTTAGCAGTAGTAAGAGACATGATGCACAATAAAGGAGAGTATAAACGCATACCTGCATGGATCACGTCACACCCACGCCTTCAAATCACTGTCAGTTAAAAAAGCGATTCCCTCTACAGACAGACTCAGAAGTGTAGTAATCATCTCATGTTATTCATAGCTCCATCTCCCATCAGCCATCACCCCGCATGCACATCTGCATTGAGTCACATCTGTTTGGGCGATCCATGCAACAAGTTCTGTGCTATTTCTTTACGATTTTTGAGTGAAATGCGTGGATATGATAATATGTCTTGAATTGTATGTGTTCAGGAGCAGTATATATTCATCCATGATGCCATACTAGAGGCCTGTCTGTGTGGAGAAACAGCCATACCAGTCTGCGAGTTCAAAGCAGCCTACTATGAGCTGATCCGTATCGACTCCCAGACCAACTCATCACATCTAAAGGATGAGTTCCAGGTAATTAAAACCTATATCTTCAGCAGCTTACATGCTAAAACCATACGGTGGAACTGTCATTAGCACAACACACCATTTTCTGTGCACAAAGTAAATATGAAAATGTCCTAAAGCCTGCATAATCCGCTTCTCTGGTGCGCTCACAAATGCTCTCTATGTCTCAAAAAAAGGTTTTGGCTGCATCTACTACTTAAGTTTCTGAGCTTTTGGACTCTGAACGTGTTCCTGGCCTTTCTCATATACGAATTCCAGCTTCATTATCTGTGCAGCTGAATTCATCAACTTTTCTTATGGACACTGATTTCTGAGGCATCATTTTTGGATATGTTTTGATCTTCTTTTTAGTTTTAGGATACTGAACTCTGTTTGCATCTGCACTAACCCAATTATACGCCTCTGTTTGTCCAGACATTAAACTCAGTGACCCCACAGCCTCAGCCTGAAGACTGCAGCATTGCATTGTTGCCTAGAAACCAAGATAAGAACCGCTTTATGGACGGCCTTCCTCCTGATAGATGCCTGCCCTTCCTCATTACGATAGATGGAGAAAGCAGCAACTACATCAATGCTGCTCTGATGGATGTAAGTCTATACCACGCTCATATACGCATACAGGGAGGTTGTGTTCTTTTCAACACATCATTCAAGAGTAGTTTGGGACATTTCAGCCCAACTGATGTGTTGCTCTTCAGACAATTTGAGCCAATGCAACATGACAAACATCAATAAATCATATCTATACATCTATGTTGTCCCAAACTTTGTTGAAAATGATACAGACCTTTGAAAGACTAAACACACCTAATGCCAAACGGAACACACCCACACGCAAACAGTTTCGTATATATGACGACACACACACACACACTCCCTTCCCTGTTTGTGCGATGCTGTGTTTGTGGTTTTAGCAACAGAAGGCTAGAGACAAATCCAGGTTCTCAAAAGACCACTAGCTTCTCTGGCCGCCACCCAAGCATAACGTAGATTGGCAACAGCTGACACTATGTCAATATTATGTATGTAACTGTCCACTTCAAAAAAGTCATTGAGTAGCTAGAAATCTGAGGTAAGACAGAAATATCTGGTTCTAGTTCAAAGGTTAATTTATGTGCTATATAGTAGGAGCAGGGTTAAAGATACACTATGTACATACCTTTCTAATCACGGTTGATACACAAAGTGTAAGAAATGCATGGTGTGGAAAGAAACCTGGCTTCTCTCCAACAAGGCTGTTGGATCACAAAAGTCCAGTTTTTCAAATTCTTCTTTAAAGTTTAGTTAAATGAATCTTACCTTTGGCCTCTCTCTAACCAAGCTGTCAGAAGAGTTCCAGGTAATGGGATTTCCAATTTCCAACACTGGATTTGTTTCATGGCTTCAGTGTCATTCTGCCATCAGGTTCCTGTTGAACCAGGCCATTTGCACCCTGAACCCTAAACCGGACGTCGACCCTCACCTTAGACTCTCCTCATGTTTACGCTGCCTTCGTCAGAAAAGTCCTTCACGCCCATGTCACACATCTGGCTGCACATGTTCATTCAGGATGAGTGAGGCTCAGTTAACTCTCAGTTCAGTCGGTCCGTCGTGTCTACAGGCACAGTGGTTTATTTTGTGACTGACAAACGCAGCAGCAGAGTAATATCTTCTCTATTAGACTGAACATGAAGATAACTGAGCCTATTTATTGTAGCTATATAGTGTATTTGTTAATGTAACGCATGCTCCCACCTTCCGATTGGACCCACTGCATGATCATGTGACCTTTTTCCAAGTATGTTCAATGTATCATATCCCGAAATCAGCCTCACTCTGCTCCGTTGTCGGTGTTTTCATGTGTGTGTATGAGAGATGAGACAAAACAGATGTGTGCACAGGAAAAGAAAAAGCTGCTGCTTTCTACTGCTGGACTCAAAACAACAAATGTTGACTCCTGATTGGTTTCGTTGTCTCTTTTCTGCAGAGCTACCGGCAGCCCGCCGCATTCATCGTTACCCAGCATCCATTGCCTAACACCGTCAAAGACTTTTGGCGCCTGGTGTATGACTACGGATGTACCAGTCTGGTTATGCTGAATGAGATCGACTTGGCTCAGGTAGTTGCAGCGTCTCGCTATGACTCAAACTTCCTACATGTTCATCAAGCCTGAAACAAGATCAAATCATTCATTATTCATTCAGGCTCAAAATACAGAATGTTATACTGCTTGTGTCCTCTGTTCACATGTGTGTTTGCTCTTTGCAACGACTTCCGCTCAGGGCTGTCCTCAGTATTGGCCAGAAGAGGGCATGCTGCGCTACGGTCCGGTCCAGGTGGAATGTATGTCCTGCTCGATGGACTGTGACGTTATCAGCAGACTCTTCAGGGTCTGCAACCTCACCAGGGTTAGTACGCACACTTCTGTTCCCTTGTTTGCTTTCTGTGGTTTCCTAACAGAACTTTCTAACCACATCCTCATTTGATCTTTCAGCCTCAGGAGGGTTACCTGATGGTTCGACAGTTCCAGTACCTGGGCTGGGCCGGGCATAGAGAGGTCCCCGCTTCCAAACGCTCCTTCCTCAAGCTGATTCTGCAGGTCGACCAGTGGCAGCGCGAGGGAGAGGAGGGAGAGGGAAGAACCATTGTGCACTGCCTGTGAGTACTCGACAAATAACTGTGAACGGAATGACTCATGAAACACACTCAGGAGTTAAACCAGAAGATGTTTTTGTTCAGTGACGAGCTAATATTTTCTGTCTCTGTCCCTTTACAGAAATGGCGGCGGGCGTAGCGGAGTATTCTGCGCCAGCAGCATTGTCTGTGAGATGGCCAAGAGGCAGAGTGTGGTTGATGTCTTCCACGCAGTAAAGACCTTGAGGAACAGCAAACCTAACATGGTGGATACTCCGGTGAGTATCGGACATCTCTGGTGTTCACACAGCAGACAGGAACAAAAAACTACAGACCAGATGCAAATATCAGTGAAGTGACACTTAAAGTCGGACTCTAAGAACATACTAAGATTGTTAGGAGCCATAGTTTAGCCTTTGCTTTGAAGGAAGTGGGAGCCACCCATTGTCTTAACCTCTCTTTGTGGAAGGAAGCCAAAGTACCTGGAAGAAAGTCACGCAGGGAGAACACGCACACTCCACAAAGCCTGTAGATTCAAATGTCATTTAAGCTGTAGGCAGCAGCGCTGACCGCTACAGGATGAATAGGAATGTAAAGCATCAAACAAGCTTATAGAAGAAGAAGAAGATTTTCTCACATGCTGTGTGTGTTAGTGAGTATTTTGTCTACGTACAGTAAGAATGCACATAAAATCGGTACAGACATTTTACCGTGTAGTTGTTTTTTTGTTGGACAGATACTTGGCCCCTCTATGATTTCTTATAGAAAACAACATACAAATGACATTATTTGTACTATTGTATTTAAGTTTACAGGGAATATGTGACGATGACTGTGGCGGATGTTAAGTGCGGTGAATGTATCTGTGTCTGCAGGAGCAGTACCGCTTCTGCTACGACCTGGCGCTGGAGTTCATCGAGTCCTCCTAAAGCAAACGAGGGAGAGATGAGGAGAAGGAGGTGAAGAAGAGACCTCCCGCCTGTTTGACTCTGTGCTTTCGCTTGGTCCTAACTCCCCCCCCTCCCCCGCGCTGGCCGTTCTGTAGCACCCATCCATCCAGCATCCCTGCCAGTGGCTCAAGTGAAATTGGCTCCTGTTGTACTGTTCAACACGGGGGAGAAGTTCAGACTGCTAACAGGAGGACCTGTTTGGAGAACGATGGAGGAGTAGATGTTACTCCATTTTATTCCTTTACGCTTACTGTACAGCTTTTTGAGTGCCAGCGAGCCCACTGTATGTATGTTCTGGGCTCCATTTAAGTGTTTCGCCTCTCACCACTCTGCCGTGGACCCAATGCGTCGCGCTGTCTCCGCTGCAGTACTCCATGTGCGCTGTAGATGTCTCCCCTAACCCTTTGCAAGCTGCAGCCACAGCTTTTAAATAGCTGCAAGTTAACGTCCCCCCCCCCCACTTTCCTGCTCATTCGAGTGTCCGAGCATCTGAACAGTGATGGTCATCTGATCATGGTGATGTTTGACTATTTGCAGCCTGTACTTTTGTACAAGAACAAGAAACTTGAAAGACGCATCCTGGCCAAACTCTATGAGAACTTCGCTTCTACATGTCAGCGGCAGCATCTTCTTATTTTCCCAGTTATTTCAGTGAACTCTGGCTCATGAACATTATTATGTGTTCGAATACTTAATGGCCACTTTGAACCCGTTGGATTTTGGTCACATACAGTAAACTGTCAGACGCCAGATGAAAGACATAGAGTAACGTATATGTCGACGTACGTTTTCTCAATAGATAAAGTAGAGTCGTAGAAGCAAGAATGAAAGTTTACATGAGAGTATTAGGCTTTTAGATTATTTTAGTGTGGCAATTTGAAGATGTGTAGGATTTTCAGTAAACTATATAGGTACAAAAAGTGTGATATGTATCATTGTTTATGTTTTCTGCTTTGTTTTGTTATGAAGTCTTCTTTTTATCGCAAACCATGAAAACAAAATGCTTCCGATTTTGTTGAACCATGTGAAATCAGCTTAATCATGTTTGTTTCAGGGCTGGGCCCGATGCACTTTCAATTCAGCCAGCTCACAAATGGGATAGTTTTCAAATTTCAAACATGAGCAGATTTGGGGTAACAGGGAAATCTGACGAGACTGAGAATGAACCTTATTTCATGAAGAGGTGAGTTCCACTTTCCATTTCTGCTTTGAAGGGAACTGGAAGTGAACTGACCCCAGGCTTCGCTTGTTTCGTGCACTGGTGGCCAACACCTTTCTCTTTGTTTTTATTTTGTAGCCAATGTTTATTCATAAGCCAAAGACTTTGTGTAAATATGTCTATATGGATAAAGCACATTGTTTGTATTTATTGTTTACTTGCATTGCTTGTAAGAACAATCATCCTTCATTCCATGTTTACCACCAGCGTTTCTTAAACTGGCGATGCAACATGAGCCGCGAGTCTTTTTGAGCATCCGGCTCGTTTTGGCTCCGTGAAGAAACGCTTGAGAATCCGTGATTAAAGCTGTAAATTAAAAAGCAGTAGAAGTAGCTTTTCAGTATTTAGCTGGATTCTGTTGTGTCGTCTTGTTTTCACTTAATGAATCTCTGTGATGTTACCGTGGTTTCTTTGTGTAAAAGCCCAACGCTCTGTTCGTGGTCAGTAGAACATCGGAGTGTTTCGGATAATGGCTCCTAAGCTGTTTATCTTCATCCTCATATCCTGCTCCCCCTTTTTTCCATGAGTACGCGCTGACTGGGTGACGCAAACAGGCTTAGGGAGGGAAACATGCAGGACTGTGAAACAAACACATTTATTGTGCCTAATCATTTGAGTTTCCTTGTTGATTTACAAGTACTTATCACCTTAGATTTGCGTTCTTGAATGCGTTCTCACGGACGATCAATGTTTCAAAAACGGCTCGGACCACGATTCAGCGTTTTATTCATCAAAATTCTTCATGAATTCTTTGTGAGGTTTACAGGCTTACACGGATACCAGAAAAAAAAACCTTCGTTGTAAATAAGTGTTGTACGTTCCATTTTGTTGGAATAAAAGAAGTTCAGCTCTAAAGGATGTTATTGTAAATAGACTTTCATGAGTACTGTAAAAGGCTGATGGATCCAACATAGAAATATAAAGTCAGAGATGGTACTTCTGGAAAATTCAACTGAATACAGAGTTTTATTGTGTTGGTGGGCAAAGTTTGGTGAGATAAAAACCAGAGGCCAACTCATGACTAGTCCTCCATAGCAAGCCGAGAGAGGGGACGAGTGAAGACGTCGATGACAAGTGTTAACACTAGGAGGAAAACTCCTGTTAGGATACCCACAATTCCTCTTAACAAGTCTGAAGTAGAACGGCTGGATGAAAGGCCAGAGTACGGAATTGATATTCGTGGTTCATAATTATTCTTGTCTGTAACGTTTGGCTTCTTTGCTGTAATAAAGACCACTTCTTTGACTGAACGTGTCACAGGGTTCTGTTCCTCGCTCACAGTTCACAGATAACTATCCACATTTACCTCTCCTCCGGCTGAAGAGGCTGGTTGATAGACAGCTTCTTCCCAGCTGACAGCTGTAATAAGGCAGAGGAATTTAAGACTATGCTATATATAAGCTAAAGCTATGTGCATTGTGTTAATTGTGTGGGCCATGTTGTTTGAAGGGCTCTGTTTTAAGTTTTGACAACTTGATTTGTAGACGTCTCTTTCGCCTGCCTGTGTTTCTAACTTCTACCTCACTGCTGCTTTCAGTTGCCAGAAATGTTGGGATGCAGTTAAAAGTGGTAAGAAATGCTAGAAGGTGTGTGCCACATGCTTTGAAGAGATTTTTACAGGTTTTGAACATCCAAACACCATATTTTTCATTAATTCTCTGCCCACACTACAGTACATCTCTGTTTATTGTAGCCTCGTTCACAGTACATATTTATGGGTGTTCTGACATATGCTGAGCTTAAAGTGAAACCTCTCGCATGCTGCTCACAGCCTCAGCTGACTGTCTGACAGGTCTTCTGCGTAAAAAGCCGGCAGGAACCGGCCAGAGACCATTTCAGTTCATAAATTTAATTGTTCACAATTCACTGAATTATACGTGTTGTAACTCTTTTCTCTGTTATTAACTAATTAGAAATGTTGAATTCATTTAATTCCTGACGGATGTAACTAAGAACCAGTAATGTTGTAAGGCACTTTACTTGGTGTAGCCTGAGGCAAGTGTCTTCCATTTATTATGACATAGACCCATAGAGGGAACTTCACATAATAAATACCGTAACACAGTTTAATTAATTCCCCATAAATAACCCTGCCTTTGAGCCAAAATCCCTTGTGACGCCTCGTCTTTGTGATGCAGCAGCAGTGCAGAACCCTCTCTAAGTACCTGATCCACATAAAAAAAAAGGAACTATGCTGTTTTCTTCCAAAAGTTTAATTTGCATAATTATTTACAACAGATGGTAGATAGCAGTAATTAGGAGAGGCAAAATATACTGAACCACATTAATGAAGCAGGGAAAATAATAACATGATATGATATAAATCGTTGAAACCATTTCAAAACCTTGCATTTAGAAAAGAAAGTTTACAATTCATTTATAGGTGAAATGAAATATTCCTCTTAAATTAATTTTACAAACACAAACCGATCTGTAGAATGCCTCTTATACTAAACAGCAATGAAACACGAAATAATACATTCATTTTCACTATCTGGCATGCTATCTTATAAAATAATCTTGAGAAATAAACGTTAAACAACAAACATGGTCAAGAGCAGAAAATAGTTCCATTTAAATTAGGTATATATTATATATTTATATATGTATATTTCTGTACAAATACTGAATATTTGGCATAATATTTATCCTCATTATTGATATATCTAACAATTCAAAATAGTTTTTAGATAACCACAAACCTTTTTATGCAATCAAATGTTCCTCAACGTCACATTTCAAAACACTTAGGAGGCCTTTTGGTATTTCTACCTGCAGCCACAACATGTTTTTCCCGCCAAAGGCAAACACAGTTGTGACTGCTCTCTCCCCTTATAAAAACTCTGAAACATAAAACAGCACAGAAACATTTCTCCAGCCACTTAAATGGTATCACACAGTTAAAAGTAAACATACAGGAATGCGGGTAACACGTCTGTTTAGTCTGGTTGAGATGGGATCGTCCGATAATCGGTGCACAGACGACGTCTTCTTTTGTACTGGCAATATAGACTGACTCAGATTAACCCAGGCCCTAACGTCATATGTGCACTAAGGTGAAAAATGAAAAATAATAAGTACTTGAAGAAATCCAGCATAAGAAAATGTTACATGTCATATCTACATAATTTTTTTCCTCAAAAGCTAAATTTGCCAGCTTAAATGAATAATTTGATTTTAGGGAGATATGGTTATTTATCTTGTCAGAGCGATGAAAATTATAATTGAATTATATTATAATAATTACTAAAGTACTTCCATATCTTGAAGGATAAATGTCACGTTACCATGTTGGCTTTAAAAACTGAAAACGGGGAGCATGGTTCTGTGCAGAGGGAACAAACATCCGTCTACCTATGTTTGTTTGTTTGACTTCATGGGTTAGTTCTGTTCTGTGAACTGAGTCCTCTACAGTAGATGATGAGTTACTATAGAACAGACTGAGGGATAAACTACCAACCAACGACTTGTTAATTACTCATTACTTACTCATTAGTTACCCTGCTTGTGTAAATCTCAAAAGCTGTCCTTGAGGATACACAAAAATCAAATGACTGATTGATCATGAATTACCGAGGGGCTCCGTACTTCTGGACTGTCGCCTTTAACTAACGATCAAGTAGTGACTGATCATGTCGCTGTGGTTCATCAGTTAATCAGGAACAATTTAAGAACAACGAATTCTTCATTTCATTTTAGAGATTTAGATTTTCTGTTTGTGTTGGAGACATTTTTAGGTGTATTTGTTCACGTCTGGACAGAGCCACGGTAGATTTTCCATTTTTAGCCCTTATGCTAAGCTAGGTCGTCAACTGCTGGCAGAGAGACAGCAGTGTTAATCATTTTAAGTAACCTTCTCAAAGGAAGCAAATAAGCACGTTGTATGAAACGTTGCTCGTTTCTTTAAGAGGCTCAACAACCGTCATAACAGCACTGTAACAGCCCTCATGTTTATGAGAAGACTAAAGAGCAGGATGAAAAGCCAACCTAGATATATAAATTAGGCTTATTGCTTGAGTAGTACGTACACTCTCATACAGCCCAGTGTTAATGCAGGAGTCACACTGACAAAACTCTGGTCACACGATTTATAAGAAGAGAGAGCAAGCAACAGAAAGACATCTTTGCACTGCAAATGTATCTGAAACGAGGAGAAAAGCTTTTAAGGAAAAGTTCGTGGAGTCTCACGTGAAAAGATTCTCAAAATATGGAACCTACATGGGGAAGGTAGGCCGCTAGCGTGTTTCTATGCTTTTGGTGTGTGCTGATTGTCAGAAGAAATAAATAAAAAAAAGCTTTATTAGGAAAACAAGAGAGAAGGTGGTAGATTCAGCACCTATACAGACTCCTCTGAGGTGTATTCTTCAACTATTAAATGATTTGAGTCTAAAATATGGTCACGTAAAAAGACGTAATGTCTTAAGAGCAAAACATGACCCTGGCGAAGGAACCTCAGCACATTCACGTGAGTCATTTCAGAGTGTGACTGAAAAGTTTGCAGACTTTATTTCACAACGTGCACCTTAAATCAGTTTAAAGTAAATCACAGCTACGTGATGGAGGCATTAACTCGATAGGAATGTGCACGAGATGACAATCATCGCACGTGTGTTTGCTCCTTAAGGGTAAAGCACAATGAGTGTGATGATTTCAGTGCTCTGTATATGAAAGGTGTGTCTGCACCGGGGGCCTACAGGCTTGGCAGCCCCTTAGAGGTACTGCTGCATAGTACACAGGCATGAAAAGTGTTCCTGCGGAGATTACAACTACTCCTATTGTACCATGTTTGCTAAAACTCTTAAGTGTGAGGTAAATAGCTGTAGGTGAGCCTGCCTGTCATTGTACGAAAATACTATTGCACTTTTTGGCTGGTCAAGTTTAGTCAGTCTCCAGATTCTGTAGATGTAACACATTGCAAGATTACAATATCACAGCTTGGAGGAGGAAAAATAGATAAAGACCTTTTAAATGACTCTTTTTATGATTTGCTGGAATGGGAGTGACATGCACTCTGAGATGTCGAGTCCACATCGTCACGTTCACCGGTTTTCTACGATTCACATTATTAATGGACCTTTGTCCACTGTCATGATACATAAATGGAATTCAAAAATGTAACTGCATCTCGGTATTACTGAGAGTAAAATCAGAGCATCTATGTTGTTTGAACCAAATATTAAGAAACAGAGGAAAACAAATGATACCAAGTCCTCCTTTGCTTTATCCCAGACTGTTTTGTGCTGAAGATTATTACAGTAGTACATTTGATTCGGTCAAATGTGAAGTAAATACATATCATATTCTACCGTCCGAACAAGCCCAGTTTCCAGCCCTTTGTAGCGGTAATAGTATTACGGATGACCGTAGTGTTTTCCATACCTCAACTCAAAACAACCACTCACAGCGTCCTGTGAGACTCAAACAGTAAGGCACCTGAGGATTTGTCACGAACATAGTTGCCAAACGCCTAAGCCCCTCATAGCACGTTGGGATGAGACATAGTCACAAAAGGAAAAAACGATTTAGTGCCACGCTAACGATGAATAACAGGAATATAGTGTAGATAGAGCAACATGACACCACAAAGCATAATCCCTTATTATCTATAATCCTGATGTCATCATGTCACACATGCTATTATAGTGTTTTTATTCAGCAGCTGGTGTCCCTGGGACTTTTGAGGACATCTTTGAGTTACATAGCAACCTTACTGTTAGGTGATTGGTGCAAAAACAGCTGAAGTGACATCATATATTTTTCTTGATTTTCATTCTGGTCAGTCCCCGTCACTCTACTGTCCCTTTGAACTCTCTTTCGTTTGGTTAGAATCGGGCTTTTAAGGTGGCACACGACAGGTTCACCAGCAAAGGAAAATAATTCATTGGTATTGGTAACTTGTGAGAATAAATTCATGCATATCTGCTGGGAAATGAAATCTTAAACAAGCTGCAAGGTAAGACTGTGAACCTGAAGCTACAAAACAGCAAACATCTCTTGTAATGTAATGTAATAAATGAAACTCTGGATTGATGGTGAAAACCAGATCATCAGGTACTAACACAAAATGGAGTCACAGTATGCAGTCTAAGGGAAGTTGAGTTGATTTGCATGACGTTCAGTCAGGTGGAAGAGCAGCTGGATTGTTTAATTAGCCCATCAACTGTTGTCTTTAGTCCCTCCATGTTTCAACGCTAACAGTATTCTCCCTCTGGCCAAAAGAGGGGTAAAAATGTTCCTATTACAGACTGGAAAGGGAAAAATGATTGTGGTAAAATAAATAAAGCCAAAAAAACCATGTTCTTATCCATCCAAATAGCAACACTGAACAAGCAAGGCAGTAAAGCGGTGTGCAGTGCTTTCTGCAGAACTCTTTAGGTAGCTGTAAAAACGAATTATTGAAGAGCTGGAACCAAAATCTGAAACGCTTCAGATAAGAACTGACTACCGTACACTGTGGAATACTAAGCAGGTTGTTGTTGCTATTAACCATGTTGTGTTAGATCAGAGTTTTTCTTTACGTACATGCGCACGGTGATAGTGTATTTTGTATTTTATTAGGATCATAATGAACTGAAGTGAAGCCCTTGTTGTGTTATCAGTCTCTTGTTCTCTTTTTCACTTCCAGCCCACGTTTCTAAGTAATGCTGGGGTGAAATAATTTAGAAAAAGGCATAATAAATTCTCGACAAATGTTCTTTACTTTACTTGGTAGACGCTTTTATCCAAAGCGACTTACAAGGAGCTAGCGCTGGGTGTCTGGCTCAGAGACACACCTGGTAGGGGATGGACTAGGAATCAGACGGGGTTCGAACCCACAACCTTCTGCATCCCAGTCTGACGCTTAACCCACTGAGCTACCCATTGAGCTACCAGGCCGCCCATGAAGTTTGATATTGTTGCTATTGGTGCTGAAAATATAAATGTACATACAATTGCTAGAGAAATATCGGAGTAGTACTATAACTTCCTATTTTGGGACCAATTTAAAATGTTATCTTTGAACCAGTTAAGTTAGATTTTCTCTTTTTGTGTTATCAGGTCGTCTGTCTCTGGGACAAACAGGTGACCTGCTGAGGGTGTACCCACCTCTCCCACCCAATGACAGCTGGGTTAGGCTGTCGCACTCCTTTGACCCCTAAGACAACAGGCAGTTAGAATAATGGATGGATGAATTTTTAGGGGGCTCTACATTCATGAGTGTTTTGGTTAAGGCCGTTTGGTAGGATTAGGGGTTCAACTGTACGATTTACACGTCACGTAGTAAAAGTCCTATTCGCTCCCAGCATCTCTCACTGCCTAACACTGGTGATTACTTTACACAGCCCACCACTGACTGCTGCTGTAATTACAGCTCAACTGAAAACATTTAACACTGTAGTGCAGCATAATTCTAGTGGCTCTGTTAGAGCATTTGTTTTAATTAGGCGGGGGTACAATGGCAAATGAGGATGAATGGATATGTATCGCAAATGTCAGGGAGCCTTCGTGTGTCTAGTATAAAATATGGTTCGGTACAGTGATGTACTTTCAGCTAGCTGAAGCTGCATGCCCTTGGCTCAGGGTGGGCATATTAGATTATACTTTAAGGTTGGCGGAATGTCAAAGCCTGTAATCTGTCCTGTCTGATAAATAAATATCCCTGACCTCTTTGCATGTTAGAAAGGAAGTTAAATCATTACACCTTCTCCTCATTTCCACCACCGAGGCATTGCAAAGATGATCTTTTCTAAAGTCACAACCACAAGTCATTGGAGAGACAATGGGCACCATATTAGTAAATCTGTGTTTAAAAAGTCCTTGAGTGTGTGTGTGTGTGTGTGTGTGTGCGTGCACATAGGACTCGGTAAAGGACAACAGTTTTGGAGTAAAAAGCAGCACCATTTACTATAGTTAACTGAATATTGTTAAAGTGTCATTTGCACCTGTCTTTCCTAGACTACATGAGCAGATCAAAATAACAACACAAGTGTTTTTCATTATGTGCCACTCGGAACAAAAGGTTGGATGCTGTGTGTTATGAGAAATGGTTTCTGTTGGCTAAGGAACACTCCTTAATCTGCACAACGAATGCACTGTCAAATCAACCCACGACTGTTTAAGGTTAAATACTAAATGTATACTGTAGTTTGTGATGTTGGTCATATCATATATACTGTAAGTGTAATTAAAAGAGTTAGAATCACAATATTGTAATTATGAGAGGCCAGAACGCCGTCGGAAACAAATGAAAACAACACAGGGTGCAGTTTAAATGATCTATAGAGTAACATGAAATTCTGTAGTAAATAATCAATATCTGTTCTTGCAATTCAACTGCAACAATATCACATGAGCTTCATTAACTACATTTCCCTTGGAAATACAAACATGAATATTTTAAGGTGCAAAATGCATTGTTAGTCACCTCTTCCAGCCTGCGCAAAACTGTCTTTTGTTAATAATTCATATTTGTTCTGCAATGGAAATGTATCCAGCAGCACAAAACATCGAGTCCTAAGAGGGGATGATTTTACATGAATGAAAGCGAATAAATGTTCAGATCTCAATCAGCAACACTGGTCAGCAGCTGCAGCATTCCTGTTTAAAGTTGGAGAGATGATAGAAATAGTCAAAAGATAAGAATGTTAAGTGCAGTTGTGCAGCACCTTGAATACCCTGTCAAATACTTATTTTCTCCCCTTTCTGTACTGACTTTATAACCACAAGCAGCAAAGTGAGTAATAACTGTTAACAGTTATACCAGGTTTTACCCACCATCGTTGAGAAGATTGGGCATGAGGTTCAACCCTCAGTGAAACTCTAAAGAACTTAATGTGTATTATTTTCTGCAGTTTTTTCCAATTTTCTACACATTTTTAAAGGCTTTTTCTTCTTTGTAAGAAGCATCACTTTGGCAAATCTCAATCTGCTGCAAATGTTGCACAGCGTGCTTCAGTCCAAGACCATTGTTGCTGGTGAGAGAAAAGTTGCACTTCGTGTCTCCCTTTGAATGTTAAAAGTAGAGCGATACTCTTAGTCACAGTGGGGAAAGTGCAATATGGAGAGGACTGGTAATAGTCGTAATGACATGAAAAATAGGAACATTTTATGCAGTTAAAAGTGATACCTGAAATGTTTATCTAGGGGTATAGCAGCTCATTCTCATAGTGCAGAACCTGTGGTAAAAATGTCCCTCGTGGGCTACACTAGGCAGTTTCACATGTAACTGAAAGGCCTTTTCTGGCCTTATATTACTACACATCGTCTCAATAAGTTCATGGATCGAAGGATTCCAGAGGGGAAATGTCTGCTGTGTTAATCAGAATTTGGGATCTATAGCATTTCCTAGGGGGCCAGGTGTAAGGGTACATACACCTGACTCCATTGACTCACCTGACTTCTCACCCAGATAAGAAGTGACATTCTAACTCATGGTGGAGTCAAAGTTTAGATTTCAGCAGGATGTGTTTTCAGTTGGCGTGTTTGCCTAGTGTAGCTTCAGTAGGGACAACGCGGAGAATGGCAACCGATGATGACGAAGTGAACGAGCAGTGACAGTATGACGACAGCGGGAGGAGGCTGGATGTGATGCCATGAGCTGGTGTCAAGTGGAGGTGGACAAGAGGGGTGGAGAATGAGTCAGTGGACCTCAAAGCCGTGTCTGGGCTTCAGGGATGTAGATCTCGATGCTGTCCGCCCTCTCCGTGGCTGAGTTCTGTCTGAAAGAAGCTGCTCGTTTGGCAGCCATGAGGCGTCTGCGGGCTTCCTGACGCTGGCGGTCCTGAAGATCCAAAGAGTGCTCCCGCATCACAGCGCCACGCCCCTTGGCCGGCCGCTTCGGCAGATGTGGTGGGGGCCACTTCCGCTCCTTAAAACACAGAATGACACAAGGTAAACAACTGTGTAGTTTGTTCTTTTTTCAATGTTTCCCACGCAGGAGAGATAAGTAAATAAAACTGAATCAATGGTCTGGACGTGTTGATGTGTGCCAGGTAATAAAATTACAAACTATTATGGCCGTTAATGAATTATGAATAGACCAGTCAGTGTAATCAGTCATCTTTGATAACTGCTGTGCTGGGAAGTGAAAGTGAATTGTATGCAGAAAATAGGATCATAATCCTTTTATGGACCCAGTGAAACAAAATAATTTCTTTCATTCTAGTGATGGTAATTTGTGATTTTAATTCTTGTGATTCCTGAGACTTTCTATTACAATAATAAACTCTGCTGATCTGCTGGGATTCTAAAGATAGAAATATCATAGAAGCAGTCATTAATTATGTAGCCAGCGCAGTACCGTTAAAATACCTGTTTGAAAATAGCATTCAACGTAAACTTAATTGTTAGTGTCAAACAGTGCCTGCCTTAGAGGAAAGAAACCCTACTACAGCCGCTGGGTTCAGCTTCGTGTAGCTTGTAATGTGCCTGTTACTTACTCCTACTACTACAACTACAATTGTAGCATGAAGTTAATTATCAAATCAATGCTTGTAATAAATGCAGCTCCCTCTTTTCTAAGCACAACTCAGGTGCTGGACATATAGTTTGATATCTTAAATCTTTTATGGCTTTTGTTTTATTGGCATTTTTTACACTGCCATCTAATAATAAAATCATGTTTGCTTGTTTTTTACAGTTTGAAATCGAGTTTAAAAACAAAGAACAGCAAAAACTCCATATTCACTCTGCCAGTTAATAGTCATATATAGTAAAATTAAATAAGGCTGTTATATATGATAAAATATTATACAATATCACTTTATAGCTTTAAGCCTGAATCGCAAACCACGTTTCATAATTGTTTCTTTTTTAACCAATTATTTATTTGGTATTTGGAAATCTTATACTCACACTGTTTGTTTGAACTTATATTATTCATGTAAGACCAATGCATGACTGCTGAATTCAACTACTTTAACTTTAATCAGCGAGCTAAGGCAGGTGATTATCACTATATATAATAGACATGAATTAGACAAGTTTCAGTCTAAAATGATATTTGGGATAATTTAACAAAGGTTCCTGCAACTGGAAACGCTGTGCGAGTTCATCTGTAGCCCATTAAGACTACTTATTTTGAGAGGGCTACCAGCTTTACCCTCTTCTCTGGGCTCTCCATCGTCTGCCAGTGGTTGCTCTTGATCTGCTGCAGCTCATCAAACTTGGCAGTGACGTCATCTATGGAAAGCTGCAAGAGGTCCCAGAATCCAGCCAGGTCCTGAGATGTGGGTCGAGGCATGGCACTGGGGTCCTGAGGAGATGACGTTGTACAAAATGAGTTGTTTATTTGTTGTGTGACTTTTAGGTTGAGAACCACAGCTAACTCATTTGAGAACATACAGCTACTTGTCTGCATTTGAACTTCACCATCCCCACCACTGTGTGGCAGTACAGCACCAAAACTGTACAGCTGAACAATCCCATTAAATGACAGCACCTGGGAGCTTAAACTTTTCATCTCTTCATAGCAGCTGAGTTAGTCTATTGTGTACCGTAGCAGTAAGAATGATTAATGAGGAAAGAGGCACCAGTAGTCATTATCTCTAATTTTATATACTGTCTGTGCCTCTTTAGGATAAAGTGGTGTTCCAACAGAACAATGCAGAAATATTTTATTAATATTATTAAGTGCAATTGTTGTGAAAGTTAAACTGGTGCTGACTGCTGTCCTCACTAACTACTCTGAACAGCTGAACAGCAGAGGAAATGCAGAGTGAGTGTGAAGTCAAACCAAAGAAAGGTCCACCAAGTCAAACTTCAAAGCGTTTTCTAGACATGACATGCAGTTCTTCCCCGATCCGGCAGGGAAACAGTTGTTCTCTCATTCAGACGTGTGTGAAAGCTTAAGGCAATCTAAGGCTTGTCACTACCAATGTTAGACTTAATTCATCATACCATTATCTATGAGGACAGAGGGACAGAGGGCCAGAGTGCGGCCCAAATCCATCCAGATGAGAGAAGCACTCTGAGTTAAGAAACCAACACAGACACACGAAGAAAAACAACACAAGGCCGTGAGGGAGGAAGCAGATTTCAACCGCCTTTTGCATTTCATTAAAACTGCTTTAGAAAGGTATGATTAAGTGCCTGTCTGTCTCTTCCACTGCCTTTCTCGATCGTATCTGCAGAAACATCTCTACTTATGACACCACCATCTTCTGATATGTGCTGACTCTGCAGATAGGCAGCATTAGAGATGGTATGAGTTTCCAGCTGACGTGACGTGACGGCTAAACAGTGAGACGCTGTGGCAGTCAATTATTCAAACTCTTAGACCCCTTTAAACTGGTCCCTCTGTGCATTAATGGATACCGTCAACGCAGGTGCTGCTCCCTATTGGAATTCCCCTTTCATTTACAGCGGGGTCAATGGAGGCAGAGGGACTGCTTCGCTATTGATTTCTGTGGTCTATTTCTGGACAGGCACACAAGTGCAGCATCAAGCCGAGCACCTTGTCGACGCTCTGAGAATGAGAAAGCTATGAACAAGTTATGGTAATACTCACCAGATTCTGCTGACACAGCCAGTAAAACTGCTGGAACTTTTGAGACATTAGTAGCTGCGCACTTCCCACTGCACTTCGAATTTTTCCTAGGACTAGTGGACACACACAGAAAGGGAAGAAGGAAGAGACAGACTGCGATTTTAGCACTGATGGTAAACGACAACCTGTTGAGAAATGCCTTTCATTCGGTCATTCAGGAATATCCTGTCTGCTTACAAAACGTTTAGCATGTTTCAGTGCTAGTGGAAAGAATTGCTCTTAGCCAGAAAAAGAACGTAGTTTCCCTCGGGACACTCACTCTCCTCTGACATGTCATGCTCCTCAGCTTCCCTCTCCATCTCTTTGCACCATCCCTCCAGCCGCTTGGTTTCATTGTGAAGGAGCTGCATAAACCAGCTGCCATCCCTGCGGAGAGGGGATACGCGGCCCGTTTCAGTGCTTTCCAGGCTGGGTTCGACCAGCCAGGGCTCAGGTTGCGGGCTGGGGGGCCCACTGGAAGGCCGGTAGTCCTCCCTGTAACTGAACAGTCCCTGTGTGCGCACTGTACGGATTGCTCCATACTGTGTGGGAGTGCTGGGCTCAGAGTGACGACCGAAGCCACCACCAAATTGTAGGCCCTTGTCCTCCATGGAGGGAAACCCCTCTAGTTCCATGTCTGCTTGCACTGCAGTGGTCACACTGTTGGAGCGCTTGAACCGCCCGTGCCTAACAACAAAGAATGTCACTTCAGGACAAATAAGAATCGCACTGGATACTTTGCGTCATCTGCACTGCATACCGTTTCGTATCCTCCACTTGGATCCCAATGGAATGGAACTGAGGAAGGCCTTTCGTATCAGTCTCAGAGTCTGTCACAGTTTCCACCTGATAAATACAGGCAGCAGAACACGTTCAAATCACGTCATTAATGTATGGCCAGCGAATAATTGACTCAGTGACAATCCTTCCTGCTCAGAGGAGCAAGAGTGGTCGCTTTAAGAAACATCCCAAACCAAAGAGACCCACCTATCCAAGTTCGACAGTCAGTGAGGTTCTTTATGTTTCAGAAGAACCCTTTGTTCTGGTGTGGTCAGCAAATGTTCGTGTGTAACTCAGCAGGAAGTTAAACAGCATTCTAGATTTAAATCACACAAATCACCAATTGAATGTAAGAGAGGAAGGAGATTATAATATTAACTACAGAACTCCTCCCTGCTGGTGCCTTTCAATAAGTCCACTTCAGATAATTATACACCCTGATATGTTAAAAGGGTCAACAAGACTCTACTCAAACTTGTAGAGTACTTCACACAGATTGGCCCATTTAAAAATCTGTAACATCACAAAAATGACTGTCAACTACTAACTACATCGTGCACTTGGAGTTGTATTATTAGCAAACCTTGTATGTCTAAAATGTCGCATTCAACTAGGTAAGGTAATGAAAACAGCATACAGCAAATGCCATTGTTGTAACATTCTTCAGTAAAGATATGTATTTGGTTGGTTTAAGATTAACAGTACTGGAGACTGCTCACACAAATATTAAAGTATTATCAAAATAAGAACAAGAGAACTGTCTCTCCAGCCTGTACTAGACAGATGGGTTTAGTGTAATGAGCATGAGTATTAGTTGGCCAGAGACATTGTCAGTTACCTGGATCCCTATAGAGGAGCGTGGGGTTTTGAGGTACTCTTCAGCCTTGGACACTAACACTGCCTTGTCACATGTCTGGACGGACGTCAAAGATGCATGTCTCTTGCTTGCTGCTGACTCCATGGCCATAGTCACTGCCTTGTTGCTGTCCAGGCTGTCCATGGAGCTGTAGATGGGACGTCCAAGGCTGTCTGTAGTCCACAGACCACCCCGTGGATGCCTTCCCTCCTGGTAGGCATCTTGGGTGGACTCTGTACTGCTCTGGGCTGTCACAGAGATAAGAGGCTTGGTGGTGGTGCGCGGGGGCACAGGAGGTGGAGTCTTCTTGTAACTGGGAGGGTATGATACCACTGGATAGCACAAGCAAGATGAGAGGACGAGAACAACGCAAAACAAGGGTAGAAGAAGAAATAAAATGTGAGAATGAAAAATGTGGCCAGAAGCTGAGAAGGGCCAAAAGCTGCAGTACACCTGTACCACACAGTGTGTGACAGAAGAGTGTCATAACACGATGAGAAATTAGGCATCAGAGCTGTAAAAGCAAAGGAAATGTCGGTAGGGTGAAAAGCAACAGCCGCCTCGTAATACATCTATGTTCATGTGTAGTGAGGAATTGCAATGAAGAATTGTGGGAAATATTTCCTCTTTCAAGGGCAGATGAGAAAATGGCGGTAATCCATCCAGATGGACGCCACAGCGTAGTTGGAAATTTAGTTGGTACTGACTTTACTTCCTGGACTATTTTTAGTTTTTTAAGCTGTACTAAAACACACACTTAATATGTAACTATTCAGACAAAACGCAAATTCTAAGTAATTTTCATAATTATTTAAATACTTCAGAAAATGTAACAGCATTAATGTAAGTACATATTGGGTGAATAAATCTCAGGATTCACTAAACCTTAATAATGGATTTCCGGGATATTATTCAGTGTGCGAGCAAAGACTGAATGACACTGGCTGTGAACTGTGTCTATCCGTATAACTAACTACGAAATGATGTAGATACAACTATTCCATTGTATACAATCTGGTTAATACGTTTCTTGAAACTCAAGATAATGCAAGTACAATAAATTCTTATGCATTTGTTAACATGAACAAAAATAATTCTGCTTATAAATATAATGTTTTTTGTCAATTTAACATAGATAAGGGGATCATATCTATAGGTAAATTAACATATAAGTAAATGCAGCAAGACTGTTGTGGCTTCTGTAACACACCTGTTGAAGATAATGTACTGTGATAAACAAGTCACGCTGTCTCCAACACAGCCACACACACACACACACACACACACACACACACACTGGTTTACAGGTACTACAGTTCGATAAGAAATGAGACACTGCAAGAACTGGGTCTATTAAGTTAAATCCAGTCACAGACATGACTTCCTTCCAATTTGAAGGGGGTGCTGCAAGACACCGTGGGTGGATACCAAAATGAAAAGGGAACAGTGACACACATTCTATTTTCAAACGTTATGCTCGTTTGACTTACTTTCAAAGCTGAAAATGTTACAGATTACTTATAATCAATAAGTACTGATGGCGTTCCTACACAGCATAAGATTCTTTGTCATAATTAAAATGGGTAATAATGTGATAATACAAATTAGACAATAAAACTATAGCAGTAGAGTAGTGATTTTAGATACAACTTCATAAAGGGAAGATTTTTGTAAAACCACTAAATTAAGTTAACATTACAAGACTTTTAATAATTTAAATAACAATCGGCATATGACCACTACAAATAAATGATGCTATAATATATAATATATAATAATATTTATTATATGCTTTTAGATTAGTTGAATTTAAAAACATCTTATCTTTTATAGTAAGGAAATGTTTTGGAATTTTTTATCTTTTGTTGGTACAATGTAGATAACAAACAACAAGGTTTCACCAATTGACCACATGAGCACAGCAAATACTGTAAGCAAGTTACAATAACATTGTGTAGATTTGGCCTCATGGCGCTCCACAGGAAAGATCAAGGGGTATACTGACAACGAGAATGTGTCCCGAGTTGGTAACAAACAAATAAGTGAACCGTGACATAACCTTGTTTGCAAAAGTACTTAACGTCCATGTTGTTCTCCATTAGGATAATGGTAAAGACTACAGTATGATCAGACTGCAGGTTGAGTCAGAATAACAACTTATCTGCAGTTCATTTATAAACATTATGCTTCCCTGAATGGGTTGACATTTGGAAAGACATTTGTTGACTTATATCTCTGAGTTTATGTGTTTGGCATAATTTCACAATTGTTTGCTTATAAGTTAATGTTGTTTAGTGAACATGTTTTAATTCACTGACTTCTCCAGCAGTGTCATATCATCGTATAATGTTTAGGAGTGAATTATCCTGCTCAGGCTGGAAAAAACTAAACTAAACGAAAATCACAATATCTTGCAATACCACTAAATGTACAGCAGATGTCGGCCTATAGGTGGTACATTTAGAGTTCTGTTTGGGAAATTGTGCATTCTGGGAATGTGAACTGAGTTAACTAATGTACGGTTTTTCACTGTAATACAATGCAAAGAAAGTAATGTAGCAGCAAGTATTGCAAGTATATTGTACAAAAACTAATTAAACATTGTGGTTAAAGTTAGTAATAGAACCCCTGAAACTCCATTAAGCATCTTTTCCGGCCGACATAAAAAAGGATATACAGTTCATCCTGTGTGAAAGATACTATGCCCTGTATTCAGAGCTCAATATGCTGCTTTCTAGCTCTCTACACTCGAGACACTACACAGAGCCAACAGATAGAAACACTATTTTCTATCTATTGCTATCACTGCAGTGAATTTGGATAAAATACAGCGATAAAGGTGTAAGCCTTTTTTCTTTGTGTTGACTGAGGTCTTGTTTTTTCTGCCTTGTGTTTTTCTGTGCTTGTATATACATAATTTTCCCTTGGGGCAATGAAGTTGTAATTGATTGATTGATTGAATAATTAATTGGTTTTAAAGTTATGTTAGGTCTGTGTGTAACAATTGCTATCCTCAAAGTGGGTTGGATTCATTAGCAGCCACAAAGGAACAACCTAGAGCCTTAAAACCTAGTGCTAAATACTAAAACACCAACACTCCAATTCCTAAAGATCACAGTTCAAATCCGTCTGTCTAGACTTCACATATTGCACTGGCACTAAACACATCACTCAAGCAATTCAAATGTAAAAGAGGGAGAAAAGCCAACGTTAGCCTTCACCGTACAGTCCCATTAATCAATACTATCCTGCAGACAAGACCTGTCACATTCTGTGTAGGCAATCTGAGTCTTACTTCTTCTTACTCTCCACCTACATGTGTGACCTACAGTTTAATTAAATGCTGAACAATACAGTCTTGCAGACAAAAATGGCTAACTAACAATATGTAGAATCACAGGTAATTTTTCTTTTGTACAGCATAGATAGAATTTTGTGAATATTGTAGAGGGGAGCATCCTGTCCTTCGTGTAGGCAGTTGTGCCTGGCTGTGTTTCACTTTGTTTGGCTTAGCATGGCTGCACTGGGTATTTCAGTAAACAGACCCACACAAATGGAAGAGCAGCCAAAACTAAAAGGACCAGAATGTCCTGCTATAAAATTGTGTTGTTGCTCAGCTTAAAAGTAGCATCAAGTATTTCTAGTATGACCAGTAAACAGAGACACCTGCAGTTTACATCTTCAAAGCAATCATTTCACAACACAAGACAACAGTCCCCTTGCAGCACAGAAGCTGGGACATGTTTTAACTACAAATCTACATTTTTTACCTTTTTTTAAAATCAACTCAGCCACACCCTTGTTCATCACCAGAGATAAAAAAACAACCCAGTCAATGATATCTTGTTGATAATTTTGAAGAAATCTACAGAATAGAAAGCCTTCAGATATATTGGGGCATATTTTGTAATTCTTCTTCACTCTCCTCCTTGATCTGTGTGTCTGTTCTCTTATTGTCATGATTCTGCAATCAATTGATCATCATGAATTAATCAAAGTGATCAAGGGTTATGGGGCTCCATCTACATAATTATGTTCTAGCAAGCATGAACAATGCAGCTTGATTAGACAAAATTATCTGTGATGCCACTATTTGAACATGAATCATATTAAACAACATTTGCCTTATGAACACTATCCGAAACTGATTCGGATAGGCAAATTTCACAAAATTACTTGGAGGTTTAGCATCAGCCTGAAGGGTGTAAATCCTTACATTACTTTATTCAAGAGTGTTTGTAGGCTACATCTCTGTGGATCTGTGGTAGCATAACGCTCTGGAAAAAAGAGACCACTGCTAAATCATTGCTTTCTCTGATTTTGCTATTTAAAGGTATATGATTGAGTAAAAAAAAATTTTATTCTAGATACTAATGATAACATAACTGGTATATTCCAAATACAAATATTATAAATTGATAAAAAAATGGTATGGTTCAGTGTTTTCATGTCCTAAATAATGCAAAAACAAACAAACAGCAACAGTTATATTAATATACACAACACATTACTAATGTTTGAACTGAGTAAGTGTTCAGAATCCATTATTTGTCAGATAACCCTGACGTGCAACCACAGCTTTAATGCATCTATTTTTTCCCAGAGCTGTATATTGGTGCTACAATTCATTTCAACAGCTTTTTACAATGCCCCAGTTTACCTCCTAAATCATGCTGTCCCAAATTTGGGGCACCAAGAAGATGACCTATTTTTAAAGGGGTAATTGTTAAAATTTGGTACACAATTAAAACATAGAGGTTTGTAATTCACATGTGCATTATAGGGGGTCATTTAGACGTTACCCTTAATCAAGCTGAAGCTTATTTTGTCTCATGCCTCTTGGTGAGATTACCTTTGCTGTGATTTGGAGCTATTGTCATTGTGATTGCGTCTACGTTCAAGAGAAGTATTATCAGCATGTTAAATTAATATTGTTGTTTGTGTTTGTTGATGTTTAGTGTGTTTGGTTTTATTTTTAAATCTATTTTATGTGACAGGGTGCATTTTTCAGCAGGCATGCTTTTTCTGGCACAACATCCTTTGTGGAGGGTGACAACACGAACAGCGTTGCCAGACGTAGGATAATTAGCGTATTTGTACGAACATGCTATTGCTACGTTATTTCATTAGCACGACCAAAGTACAGATCGGTTTTGTTTTTTTATCCTGCGCAGACACTGTTAGCTTGTTAGCACACTAGCGTGTCTTAATAGCAAATCAACGCACGGTGTAAAGCGTGATGACGCACGACGTAAACGACGAGTAGTTTGAGCACGTTCTATACTCGACAGAGAGAGTCGCTGTTCTGCTTAGAGGTGTGTTTACAGCTGTGCTGTAGGTAAAACCTGCATTAAGGACTACAAAATGAGGAGTGTGATACTGTGTTATTGAAGCAGACTGTCTGAGTCACTTCAAAATGCAAATTGCGTGTGTACCATTATTTTTTCTCAAAATACGATAATTCTAAGCTGCTTGTATGATACATCGACATGACATCTGTCAACACTGAAGACGAACAACTTCATAATGGAGACGACAACTAACCTTCACAAAAATTATGTGGATAAATGATCCTTTTTCCAGCAAATAAGTTGAAAACAGTTTTTGTTTTTTTGAAAACATATTTTCACCAAAATATTAACACTGTACACTGTTGCGCTAACAGTCGATGCTAGCTAAATGTTTCTCCATGAGCAGCAAGAAGCAGGACAAGTCAATATAAAAAAAATTGCCTAAGTGGTTATAATATATCTGTTTATGTAAAACCCTATTGTTTAAAGATGTAACCTAACTGGTATGCTAAATAAGCTAGCTAGTTAACCACTGACATTAAGTGGATTGGTGGCAAACTAACTCCTAGCTCCTGTTTTATGCTGTTAAAGACTTAAATGGTAATGTTAAGCATATAAAGTGTGTAGCTGTATGCAATTTCTATGGACAACAATAGAATTAGTTATGAGTGTCTTTGTGTCTCTTTTGATAGCAAAATAGCTGCAACCTCTTCAGTAGCCATGGATGCATGTTTTCAACTGAAATGTAGTTACTTTACTTTACTTTGCTTGGCAGACACTTTTATCCAAAGGGACTTACAGCGAGCTAGCGCTGGGTGTCTGGCACAGGGACACACCTGGTGGGGGATAGACTAGGCATCAGACAGGGTTTAACCTGCGACCATCTGCATCCCAGTCTGACGCTTACCCCTTGAGCTACCGTTTGCAAACACAAGAGCTGGTATGGAGGAAGGGAGTAGATATGAAGACAGACAGGTACCTGGAGGTGGATGAGCACGGTCCACACTGCAGGCAGTAGGGAGACGAAACTGAATCCCTGCAAGGAGCAAGCAGCAACCGTTAGGAAGGCCAAAAGCAGGTATCACACACTAATACACACTGACAGTGAACCTTATTTCTGTACCTACCACAGCTAACTCCAAGAGGTATAAAATAATTAAAGGGTGTTTTCCATTTGCTTATTGAATTAATTATTCAGTAAAAGGCAGGGAGAGAGAGAAACATAGATAGTTAGAAATATCAACACTTTCCCAAATAATCAGCAAAGCTGAATATGGTGCATTTGGTCTATGATTACACACATACCACTACATTATATTGGTGTATTGCATCACTGCAGAAAATGGAATCACTGGATTATGCTCATTTTTGGGTAACACTTACACATCTGTGTTTCTGTCTCAAAATGCAGACAATGTAATGGTACTGACACAACTTGCAAATAGATTGGCAATGCATATAGGCATCAATTCATCAGGAGGTGCCTCAGCCTTGTTTACATGTCTGACGTCAAGGTGCTTATTTTCAAAATCACATTAATATTAGTTGAGATTTAATAAAGTTTCAACAAAGAACGGTGTGTTGTGATCTTAAAGCAACCGTGACGAAGCCCATTTAACACATAATGCACAAATTTCCCTGGTTTGCTAAAATCAGCAGAAGAGTTCAGTCTTAAAAAGTTGCACGCAGGAATTGCCATTGCCATGTAGTAGACTGAGGATCACAAATCTTGTGGAATAATAAAAGATCATTCTTCTAGTGAAGAAAAACAAAAGCACAGGAAGTCATATAAAGCAAAAGAATGTGTGTGTTTTGGTATGGCTTGGTCATGTATGGCTGCTGGTGAAATTAGCACACTGGCATTTGCTGAGGATTTTGTTGCTGCAAGAAGGAACATGATGAATTTACAGGCGCATTGTGTGTGCTCTGATTCATTGTTCAGCAGGATAGTGGCTTGAGACATACATCTAATGCAAACTAAACATTCAATTTTCCAACACTGATGAATTTTTGCCCATTTGCATTGCCGTAATATGTTGGCTATGTATCAAGATCTAAAGATCAATCCACAAATTTCTGGTGTTTGGTAAGTCAGTAAATTCGCAAAAACATACAGCAGTAGTTAACATGCATTATTTAAAACTGACTGACTAACAGACTGCTACACCTTATTGTATTATACATAAACATAAGACACACAGCACAAATCATTGAAATATGTTGTAATATTGTAAATATGAATTAAATTAATTAATTAAAATTAATACATTTCAGGGTTAGATATAAAATATTTTAGCTTGTACCTTAACTGTACAGTTTGTCTCCTTTAAAAGACACAAACCATCTACAAAGACCATCAGTGTAGTCAACTAATGAATTAGCTACTCCTTAACAGTAGCAAAATGCCATAAGAATAGGCTTGAATGAGAATATTTAAGACTCTGTTAAGTGGCATTTTTTTACAGCTAGCAGACATGGGTTTTAGACTGTCAGAAAAAAAAGTAAATGAGGGACCAAGACAAATATTATGTTTTTAAGATAAAAATCAAGGCAGTCCATTTTCTTTTTTTTGTCATTTCTAGATTAAAACACCATAGGACATTGTGATGTATTTCATATTTCCATGTTGTATGTTGAATGGCAATGACCACTCAATTTCTATAACCAGTTCGCTTTCTATGACTTTGGAGTCATACTTTACATGAAGTGCATATACAAAACATCACTTAATTCATAATTATCATTGGTTATTAATGGAAAATGTAATACCAATTACCAAGAATGTTGGACACTTTTCAGTTGAAATACCCAATTGAAATTCCATATTTAAAACAACAACAGATGACTATGACTCTCACTATAACTTTATGTAAAGTGTGACTTAATATCATTTTTTAATAGTTTTTTTTTGCAGAGAATATGTAACTGACTTTCGCGCTTGGACCCCAAACCTTTAGGTCCTTTGTAGTCATGACTTAAATTTCAGAAAAATACGTTGCAAAGGTTCTGACAGTGTCTCCTCTCCGTCCAACGCTGTCTCTTTGTGCCAGTGGCCGATCTTGCCTTAGTGGTGGATTCAGACTTACAAAGAGGCTGGTGAGATGCTGTTCTTACTCAAGGTGGATTGTAGCCTAATGATATGCAATGACTGACAAACTACATACAGGAGTCGGGGGGGGTATGTGTGTAATGAAATGAATCTGATGTCTCCCAGATGTAAATGAAATAATATGTTTTATTTTTTTACTGTTGAAACATTAATAAAAACAGTTACTATCTAGCTTTGAAAAAACTTTTTATCTGAGTAACGTTAAGTAATCATATTACTAAAAAATTGGAAAAGAAACAGACAAAGGCAGCATTAAAATAACTGTGTTATCTTTCTTAGCCTTATTCTATGCAAGAAATTGTTCCTTGAACACACTGTGAAGACACGTGTGTTTTGTGCCTGTGGTAGAGGAAATAACTCTTCATAGCAGCAGGTAGCACTAGTCTGGGGCCTTTGAGATGCCAGGGGTTTGAGGGTTCAGGGTCATGGCTGGGGATATTTTGACATGTGGCCAAGAAATGGGGAGAGCACTGGCTGTCGAGGGTGTATATAATGTAGCTGCACAAAGCATTTAATATTAATAATAATTAATTACTCTATTGATCCCCTTGGGGAAATTGTTGTTTGGACAGCTGCTAGACTAGTGTCTGCGCTACTACTCGGTATCAGTGTCTTGTCCAAGGAAACCACGACATGTAGCTTTGTGGAGATGGACAATCGAACCACTGACCCTTAGGTTGGCAGACGACTGCTCTACCCACTGAGCTTTGTCCATGAAACTGCTGTAGCTATTACTATTCCTGACCCAACCACTGAAAATATTTAATCCTGTTTTGGGATTGAGTTTGTGTATGGCACTGATGGGTTGAAAAGATGAATTAGTGAATAGATAAATGGATGAATCAATGGATGGATGGGTTGACATAGGACAGCTAGCAGAAATTGAAGGTGTATATCTAGAGAATTCCAGGTAATTGGTAGATTTACAAAGTTTAAAAAATAGGTTTTTGTAGTCCCTTTTTTTTGAAGAGCTGTACGATACACAAGCATGTTGTTCATAGCCACATACATATATACATACAGTGGTGATGCCCCAATGGATGTAAGGTGGGTTTACCTTTTTATGTATGATTATATAACAACAAACCAATACAAATCAATGGCCGAGGTATAATTTCAAAAACCCTCTCTCTTGTCAATTCCTTTGCCCCAATAATGATGTTGTTTTTTGTGTCCCAAATAATTCTACAAAATGAAAAAAGAGCTCCACTAGTTAGTTAGAAAAGTTAGTTCAAAACAAATGTTTCAAACGAAGAACATACTGCCCATTAGTTTATTAAATAGAATCACAGTGGTCCCTCGCTATAATAAGGTTCACCTTTCGTGGCCTTGTCGTATTGCAGATTTTTTTTTGTGCAATTTTGCATGCTTTTTTTCAGCGCATTGTGTTCTGCATTCCGATTGGCTGTAGACCATTGCCAATCGATCTCCTCCGTGCAGTGTCTCCCGTACAGTACAGAATTCAGTTTAGCTTGCCAAATTTGTTTGTATTGAGGAGTTCTACAGCCCTAAAACATCTACAATAATTGTAAAAAACTAAAGCTGACTACCTCGCAAATTTAACCTATTACAATATTTCTAAATATTTTTAGAATGTAACTCCTGCGACAAGGGACCACTGTATAGCTCACAAAAGGCATGAGAGAATTGTATGTTCTAGATAAGCTTGTGGAATCAGTCACAGATGTGATATATAAAACTGAACTTACTTTAGCACCTGATTGACAAAAGGTGATAAAGAAAGATCAGTGTTACTATCCGTGCCCACTGTGTGAGTTGTGCTGATAGATAATACAGCGGAAAGTTGTTTTCTAAAATTTGCCTTGTTTAGCTTTCGCTATCTAAGGCTAAACTTGAACAGATTCAGGTGCCCATTAAGATGTTCATGTTTACTTCATCTATCCCTTAAATTGTTGTTTCTTGATTTTTGTTCACAAACACTGGTCAGTGCCAGTTTCATTAAAGAGCATTGTATCTCATAAATGATTGATAACGCTGTAAACTGCTGCTGAAACTTTTTAAACTAATTACTGAATAAAAAAGGCTTCATTGGCTACTGGAAGCAACAGTCCCAGTTGCATATATACATTTTTTATAGGTCACACTCAGAGTGGCACAATTGATATTGTACTATGGATGGTATAGCTTAACAGTTGCACATCCCCCGCTTCCCAAGCTTGAATTTTCAATTTTATTTTTTTTTCTTTTTTGTCAATTTTTTTCTTTGGTTTAGGACAATATGATGTAAAAGATGCATTGATTTGTAGTGGTTTGTAGAACAAAGCTGTTATGTTGGACATAACCTGCCTTGCTGCATGCCAGAATATTTAAAATATAGACACTGCCATAGCCTGATTACATTCCCCTCTGTTCACTTAAAGAAAACATATACATGGTTAAAGCAAGAGGGTGAATCACTGCTAATACCAATGAATTTGAACAGAACTGTAACACTAAAACATAAAGTAATATAAAAAATAATCAAAATAAATAATTCTATGAATTTCTCTGTGAACTTCCAGGTATGATATACATATCATATATATATATATATTTTTTTTTTTTACAAAAAATGCCAATGTACTATCACAAGGCTAACATGTTGGAGAGTAGTCAACAGTTTTGTTCTTATGGTTTGTTGAACTTGTGCAGTACTTCTATTTAATCTTAATAATTCCAGTGGATTCCATGTGGAATCAGAATAAAACATGATGAAAACATTTAAATGTATTATACATACTTAGTGAGTATGACAGCATCTTCAACTTATGATATAGCTTATTTTAACGAGTGAAAATTGTTTATGAGTAAGACAAAATGTATGAAGACTGCATTAACAACATATAAAAATATAATAAAGTGGTTCCCTACCAGACCTACCGTACTCTCTACGCCCCCCAGCTAAGCTACGGGCGCCTAAAATAAGGGGAAAAAAAGAAAAAGGAAAAAAAAAACAAAAAACTTAAAGATGATAGCTTAGTAGAAAAGCAAGGCATATTGAGAGGGTCAGAGTAAATACACTGTGCCAGACCCATGCTGTGTATTTGTAGTGTGTGGACTAGTCTGTATGGACACAAACAATGCTGCTTATGCTACAAGGCTGCTTCATCTTTGGATGCCATTGTAAAGCTATGACCCCCATTTTGCAATTTAAATTACCATAAACATAAACATCATAAACATTTTAATCCATTGTTTTATATCAATTTATGAAAAATACAAGTTCAATAAAAGGTTTAAATGAAAATACACAAAAAAACACCACAATATGCCAAAATAAGGACACATTCTGCTTTCTTTTGTTAAACGAAATAAGCATAAACTAACAAATGCAGGCTAAACTATAGTTTTCAAAAGGATGCTTCATAACTCCTGCCTTCTAAATCTGAATCACTAAACAATGCTGTCGGAGATCCCTGAAAATTGCAAGATGATTGATGCAAAATAGAGTAGCATGTTGTTTCAAGACACCTTAAATAAATGCAGGAAGAGAACACATAGGTAGAAAAGGATTTATATTCAAGCAGTTTTACAGTTTCAGGTGAGATCAGATTCCATCCAAAAACCTTTGTCCTAATAACTGGACATCATAGAGTTGGCACAGTTGTTGCATCAGATCTCTGGATGACAGCAAAATGTAAACATAAATACATGGGGTAGTGGACTACATACTGTAACATTTTAGGCAGTAAATTCTGAATGTTTATATTTTTATAAATAATAATCAATTCATTAGACAAATTATGGTTGCGTGATTAAAAAATAATTGTAAATACCCATTGTCTATTTTTTATTAAGATTTTGTTAGACATATTTCTTTCATATATATATTTATATATCTATATTTAAAATATTATTTAGATCAGTTTCTGTTTTTGCTACATTTCAACTTATTTTAAGGGCTTTCTTTGGATTAAATGATGACATGAATATGACACAATGAATTAAACTTAAAATATTCTATGGGTGAGTCCCAGTCAGTTGTTTGGAATTCACTAGGATTTAAATTGAGAATAATATAAAACATTTTTGCAGTACTACCAATTAGTATCAGTGATTTATAATTTAGCTATTGTAAATTTAGCAGATAAATAAATAAAAAAACTAATATTTTATGCACTTGATGATCATGTCTTTTCACAAACGACATGGATGCTACTACATAGCATGAATCCCACCAACAAATTCAGTTAATTTACACATACAAGCTTAAATTGGAAAAATGTCAATGTTTTGCAGGAAATTTATTTTTTAAGAGCCATAGATATATTCTGAAAACATCACTCCATTCCCTGCACTTTTTGATTAGCTTGAAAGCTGAACACAAACACCTACTATTTATAACTGTAATTTTTTTAGATGACATGGAAACACAAAGGAATTGCATAGAATGAATGAATGTAGATAGGAGACATCGTGATTGGCCAGTCTTCAGCACCTTTAAATTACTTTGCATTCCCCAAACAATGGGAAGAGATGTAAGGATGGAATGCCACTGAAATTCAAATCCAAATCACCCAAAAAGAAAAAAAAGTCTCCTATATATATACATAGATATATCTACTGTATATATAGCTATAGATACATCTATATATACATATACACACACACACTTGTGTGTATACACTCATATATATTTACACACACACACCATATACAGTATGTATGCACAGAATTTTATGTATTAAAATCACTGTAGGGTAAATGTCACAGTCGTATGCCTTTCACTGAAATAGTTTATGCTAATGCTAATGTAAACCTTTTTGTATGTGCTCAGGACAACAGAAAACATGTTTACAGTTCTCCAAATAGTGGAAAGTGGCAACAATATATTTGAACTTATTTATCTTTTTTTTCCAAACCTTGCTGCCAGAATTCCCATCAAAAACAGCCTTAGTTAATGTTCCTCAGTAGCGAATATATTCAAGGCAAATAATTTATTTAACTACACATTTAAGCATAGATTTACTATTGAAGAAGTTGTATAGGGTAAAACTGCTGAAGTAACTGAAAAAAACGTATTGGCCTTTTTCTTGTGTGGCTTTAATACTTATGTTACCTCTAGTACAACCTTTTTTTAAATAAATACCACCTTTTCAAAAAGTAATGTCTTTTGGTCGTGCAAAGGGGAAGAAGATCCTCTTTCTTTATAAAAGTGAGCCTGTTCCTTATTAGTCCTTTTGCAAGGTTCACATTTCAATCAGGGGTCTGACAGACTTCCCATGGTCCTGTGCTCAAGTGATCATCCAGAGAAAAGTGCTGTCAAACGTGGAGATGTTTGTTGTTTGCCCCAGTTCCCTGGGCCCCAGCATCAACTTTGGTATGCCACGTTGGTACAAAACGACATAGGAGCAGATGAGTGGTTGAGGGACATACCAGTTGCTGATGAGCAACTATTAATTAGTGAGTAACAGATAAAATGGTCAAACATAGCAGATGGTTGAGGGCTCCCACCCAATAGGGTTTTACAGGAGCATAGCTAAGCCATCACTAGTGAGGCGGTGTCAGTACATTCAGTGGTACTATACTGCACCTCTAGGGACATGTAAGAGAGGTAGAGGCCCTCAGCGGCTCTGATTGTCTACTTATAGGGACCAGTGGTTCTCTTTTGTCTTCCAGGAGTGATGAACCTCTCTAGTTTGAAAAATCTCACCCTTACTAGTCACTGGAGGAATGTGTGAAAACATTGAATATGGTAGAATTTGATCCAAATGTTTAAACATGCAAACATGTAATTTATTAAAACAATAAATCCAATGAATCATTTATGTCATTATAATTTCTCTAAAATCAACTGTAATGGAAGCCCTGTGATAGACTGTTGTCCTGCCCAGGGTTTAGCCCTCCTCTTGCCAGTTAACAGCTGGGATTGGCTCTGTGACCTTTTAGAGCAAAGCAGGATAAAGGATGGATAATGGAAAGTGTACTGATAGCTAAGGTTCTTCTCAACATAGCTAGGAATCTTCATTCACCACAGCGAGAAAACAATAGACAAAACACTGGCATAAACTACCAACTTTCTAACGAGGTGCACAGCTGGATGATGAATGTGATGAAATAAATGTAAACAGGCCTCAAAGACTGTAAAAAGTGCTGTGTTTGGCTTTGAACCACAATTACTACTATAATCTTTCAGCACTGTCAGAACACAGTATGTTTATGACTGCAAACAGTACAAGTATTGAATATAAGTTTTTTCTATCTACAAAATTTTACATTTATATATTTTGTATATACACAGAGTTTGAACATAAATGCAATTTGTGCAAGAATGAACTGAAGCCAGTACATTCATTATTATCACTCCCTTATTGTCTCCTCTCTACATGCAGTTAGACTTTTATTTATTGTAAACATTTCCATTTTTTAAAACGGGAATAAACTTTTGAACCCTTGAGACTATATCATGTATGCAGGTTTTCAGAAGATTAGGCTTTTCTTCAAATTCTATAGGTGTTTTTATAAGTTAAGCTCTTTACTATTTTTTAAATGATCAATTACTTATTTACGTTGTGTGGTTTGTTCACTATTGGGAAAACCTATGTAGGAAATTTTCTAAATACCCATTTTAGTTGGCACTGGCTATAGAATGTATGAAGGCTATGGCAAAGGAATGATTTCTTTACAAAAAGCAAAATGCTAAATTAATGTAATCAGTGTAGTAATAAATAATGTTTACATCTTTGATGTATAATTAAAAAACTAGGGTTTATAAAGATATTCACAGTATTTTTTCTTAATACCTAAGGGCTTAAGAGACAGTTTCTCATCTACTCATCTTCATTATGAGAAACTGGAATGAACATGAACTATTAAAATTCATGTGCAGAAAAAGCCTAACTTATGCCTGACCTCACAATGGCTAATGAGTTTTATCACTAAACAACCCTCAGATATCTGACCATGTTTACTTGAATTGATTGATCTGTATTTAAGACAGTGGAGGAAAGATGATGCTGCTCTAGTTGGCACTTGAGGATCTGAACATCAGCCATATTATCTTTGACATTCTTATGTCACCTCATACTATTGTGAAACAAAACCTTCTTGGTTATTCCATGGCTAAGCAAGACACTTGTTAAAAGATTGCTTGAACAATATTGTAACCTATTCAAGAGATGACAGACTCTGTGTCTGCATAGAGTAAAGGGACATCTAACAACAGCACTGCCCTGCACTTCTTGGTACCTGTCAGGTTTTTACCCTGGCTTCCTCATTTCATTTTACAGTATGCTTAGACTGGAAATGATTAGAATGACATAGACAGATATGACATGGGCCCACTGGTGTACTTTCTGCTCCAAAGTTCTAGACTGGCGCTTCTGTGACCACCTGTGTGGCCACCTGTGTCTGACTGCTTATGGGCCTTTTCCTTTTTGTTGATTTCCCATGGGAAGTCCTCTATTGGAAGTGGGCTAGCAGGACTGCCGGACCCTTCTGGCGTGCTCTCAGGGGTTCCCTCTATGATCTCAATTCGAGGTGGGTCCATCAAATCCATAATGCAGAAAGGCGATGGCTCTGGTTGGCACATAACTGACTTGTCTTGTGTACTCTGTCGAACAGACCAACTTGAGCCTGCTTGAATTCCTATAGACACCCTGTCATCTGTTTGTGTGGTACTATCACTGCAAGGCTCCCGGCACAGAGTCCACATATTGTAGCACTGAGTGAAGTTGAAGAAGTTGCTGTTGAAAGTCTTGAGCTCTCCACAGACATCTCTTCGCAGCTCCGCCAACTCATAGCGCATTGCCGAGATTTCATCCTTCCACTGCATGTTGAAGGCCGCGACCATGTTAGCAGACTCCTTAAAGGCCTGTATGGCCTGTGGGACCGGTGGCTCAGAGGTGGCTATGGGTGAGGCAGAAGGGACCCTGTATGAAGGTGGGGATGCCGGTGGAACAGAGATGGCTGTAACAGTGGAGCTAGTACTGTGCTGGCTACGAGCAGCAGCTGTCTCCCGTTCTAGCCTCTCCAGCTCCGCATAGGCAGAGGAGCTAGCACCGTCATCATCCTCTATCATGTCTTCATTTAGTAAAGAGGTCCCATCCAAAACATCATATCCCTCTGGAAGAAAAATTTGAATATGCAAACAGAAGGACATTCAAAGCGAAAGGAACAGCTGGAGGGTGATTTTTAAAAAAATACTCTGTACTAGAAAAAAAAGACATATCTATGTAAAGCTTACAGTATGTGAGTGAAAAGTAGTTCCAAAGATATACAAGGTTTTTGATCTTAAGATTTAAATTCAATTTAACCCCAAAGCCCCATGTACTTCAAGCCAAAAGGCCCCCTGTATAGGGGGCTTTGGGGTTGAAGAGGTTTTAATATGTAGTGCCAAATCATAATAACAATCATCTCATAGCACTTTGCATGTTAACATTCAGACTTCATGTTCGACAAAAACATATACTATAAACTTGATTGAGTTATATATATTAAATCAAGGATTAAACCTTTTTTCTGGTCTTTATTAAGTGCTATGTTTGTGTGATAGAGCTAGTTTTTCCCAGTACCAAATGTTTACATTTTTGTAATAGTTTTAAGTGCCTTAAGTTCACTACACTCACATACTATAGTCTTTTCACTATGTTTTTACCTTGCCTTCTCAGTCATTTCAAGGCTTTTTTCCATCTTTTGACTGCACAGCACAGCAAAGAGTGGAATTAAACATGAAATGCACCAATCATATCTCCCCTTTCTGAAAACACATTAAAATGCTTCTCAGAGACTTGAAATTTGTGCTAGTTTGTGCGAAACAAAAGATGTAAAAGGGAGAATCACAACCCACTGGGCTAAGAAGCAGATATGAACCCTATTGAACATATCAGGTCCAAGGTGGCTGATTAAATCATGAAGAGTAAGTAACCCAGTGAGGGGAGGGGTCACCCCCCCCCCCCTTTAGGGCTGCACCAGGGAGAGGCTGCAATCCCACAGTCAAAGACAGCTGACAGACTCAATGCCAAGGGTTAGACTTTGGCACATGTGGCCTTTTAAAAGAAGTCAGATTTTCAAGGAAAGTAAAAATAAACTTCACACATGATTGGAGACGGCGGTAAAGCAACAACATTCAATACTATTTTATGATTGCAATATGAAAACATTCTAAAAGGTTCCTCTTATACATTTATACTTACACTGTGGTTTAAGAACACTTAAAATAGGTGCATGGTAAACAACTTACAAAAGCCAGCATCACATTCATCACTACAGTTAATATTCAGAGTTATCAAGGTTAAGAATAAGTACTGTGAGTTGACCACATTTGCTACTTACTATAGAATAACATATTAGATATTTCTAACAACTGTGTGTATATATATGTATATATATGTATATACATATAAACTATATATGTTTGTTGTTTTTACTGAGAAGGCAGTGCAAAAACACACATATACATAGATATATGTATGCTTATCAACATTAAAATACCTGCAACAATCATCACTGATGCCTCCAGTTGTTCTTTCCCCCTGGTTATCCTTCAAGTGATGGATGGTCAAATGGAGAGGGGTTTGCTGCTCATCTGCCCTATGGCACATCACGGGATCCCTTCCCCACTCAAGGGCCCTCTAACCTCACGCAAGGTTTGGTTCATAAACCAGTTACAGTTCAATATTTAAGTAGTACTAATTTCTAACATAAAAACATGATTCCACAAATCAGTGTTTTCTTACCCTAGATAGCCAGAAAGGCTTACTTTATTTCCTCATGGGGTTCAATTAAATATGATAAAAATCATCAATCAATCAAAATTAGTTTAATTTTAAGGCCACTATGCCCACAGTTCAAATAATACACCACAGGAGACATTATGATATGGCTTGGCTAATAGGTGAAGGTATATATGTATATAACTAATCACCATCCAGAAAACCCTTTCTCTGGTTTTCTCTAAACTTATCTAGCATATTGTAATTGATACATATTGCCAATCATTAAAATACAACTTAACGACATGTACACTTAACTGATTGTTTTAGCTCATATAGAGCTGACAGATTTGGAGAGAACAGCTAAATGAATAGAGTTCAGCAAATAAGACGGTGGGATTGGAGAACACTCTTTTATCCACAGTACTTCTGTCTCATTGTAGAAATCGTAGATGGAAAACCAATTGAAGATGAGAGGATTCCAAAAACAAAGTCCAGATTGAGCAAGAAAACAAAGCCCACAAAGTAAGTAAAAGTAATATTTCTCCAGTATTAAATTGACAGAGTTGTACGAATACAATAAAATCCAGGTTGTTATTTTAGAAAATGCACTTAATTACAAAAAAAGTTTCAATAGGGTTCATAGCTTTACTCTTGCAGGCAAACACCAAATGCAATTAGTGAGGGAGTTACCACAAAGACTGCTTGCACAAAGAACTGATAATTTCAGGAATATATTACTTTGTGTCACACAAATACATGCTGTATTAAAAAGCAGAATATAGTACAAATAAATATTCAAAAGTAAAAAATATATATTTTCTGAATAAAATAGAAAATTATGGCAGTGGACATAAACTGCCATAACTACAGCTAAGATGTGTGAAATGTCACTAATAAGTTTAACTTTTCTCAATTGGAAACTTGTTAAAGAACACTGATTAAGAAACTAAAATCCTGTTATCGTATTACAATCAATTTTTTTTGTTTTTTTGACTAACAACAATACTGGAAATACAGGAAGGCTGTACGTCTTAAATGGTAGAAGTACACCATCGGTGTCAGTTCCTTTGTGCAACCAGCACGTGTATGTAGTATGTTGTAGTTTCTAGAACTCAATGACTTACCTTAAATCAGTACAAGTTTATGATTGTTTTATTTTATTGGTCAATTGCAAGGTCCGGTGCAACAGAGCAGGGGGAGGGCAGGTGGAAGGTTTGTCCATTTTATGAATTCAAATATCTCAACAACCTACCCGCTCCCCTACCCCTGTCCTGTTTCAGACTTTATCCCTCCCTAAGCAACTCACATACTTTGCACAACACATATATGACACCACAGTTTAACATGCTTAGGGTAGGACTTATTCCTCTCAGGCATGCCATGTAATGTGTCTGTGCTATGTTGTGATATTGTGTTCTGTGGTCATGTGTGGGCATGTGTTCACAATGTAACCCTCCACCCTTATGCTAGTTTGGAGATTGGCAACCGCACAAGTGACCAACCAGGAGCTTGGCTAATGATGCATGAATCGTGCAAAATAACACACAAACAAATCCATCTAAACAATCGGAAGTATGCAGAGGCAAAAACAAACACACGCACACTATAGCTTCCAAAGAAAATAACTGGAATCATTCAGCCCGACATCTCTGAAGCTCAAGGGTTCCCCACTGTACATATGTAGGTATGTCAAGTTTGTGCGCATGTATTCGATGTATGAGGATATGTAGTCTAAGCCCTCTCTCGTTTGGGGGGGGGGGTTGTTTTACCTGTTGTGGATCTGAGAGTTGAAGTGACAGTGGAGGATGTCATTGAAGGCAAGCAGTCATCATCTTGGGAATAACCAGCCTGAATTGCACGGAGGTAACTGTGGCTTCGTGTTCGGAACGAACCAGGCAGGTCCAAGGCCTCCATGGCCTGGGATTCTACTTCACTAAAAACGGACTCGCAAACTGACTCAAACTGGCCATTGATCTCAGTCTCACTCACCTGAGAGACAAAAACAGGAATAGCAGTCCTTAATTTTTCCTCTTCCTTTCTCTTTCTCACTTTGATTCTTCCCCTTTGCACAGCAAATATGAAGGAGTGTTAGCATAAGGAAATGCCAGAGTCAATTCCGACCTTAAATTGAATAAATGTCAAGATCAAATGGAGAAAGGGCAGATAACAACAAGAAATAATCAGAAAAAATACTAATTTGTTTAATAAAACATTCAATTTATGACAAACCTCAAAATACACATATACTGAATAGTTTGTTGAAGTTACTATGAAGTTGCAGTTGCATGTATTTTTAAAGTGTAGCAGGACTTTCGAAATATTGTGTGTCCAGCAGATTGAGGATGGAATATTTTGTTGACTTGTTGTAATTATCCAAAGAGCGATCCATCCAATATTTCTCGTTTATCCTCACATTTCCTGCCCTCAATTCAATATTTGCATTATAGTCTTTTACACCAGGTAATAATAATGCTGACACAATTTTTCACATTCAGTGTTGCCAAACGTAGGATAATTTTACCCTCTGTTCAGTAGGGAGTCGTCATGCACTCCACACAGGTAGAGCCACCCAGAGGTGGTTTTACAACTGTTCTGTAGGTAAAAACTGAATTATAGACAATATGCACAGTCTATGATAATGTATTATTAAAGAAGTTTGTCTGAGCTAAGTCAGATGTCTGAGCTATTCATACAATAGGTTTCCTGAAAATACAGTAATTTTAAACAGCTGGAACAATACTTCAACATTTAATATCTAGCAACACGGTCCCCATTTTATGTAGCACTGGGGCCACTTAAAGACCTGCACTTCTTCTTAGATATTGCTACCTTTCCCACCTACTGCGCCACCAGTCCCAGTCCTACATACTTTTCTATATTAGAAGAAAACAACACAACCAATTGCTTTTCCACAACTCATCTTGTTTTTTTTCTAATAATATACATACTAAATTATATTATTGGAGGAGCTTGGCTTCTTTTTCAAACTGTTTTATTGTATTATTTTTTATTATTATTATATTATTGTGTGTGTTATCACACAGAAGTTATGTAGTTACAAAAACCTTCCTCCCATCCTGTTACTAGTTCCAATTTAGAGGCTTGGTTACTGATTGTCTTACAAATCTTAATCAGGATCCTGTGCCATCATGGAGGTCCAAAACAGACTTGCACAATAGATCAATCTGTAAAGTTTATTTTGCTATAGTCTCTACTTATCAATATAGTCCTTGCTCAATGTCGCAAATTTCGCCATCGTAGTACTAATAAAGGTTTATCTCAACTTATATCATTGTTGTAGGTGGAGGAAAATAAATCCAGTAACGCCAACACCATAGGTTCGAGTCAATTTTAGCCCTAATTGGGTCACACCTGCCAAATTTCAGTTGTTGCTTGACATGTATTGTGAACAGGGTCATGAAGAGCTAGCAAACATGTTCCCAGACAAAGGATTTCTGGCATGTCTGAAGTTTTCGGCCGTTGTCTCGCAGTGTATGTAGTTGCACAGTCTGAATTCCTGAATTGCTGCTGTCAAAAACCTGTTAGACGTGTGAGTGAGCTTGTTTTAATTTTATTGGAGTATATTTGACACGTTCTGGCTAAAATTGTAGCATAGAGACTGTGATAATGACTATGTAGTACTCATGTGAACTGGGAGCAACAATAATTATCTGAAGCTGATACAGAGCTCTCAGTAAAAGCATAAAATCTCAGTCCAACAAACCACAGATTAGTTACATCCATACAGATATTTAAGTCAGGATCTACTCACTAATCAGCTGTGGATCTCCAGCATAGGCACATGTCAATGTTTTTTGTCTTTTTAGTGTCTTCAACAGAAAGCTAGTACATACAAAACACTGCAACATAGGCTCTCGTTCATCTCCAGGGGCTGCCTCTGTGCAGTACATGCGTTTGAGACTCACCTGGCTGACGCAGCTAGCCTGACTGAGGGTGCTGACGGCGCGCATGTAGCTCTGGTTGCGAGAGCGGAAGGGCGGGGGATGAAAGGTGGTGGCAGGATCCAGTGTGACACTAGGGTTGGGCCGCATATCTCTGGTGGTTTGCAAGTGGTAGCCCTGGCTGAACAAGATCAGGGAGTAGAGATAGAAATGATTGCATAATTCAGAAGGCACGCGTGGAATTATATGTATACAGTACTACATAGCGTCTATGGGCATCGTGTGGCGATTGTTTGGTACAAGTCCTGATTCATATCCAAAATCAAATGCTTCAATGACTCATCTCTTCTCAACAACAACCATACTTCTGGGATCAACACTTAACCATTACAATGACTTGACTTAAAGGCTACAAATCTTTCAGTACAAACAGTAACTCTTACATCCAAGAGTTGTAGAGAGGATATACGGTACAGTAGTCTGGAACCTAAGCAGACAAAGCAAGTCTGTCCGTGATTTCCCCCATGCAGCACGCCGAGGCCCATTTTAGCCTGCCCTCCTGAGTCTGACATTTTATAAATGTGACAGTTTTATAGACTTGTCAACAATAGTGTGATAAGATGCGGTGTATTGCCTGTGTTAGATGATGGGCAAATATTGACCTAGCAGATGGAAAAGGACACAAACACAAAACCCATTTTGTGCTGAAACACTCAGTAGAGCATTGCTGGGATTATGAAACAGTTGTGATACTGAGTTAATCCCCTTCATTTGGTTATAATTCAAACTAAACGAAAGTCCAGCTCTGAATAATTTCTTAATTCGGGCATCCAGGCATGATAACAGCAGAAACAGTAACAAACACTGGTCCTCTCAATGTTCTCCCAAGCACCTTCATTTAAAATCACCAAAACACACTGAAATCTGATAGGAAGAATAGCTAATCAAAAATCTGCATCAGCAAACAATGGTTTGACTTGAACAGCATGTGACTCAGCAGAGGCTGTAAATGTACAACATTTACTGATGGCAAAATAAAATATTATAACTCTGTGTGTATAATAGCTGATGTGATGGTTTGAATACAGGGTCAATGTTGGCAAAAGATAATCTGGATATTTTCTTGTATTTTATGACAGCGATAAAAAGATGAAATATGCAACTTTATGGGTCAGTGTGGCAACCTTAAACATTACGTTTTGGCATGTTGTTGGACTGCAATATTTTAGCTAGGTAGTGTGTACTTTTGCTAAGTTGCGTAGCATGTATAACTATTGTCATGCATTTTTTTGGCAGCAGTGCTATCTTAACTATGTATATATTATACATTATATGCACTCAGTGTGCATATGCGCTATTTCACTAAGCTACATGAGTAACGTGGACTGGATGACATACTTGCTTATGTCGGGTCACGTATTTTAAAACAGTGAAGTTTTGCGTATAATGCTCAAAGAGCATATTGTAAGTTTTTTATTGTACTGAAGCTTGAGTGAGGTCTGAAGGTAAACTTAACATCACTAAAGCAACCGCCAAATCCTGAAATATTCATACTAGAATGGTATTTGTGAGAGTGTAAAACTTATAATAAATGGAGAAAAAAATGGAATAAACATAAATATATAAACACATAGTTTTGGCTCACCTTTGGGAGTCTAAATGGGCTCTGTGCATGGCTGATTTGAGGACAAGCGCATCGGGCCGAATGGCTTTCTGTGGGGAGGTCTTAGGGCTGGTGTCAGAATCAGCACTTTCATCATCCACCTCTCCCATTGCTTTGACATAGCTGCTGCTGCGCATTCGCCGACATGGAATCTCCTCATCCTTCTCACCTGGGTATCCACTCCATTCATCCTGGGGCACCTGTGGAGGCACCATTGTATGACATACTATATACAAATTCATAGTTAAATGCAGTAGCGGGCCTGTCGATTGAAGGCGTTTGGGCGCCGCCCCACCAGTCTCACATTAAGAAGAAGAAGAATATATGAATCACATAAAATCAAAAATTTGTACTGCAAGAGAAGCTTAGGGCATGAAATGCAGCGTGTATATCTGGGTACACAGTGGCACTTAGAACTGCTGGAGACTTGAATTGGGCCATAAGACTGGCGAAGTGTGCACATACTCCAGGACTGTTTCCATAACCCAGCAAGCACCAGGCATATGTGGCTGGGAATCCAAGCCATTACAGATTGGAAAGCTGCTCCTTCACACTTAGCAGAAGATACAACTTCTTTTAATGACCTCAACAACTATTTTGGCAGAAATAAAGCAAAAAAAAAATCAACTCAGCAAGGAAAGCCACTCCTCAGCCTAATGAAGAGATACGGGGTCTGAACAGATGGATGTCAGGCGAATCTAGAGGAGGTGAATGCAGCTGGCCCTGACATCATTACAGGCAAAGAATGACTAGCTGATTTCAGTCCTCACTGACATCTTCAACATCTCACTGAATCCGTAAGATGTTCACCCATCACAGGTCTACATGATAACCGTCCTGTAGCCCACACGGCAATCATGAGGAAGTGCTTTGAGAGACCGGCGAAGAACCACCTAGTGCCCCACCTATGTTTGTTTATTAACCAAATCGCTCCACAGAAGGTGCAGTTTCCCCTGTTTGTAGATTTCTTCCCAACATTCAATACCATCATCCCTCAGCATTTGGTGAGCCAACTGGCCCCCGTGGACTTAAACAATCCTGTGTGACTGCTGGACCCCAGTTTGTGCAAGTGGGACACAACAACTCCTCCTTAAGTACTGGTTCCCATTGTGGCTGTATCCGCTGCTGTTCGCCCTGATGACACTCGCCTGCTGTGCGAGGCTCACTACGAACCATAATGGAACAGACTCTCTAAGTCACCCGATATTGAAACCCAGGTGAAAAAAAAGCTCAGCATCATCTCCTTTTCTTGTGCCATATGAGTGATATGATAGTAATGCTTTCTTAATAAACTGAATGTTGTCTGTGGTGGCTTGTTTTTTAGAAAACCAGGATTAACATAGTGCTTAAGTGATTGGGTGCTAATTACATATACGCGCAGTTGAAATCTCTAAAACCAAGTGCTGATGTAATTTAGTAATTTAATTATATTTTTTCATTGTGATAGAAATCAAGGGTACATTCAGTTTACCTCGTAAAAAAGCAATTAGGCTTAACATTTTTAATCGTCATTCTAAATACACGAAGCTTTAAACTCACCTGTGTGTTCTCAGATTAAAATGGTATTAAAATTGACCTGTCAGTTATACATAGGATCTAACTCAGGGAATTTGAACCTTTTTTTTTAAGCAGCAGCAATAAATGCATGTACTTAACCATGAACCTGGAACCCCTGTGTGACAACACAACTCCCTGCCAGTTGAGCTAATACAGACGTCAGGCCTCACAGTTTGTATAGCGGTTTTCAAGACATGATGTGTGCTTGTGGATGTTTTCTGCCAGCTCATTTTATATTGATGAACTACAGCAAAATAATCTCAACATTACAGGAAAAACACTATGTACAGTCAAGCCCATAATTAATCATACAACTGGCAAAATTTGACCTAAAGTTAGTTTTATTCAACCAGCAAGCTATTTTTGACAGAAAATGACATAGGTGTCTCCCAAAAGATAATACGACAATGTAAAAGAGACATTTTTGAAGAAGAAAAACATTTCTCAGCTTTTATTTACGCTTGAGCAAAAAGTGTCTAAAATCGTTCAGGGAAGTCTGTTGAAATTCTAGGTTTCAAAGGGTTAAGTGGTTCTCTGCAGTGTTTCTCCTGCACAGTTTCTCAGTAAGCTTTCTTCTTTGCTAACTGTCAATGGTCCATCTGCCCTTTATGTTTTAGGTCTAGTCAGCTCTTCGTTCAAAAAGAATTGTGCATTATCTACCTCTGAACCCTCAGAGTCCAAAAAGGACTTTATTTAGCACTTTTGACGAGGATTTTGATGTGGATGCACCAGATGTTAGGGCCATATAATCATAGTTCTGTACAAAGAAGAATGCTTAATTTAGGGTTTATATTTTATTCTGGGGCTTCACTGACACAAGATTATCAATGAATATGTGTTATCAGGTTTGCACGTGATTTACTACGTACAATCCTTTGGCAAAGTGGCTGTTGGCTATACCCCTAGTCTGATAACCACTTCCTCCTGTATCAGAAGTGCCAAATGGCAAACATTTGGCAAACATTTAGAGATGACAATAATAGCACTCGTTACTTTCCATCAGATGTTTTCCCCAACTCAAGATGAATAAGGTTCTGAAGCATTTAGACCATATGCTGATAGAACTCCTCTTTGAATCCAAAACAAATGCAACATGGCTCCCTGCCTCAGCACTGAACACATTTGAGAATGCAACAGCAGAGGATAGAAATGAATGAGGATCATTTCCTGTTAATGTAATTTTAGACTCTATCTTAGCATCTCATCATCTAAAAAAAAGAGAGAATGGGCTACTTTCTAACTCTTACTTAGAACGGTAATTAACTGATCTCCTAATGGCTTCCTCTAGTGACCTATTAGTAAAATTATCATGTAGAATGATCTGCATATGCATACATTTATCTTGTTAGATGTCACTGTAATAAATTGCAGTGATTGTCTGGAAAATAAATGGTGTAAATTGTATTGTATTGTGTCTTTCACAATATCAAATTACGTCACAAAAGGTAATCTCTCCACATATCTGTTGTAACACATCATTTCAAAAAAAGAGTACATGTTGTTGGTAGTGTGATGGTGTGGGGCTTCTTTGCAGCTTTGGGACCTGGATGACTTTCCAACTTGTAAAGTGCACCTCTGAACAGTTAAGAAAATAAGACTTCGAAATGGCCTTTTCAAAGTCTGGAATTAAATCCAGCTGAGATGATGTGGCATGACCTTAAACAGGCTGTTGCTGCTCTAAAACCCTCCAGTGTGACTAAATTAAAACTTTTCTGGATGGAACAGTGGACCAAAATGTTTTACAGTGATGTGATAGACTCATTGCCAGTTATCACGGATGCTTCATTGCAGAAAATCCTCACTTAAAATCAGCATTTTGTGTTTACTAATAAACTGTGACAAATATGCAAAAAGTAAAAGTAGCACTGTGAGGTTCTCTTAATATATCAATACTAAGTGAATGTGTTAAAATCTTACCATCAATCAAAGTTTATTTCACGTGGCAATTTTTTATTCATTAATTCACACAAGCATTATATACAGACCATCCAAGTTAAAAAGGTGTGAGGAAGAAGAAAGTCTGATTTTAAATCATGATATATTCATGGTCTGTTTTTCCTTCTCTACGTTTTTCAGTTTAATGCATAGATTAAGTAAGTGCCACCCACCTGCAGGTAATGACATATCCGCGATGAAGGCTTGAGGTCCGTGTGCATCATGGGTTTCTCCAGATTGAGTGATGACTTCCTATAGGCCTCCTTGGCCTGACTGACTGTCAGTGTCGACCAGGAACTCCTCTTCATGAATTTTCCCTCGGGGGTCATTGCCATGCTCTCACATGCTGAGCACTTGACATCATTGTTACTCTTGGAGGTTTTGAGTGACAGCTCTCCGAAGTGGTGGCTGTGCATGGAATCTGGGTAGCAGTGGCTGACATGTTCCCCGTGGTGCCGTGACATGACACTGGGGGTGCGGTAGGTGCTGTCACTATCCAGGTTGTCATCGGAGCTCCACCACCCACCAGAGCGGTGTTTACGTTCTTTGCTCTTGCTCCTCTTGCTACTATGTTTGGTGGAGTAGTGGCCATGATGGTAATAACCCCCTGCTCCTCCTCCGCTTCCTACGATGTCACCTTTAGTTCCATTCATCTTCGATGATCCCTCCAGTGAGTGGGACTTGGTGAAGAGCTTTTGGACAGAATGAACAAGGTGTCTAATGCGTCCAGGACTCTCACTGCGTTGTTCAGTGGTGGTGGAAGTGCGCTGGTACTGTAACGTGTGAAAGCCATCGCGATGTAGTGGCAGCTCCTTCTCAAATTGGTCTAGTAAGTTAGCAGGAAGGCGGTTGCTCTTGGTTCCGGCATGGTGGGAGGAGGCAGCTGCAGCGGCTGCTGCGGCAGCAACAGCTGGGGAGGTGGCAGAGGCTGTGATGGCAGCACAGTCGTCCCGTGTGGCTGAGTCATAATACTGGGTGCTGTAGTGCATTCTAGGGAAGGTACTACTGGATATGTGATCGGACGCGGCTGCTGGGGGCATCATGACAGGGGATATCATCATGCAGTCAGAGTGAATGGAGCTACGTGGTGAGTAGCGATGGTGGAAGTCCACGGGACAGCTCTCTGTGGGGCTGAGCAAGTAGGAAGGGTGGCGAGAGTCCGAGCCATGGTGAGAGTGAAGGTCATGGACATGGGGGTCATAGTCCAAGCCATGGGGTAATGGGATCTGGTGCTGAGGGCGGCTGCCTGATAAGCCCTTCATGTTCCTGGCTGGAGGGAGTCGTCTACCTTCATTGAACTTTTGAGATGGGGACCAAGGTGAAAATATCGGGTCTATATCAGAGAAAGAGGAAATAAAAAAAGAATAATGGAGTGAAATAACAATTAGTTATTAAAAAGTCTCAATAACTTGAAATTACTATTGCATTTGTTCTAATTACACAGACAAATCTCATAAAATATAATATCAAAGAAAATCTATTATGGAACACATTACTTTAAACTTAGGTTCATAACAACCAGTTGTTATCAGTGGTAGTTTTGCAAAAACTTGTGCACAACACTGGGAATGATCACAAAGAGAAGCAAATTGCACCAGACTTCAAAGAGAAATTTGGATGAGAAGACTTTGTAGTATCTGTATCTGTAAGAAGGGCTTAAAATGTTCAGCATAATCTCCTAAACCATGTTTTCCTGCCAATATTAGGTAAGTGTTTCACAGTGAAAACAGTTAATGGGTAGAGAAATGTTTCGATCCAACAAAAAGTAAGTCCAGTTGCCATGACACAACTTTCAGATTGATGTGGAATGCTGCTCAGTCTCCTATCAGATGTTTTTTTACATGTTCATCCATTCATCCACTTACATATGATTAAGCATTATTTCTTATTCTGCTCCTATAAACATGAAGATTGGATATTGTTCAGTTTGAGTTCAGTTTTCCAATAAAGAAGTGATTTGCATGTTAGTGGCAAAGCTTTGACGAAGCATGTGAAAGATACTTTAATTCAGCCCAGTGACCTGAACCAGAACACAAACTGATTTGACCCAGTAATTCAAAGTAATCGTGCTGTGTTTAAGGCTTAAGAAAATCTAAAGTGATGGGGACTTAGAAAACGGCATCATGTGCATGGTATTGACCACAGCTAATTTAAAAAAAAAAATTCTCTCTATATCTTCTCTCTATACGCAACATACTATTACATAGATAAATCTTGATCATGTCTTCTGTTCTAGTGCTTGTTACCAAGATAAATGAAGATGTAATTGAACAAAATGTGTAAAAAAAATATATATATATATATATATATAAAACAAATTTAGCCGGATGTGAAAAGGTAATGAATATAGTTTTAAAGGAACCTGTGTTGAGTGTGAGTGTCTGTCATTCTCCTATAATTAATTACTTCCCTTGCTCTGCAGCAGGAAACCCCAGTCTGGAACAGTGCACATTGTCTTACATAACATTTAGGATCTCAGATCTCACACACCATTTCAAAGGAGCCAGAAATAAAATGCACAGTTGTCATGGCAACCACTGCTGAAAACCTAGGGAATGTAATGGGATTTTCAAGGTTGTTTGGGGTGGATCCTGATCTCCAAAAAAAGGGAAAAAGGACACATACAGTATGTTATATAATACAGACCCTTGAGCTTGATTTGCATGTGAGATACTGTGTTTGGTTCGCCATTAAATACCGTGTCATAATTTATTAGGTACAAATTAATGATGGATTAAAGCACAAGGCTGAAGATACACAGGAAACATGAGATTAATTATCATTTAAATATGTCTTGTGCTCTGGCTGTTAAATCAGTCTGTGTGTGATATAGAAAGCAGTATATGTACTGCTTGTGTGTGTAGTATTGTAGAGCTCAGATAAAAAATTGTGCCATTCCTGTGTCTCATATCTACCATCGTAGTCTCACTATCTTGTCTCTCACAATCCCACAAATTCACTGTGTTTAAGTAGATGACTTCTACTGGTTACTGGGGCAACAAAATGTGTCAAATTAAAATTAGAAATAGTAAAATAGTCAAGTATGCTTGTGGAACTAGTATATAGTACATACTGCTCTGCATTTACAGACGCTCTATGTGTATGATTCAAATGCAGTTTCACTTGCACTGTGAGGTTTGAACCAATTACTAATTGAATGACATTGATTAGAAACAAGAACAATAACTGGAGCTTCTGTATGGCTTTTTAAAGACCAGACAAACGTTTTAATATAAACTCTAGATCGACGTTACATCGTAGGACAACAATCCGTTTCAAATCTTTTAAAATTAGAAAGTACTGTTGTTCATCTGTTCATTTTTTTCATGCTGCAGCCCTCAGTTTTCTTCCTGCCAACTGTGCCATCTATAGCATGTTCACTGGTCTTACAAATAGCCAGTAGTTATAGCTAGTTATACAGTTCTGAAACTAATACACAAATAAATGAATCATGTCCCTTGGTCTGTTTTACCAAAGACCAAACTAAATCAATTAATCAAACACTCTTCAATAGAGTAGTAAAGAAACAGTAGCACCCATTTTCGTTTTTAAATATTTTCAAGGGTCTATGGTTAGGATTTGAGGTGATTTATTACACATGTTGATGTTTTAGTGTAAAGTTTAATTTCCGTTTCATGCCAGTCAAACAGTCATGCAGTGCTTGAATATTATGAAATCTTAGGTACACATTCAAAAGACACAAAACATCTGTTTTCTCCCACAGAGTAGTGTCTGCATCACTTTCAACCTGATCTGCATTTTCTCTCTGCGATCCCCCCAGGGTACTGATTTTATAAACTCTCTTGAGGTGGTGTGATTACCCCATAATCAGCTGTTTAGAGACTAATCTTTCAATCCAGATTGCTCTCATTAGCCATCACTGATTCATTTCAAGTAGAGAGTATTTAAGATAAATCATTTCAGAGAGTGGCAGAAGGAAGAAAATAAACTGTCTAGGTCCTGCTATGTTGTCTTCTGCTTTATCAATCAGCAACTAGGCAGAGGTAATGTATTGTAATTGTCTATTTACTTCATTGTTGCTCCTCCTTAGATCTTCAGATACATCTATTTACTCAAGGTTACTGTTAGTAAAGTGTTCATTTTTAGATATAATTCGAACCCTAACCCAACTGCAATGTAAACGACATGACATGACAAAAGCCATGTACAATGAGCTAATCCTGAAATACGTGAAATGTGGGCACACGAAAATTAAAAGATGCTTAGTGAAAAAGTCAAACTCAAGACACAGACTGGAGAAATGGAAAACCCTCTCAGGAAATGAATCAGGTTTTGAATTCCCTAAAATTCATGTGAGTGAGCCGAATTTTCAGTGTTCATGTTATAAAGGGCTTTACAGTAAAACCTGTGCAAAAACAACATTTTAAAGATATACAGTAGATATAGTGAGATAAGATATATGAGTTCATAATAACATTGTCTAGTCTGAGAGCACAAACACACACTAACGTGAATATTTGCAACAGCCTGCTCCACAGCTTATACTAATGCATAGTGGCCGCTGTTTTCTGTGAGGGGGAAGTGACATCAAGGCAGAGGATGCCAGCAGGCTCAACAAACTGGTAAGAAAATGCTAGTTGTGTCATCAGGCTCAGTTGGACAGTCTTAAACAATACCACCCACTCTCCATACAGTGAGCTGATAAAACGATGGTGCACCTTTAGCCTCCAGCTCATCTGCCTGAGCTAAACTGTGTTGAGTGTTACTTGAAACACACTATTACAACTCGTACTTATGATTCTACCTGTTTCAGTTGCTAGGAGAGTGCTGAGGCGTAGTTAGAAAAACTCAGAGGATTTGTTTTTGTCATAGACTTGATTCTTGGTAGAAGCAAATTGATACATAAGCAGACATGAATGCTTCCAGCAATGCAAAGAGGGTTTGGCACTTATTTGTGTAGATATGTTGTGCAAAATCTTTTGTGATATTCGTTTACAATTGTGGAAGTTATTTTCTTCTTTTGGCCATGGGGACATTTTCTTTTTGTTTCTACTCTTAGTTGTCTGACCTGCCTGGAACCATGAGACACTATCTTTAGGGGACCCCTGTTGGTTGAACTGTTGTGCTAACACAAAGGTCTTAGTCAGCAACTGAAGCATTTTCTATGTGTTCGCAAAAATTTTAATCTCTGTCGTCAACACCTGATACAACCTGTGAATTTTTTTCCCTCACAAAGATGCCACACACACACACACATACACTGAGGGAAGAGAGATTAGGGCAGTCTGCAGGCAAAAGAGAGAGAGAGAGAGGGGAAAGCCTCTGCTTGCTCTGCTCCCTGGGAAACCACTGTGCTGCCGGCTGCTGAGTTCTATCTCTGCCGCTATGCTACAGTCAGCGCATGGACAGCATTTCCCAAGATGGTTGCATAACTTGGAATAAATTAGGCCTTCCTCCTCCACACTAATGCACAGCAAGCTAATGCCACAGGGAAGAACAGAGCTGCAAGCAGCCAAACTGGAACACTGAATCACATTGTTGAAAAATCACATCCTTCAGATAATTTATCGATCATCACTGCGCAGGACACATCCGCTCTAAATCCAGCGTTATTATGTCCTGCTTGTTCCCTAGGCCTGACCTCTGAATTATAGACTGACCTCAAACGTTTGACAAATGAAAAACAAGATGAATGGTGAAAAACAAGCCACTCGGAAACCCAGCAAATCAAATAAGCTCCTTTACAAAGTTGTCAAACAGTGTCATGATTCACAGAAAATATGTCTGGAAGTTTACAATGACACCGAAGGGTATGAATGATAATATCATTGAACAGCAGATCAAGCACTGCGGATTAGTGTCAGCATTAATCCACCTCAGTTTCTGTTGGATAACTGCCTTGGATGAAGGAAGTAAATAATTCTGTGTGGTGTATTTATTACAATTTGAATTGTAATGACCCGAAGCTGACTCCTGTGAAGCACTCACACAAGAAATTGTTGTGCAATGCATTTTACTCCTGATGGCGTACTCTGCTCTACTTCTACAAAGCTGGCAATAAACCAATTCTAAAGTGGAAAAGTGTATAAAATAATGGATATGTGAAACGCAGAGGCAGTATAGTCCTAACATGGCGGCCTTTTCCCGTAACACTGCAACTCAATTTGAGACTTTCCTGTCTGTCTGATGTGGCAAGAACAACCCTGCCAATAAGAAAATACAAAAACATTCAGCACCGCCCTTTTTTATCCATTCATTCTCTTCTCTTCCCACTCATTGCTCATGTGGGTCACAGGAAACAAGAACGAGAGTGTTTAATTACGTTTATTGTGCTATACCCTTCTATAGATTGGGATAAAACAACATAATAGATACTTTATTGATCCCCCTGGATCAGCTTTTAATGTGGGAAAATACCCACCATTGTTTAAACTTCTCTGGCAAAAACCATTTCCACATCTTTTACCGCTGCTGTTACAGTAGACATTAGCTTTTAAATGATGTAATGTAAACATTGGCATGGGTTACAGCAAATGTTGGCAGTGAGCTGGAAAACTGGTATCAACTCCAGCAGTACTGCGCAGACATCAGAAATATTCTTTTCTTTAAGTCAAACTCTCTTTTTTTGCTCAGAGACAAGGACAGAAACAGACACTAAATATTGCATCGGTAAAGAGCATTGGACCTCGCAACTGATACAAAATCATGTTCAGTTGGATGTAGCTTTACAGCAGAGGCTGCCTTTCACCTTTTGATATCCACCCACTCCCTCCCACTACTGCTGCTCTCTTCTCAGCGGGCAGACACTGGCTGATGTTGTAGTGATGCCACACACCCTGGGCGCCTCTGTCTCTTCCCTACGCCCTTCAGCGGAAGAGAACACCAAATAAGGAGCTTAAAGTTCATCACTGCTCAATGTGTCGCAGACTGTAAGCCTCCCACACTACTTTGATTTAACACAAAAGATTCTATATGTTCAATGCAACGGCTTTATGCATATTTCTGCACATATATAGTACATATTGCACAAAGCCTAGCACTCACCAGCGGAGCAAACTTAGGTATTAAGTTATAATGACCTCATGACAGTGTTACTCTTTGAGTCTGGGTTCCACTTTAAATCTAAGAATAGCAGGTGGAGTAAAAAAGAAATTACACGATTCTGCCCCTTTTTCCAGGCAACATATCAAATGTATTGTATCACTGCAGATGATAAAATATGTGAAAAAAGCAAAACTGAGGTGTAGGAGGCTTAAGTTTGGCACCTTGCCTCTGTTCATTCATGTGAGTTGGAATATTGAGACAGCTGGTAAACCGTAGCCATCTTTGTTGCGTAGGATGTTTAAAACCTCTGCCCATATCTTCTTCAGCATATTGTTCTGAAATACTGTATATGCTCACAAAGTGATTATGGTTACATCCTCTTTATGTGTATACCATGACCACCACAAATTCTAGATTTAGAAAAACTCAAAATGATGTACCCATGCAATAATTCCATTAAACTAGTAAAAAATTACAAATGGTAAAAATTTAAAGCCTCCTCTAAATATGTGGCACGTTTATTTATTTTTTTCTCGGCCATTGATTGAGAGAGATGAACTGATACTAAAACGTTTTAGTTATCATCATTGTATTTATAAGTCTTTACACAGTAATATACACTACGCTATGGTAATCGTACATTTATTCCTAATTTCAGTGGTAGACTAAGACTAAAACAATGATCTTTTCAGTTGCTCCTGTTTTTATTTCGCGGTCGCCACAGCGAATCATTACCACATATTAGATGGGCAGGGGTTTTTACGCCAAGTGCCCTCCCTTGTGCAACCTTCCCCACCACTCTTTGAACCAGCACTAGGAAAGGGCCGGTACGCTCACCATGGGGTATATCACTAAGGTGTATATTACATCTAACGATGTCAATGTGAGCAGATATTTAGTCCCATGAGCTGCAATTTTTCTCAAGCTGTCCACAAATAAGCCTTTCACCATACACAGGGTCCTTCATGTCAGCCAAACACTCTCTTAGTTTCCTTTTTTGGATCTATGTCTAATCTTCAGCTTGTAAATACATTCAGACATTTGAATTTTTTTATATTATTGTTACATTTATAAGCTAAATGTTTATGTTTTTTTACATACTTCCATGTAGCACTCTGAATAAAAAGATGGATGATGCTAATTGAAAAATGTTTTCCTTCTTTCCTCGCTGCCAACATGTTCTGTCACGGTTGTGGAGAGGGTTTCCACGTGTGGGAACTCAGAGGTGCATCACTCTCTTAATTAGGCTGTTTTGTCATGTACTGCTCCATCTGTCCTGAGCCGTCTGCAGCAGGGGGAGACGGAGAAGGGATGAAGGGGGCTGAGGGGAGCAACTCGTCCCCCCAATACCTGTACAGGCTGCAGCAGATTAGAAAGCAGCCAGTGTGAAACGTTGATGTTTGACGATAGCTAACAAAACGCGATGCACTTGAAATGTGGAGAACTCCTCTTGATGACTATGCAGAAGACGGATAAAAAAAATCCAGCGTTCTGCTCCTCAGACAGATACAGAAAGAAACTGCAATGACTAAAACGAAACAGCAGTGTTGCACCACGCAGGGATGCTTGTTTAGACAGTCCCTTTTATGTCCCCTGTTCCAATGAACTGTAATTATACTCCAAATATCAGTTAAATATTTAGCATGAACAGTAAACGTACTGCATTTGTATTACTGTCACAAACATCACTAACGTTAAACGCTTTTATCTGTATTATTCTGTATTAATTTCAACCTACTTTATTTGTTTGTATCCAGTAACAGTTTTTGAGTCATCTCTCATTCTCACGGGTGGAACGCTTTAAGGGAATTTTTGGATAAAGAACCAATGAAGATTATAGAAATATAGAAGCCGCAGGTCTATATTTCTTTTCATGTGATATTTCATTAGTACAGTATCCAGACCCCTGATTTGTGAGTCAAAGCAGGGTAGTTCGGTGCCGCTCCATCTGTCAGTCTGGTGACATTTCCCACTGTCAGAAGGCCAGCCGAGGGAAACCTGCAACCAGCAGGTCCCTGGGTTCATTACTGATGCTGTGCTTTGACCTTCAAAGTGCATGTACCTTGGTATACATGAAGTCAAACAGATTGCACGAAACACTTTACATTCGTTACCATATGCTACACTGATGGGACAGGTGAAGAAGTTAAGATGTGAACTGTCATTTAGGCTACAACTCACCTGGAGCACAGACTACAGTGCTGCTACAGGTCAATTCCAAACTTTATGGAGATCAGAGAGAAAAACTGCCAGCTTGTCTGAACAAAGTCATGGGTTCACTGGAGTTTGGTTGTTCCAAGACAAGATGGCAAAAAAGAGGCAAACCAAAAATCTCCAGATAGCAAAAAGATCCTTCAGAAAACCATTATAAACACTTTCAACTGAAATCAGTGTTAATCACAACCCAAATCTCAAGCAATAAAATAGCCACTGGGATCGCCGATGCTACACTTTAATTTCTCAGTATCCCGTAAACAACAACAACTCCAGGGCACCTGATGCAAAATGTGCCAAGCAGCATGAAAATATACTCGTCTGTTATGTTATGTTGTTCATTAAATTATTAAGTCTGATAAATTATATGCATCAGCACTTGTTTATGCGATTGACATTTGCTTAACAAAAAGTGAACTTTCATTATATTTCTTTGTCTGTCGCTGTGTCATTCAAAAATTATCATTAGACTATGATTGTTCTGTATTAGTATCGACATTGTCCAAAACAAAAAAAGGAAAGAAAATCTTTAACAAAGATGTAACAAGTTCCTGATTTAGCCCCAAATCTTCTTGACAATCTATCAGACAACTGCTGGATTAATGACCTTTAATCACCTTTTTAGTGATTAACGAGGGTTAATGAGTCTGTATAAGAGCTTTATGATAATGGCAAGTTGCAAACGCTAGTGGCCATCTCTCATGATAGAAAAGTGATATTTTAGATCAGACATTTTAAATAGCTGAAGTCTCAACCTCCACTAGCAGCACGAAAAACAGTGAAATACTAGAAATCCTCTGTGGACGTTTTCCTTTGACTACAGCAGCACCTGCCTGACTGTCACTGTGGTACAATCAAATCAATTTCAATCTTCGGGTCTGCCCATTGCACAGGAACAGACAGCTGCTAACTACTCTGAGAGGTCCCTTGTCGGGGTTTACTGCATTATGCAATTACACAGCACATAACCTGAGCCACTACCTGCGTGTAGAAGACTCTATGGCAAATGAGTGATACTGTAAGTAGTCTTTATTGTGGCATACATCTTGTTGTCGTTTGAAGCCCCATTCTCTGGAAAACAATGTAACTGATAATTGAAAATAGTTTACTCTTTACATCACTGCTTTGTTGTAAACAGAAGCATTAAAGATGAAATGATTAGTTAACAGGATGTGCAACTATTTTGAAAATAGCTATCCTTCTTCTGCATGACCTCCTTTGGGTCAATTTATACCTTATTTGGATTCAGTTGTCACAGTGTGTGTGTATCTTTACGTCTTTCCTTACTATCTGTACACAATATACTAATAAATCAATTGTGCTTGGTTATGTAAAAATAGTAAGATTTTACAGGGCAATTATTAAGGACAAAAGGTCCTAGGTATACCTTTGTGTTCCTGTCCAACTATCCGAAATCATTTGAAGTCTAAAATTTGATTTTCAATATTTCAGATGTATCTTATTGCATAATAATAATTCACTTTGATATAAAGATAGAGAACTAGATAGTGTATGCACTGTATGTGTTCACAAAACTCTAAAATGTATCAATATCCCAGAAAAGCTGTATCAGAAACAAAGATCCTAACCATTTGCTCTAGGAGACATCATGATATTTGACACTATGATAACAAGCAGAATAATCATTATTGAAAATTGTTATTAGTTGCGGCTCTAAAATTGATGTTAAAGTTACACATTTGTCACTGTCTGGTTAATTTCAGGTTAATCAAACCACAAATGCTAATAGCTCTACACAATGTGAAGGACTTTCCTTGATGCTGTGGTGCTAGTTCTTTTTTTTGCTAGAGTCTACAACAGGAAAATAAGCCTCCAGGTCCTCTGGTGATTAGGTTCAGTTACTTGTAATTAATCTACAGGGTATACGGTACAGTCATTCCATTCAACTGTGCTATTTTATGTATTCTTATAAAATCCTTGGAGTGGGACAACATGCGATTTATTTTGTTTATTTTTTTATTGCTTCAATCAGATTGGGCACGTGTGTCTGTGTTTCTCTGTTCACTGTTTGGCATGAGATGTGTCCAAAAAGGGTGCAGCACATACAACAAAAAGGAAAGACAAATAATTAGAGGCAGCACAGCTATTATTGATTTTTGTTTTCATGTGGTCTCTATCTAGTAAGCTAACAAAGAAAGAACTTGTGTCTAGAAAATAAGTGACAGGAATACCGCAGATATGACAAAATCAAAGTAAAGCTCTTAGAGGGGGTTTCGCGCTTGGTTTGTTTGATCAGTGTTTTTTGTCTGTCTGTGTCGTCTTCTCGAGGCTATAATGCAAAACACACAAAATAACTTTTTCGCTAGTGAGTGGGAGGGGGTGTGATGAGTAATGGGGGCCGAGGTGTGGAAGCATCTTCTCTTTTTACATTATACTGTAGATTATGACAATAATCTGAACACCTGAAGCCACCAAAAGCAGATGCTTGAAGAAAAACAATTTGGGGTTTTGCTTGTTAAATGCACCTTTTCATTCGCATTCTGCACTTTGATCTCCCAGAGCAGAAGCCACTGAAATTACTTTTGAGTAAGATCTAAATATAAATACACATTATCAAGTCTTTCTGTTAAATATGCTACTAAATTTTTACATTGCACAGGGCTCGTTCCGGTATGATCTCTGTGTGAGCATAAGTTAGCCAAAGGCAGAATTATTTTCATTGATCAAAGTGCAAGGAGCATGAGTACACAGCTGTACACACAGGGCACCACAAATGGCATTTTGTGTGTGAAATAGGGTCCTTTAAGGATATGACAAAGAGGATTGGCTCTTTTTTACACAGCGTGATGTTGGAACGTTGACACTTGTGAGAGAAGCATAAAATTTAGGATCGTGACAGAAATTTATAACCACAACACCACAATGTGACCGTTGCTACAACCCGTGTTTACAAACTAGTCATTTAGAAAATGACTTGTTTGTGTGACACAGAACACACTCGGCTGCCCGCATCATACCACTGCTAAAATATTTTTCACCTCAAGCTCAGAATTTACATTCATAACCCAAAGCATGACACTGAAACAGAATGTGGGCTGATCATATAAAGGTCCCGCTTGCAGCTAATTGCACATTTTAAATGTAAACCAAACGCCGCCACCAACTCAGCCATGTGGCAGTATATATGATGCTGGGATCGCTCAGTGCTGTTTCTTGAGCTTAGATTCTCTTCTGTTGCTGCCTCATTTTTGATTTACAATACCGGCCTGATGCCTTATGACAAGAAAACTGCCAACTGCAGCTTTAAACAGGTTCTCAGGTGGGTTAGGGTTAGGGTTATTGGCATTTTCTTGTTCAATTATCTTAAATCCTCTGATGTGAGTGTCTTGTTCTGTGTAATGATTAATTGATGCCATGGTGTGAGGTTAGAGCTAACTTGATTACAACCTGAAACAACCTGTAACCTTATGCAGTATCGGTACTGTGCATATTGATTTGCTACAGAGAGAAAATGCCTCCATATCTGGGAGATTGTCTGGGTTTGTTTGGGGCTAAAGTGTTGCGTGTGCAACATATTGATTTTTACCACTGAAAAATTGATTTATCTGAATAACTCATGGATGCTGAACACTGAGTGCATAGATAATAAGACAGATTTGTCTTTATTTAACTCGGCGAATCTCCTCCTCTGCCGTTAAACCTGTAAATACACTTGCACTTGATTTGTTTAGATGCTGTGTACTGACCTTCAAGTTCGCTAACCACAATGCCTAATACTAAAGTTGGAAGATAAGATATCTTTGTTTTGAACTGTACAGAATTACTTAACTTTTCAAAAATGTCAGGCACAGATTTTATAAATTATATAACTTATAACCTTAACTGATAAATGTGAACTCCTAATGTTAATGCCCTACCTACAAGATGCAAATCGTTTTCACAGAAAACTAAATCCAGCAAAATAAAGCAGACACTGACAAACTAAACCACCAGGTTCATTCATTTTGAAATAAGAAACATGCGGCTCTTCTGGTTCAAGTCTGAAACAATATCAAGTATTCTTCCGTAATTACATCATTAGATAAACAAAAGCCCTGCAAGAGGCTATACAGGTCACGACATGATACACCTGCTGTGAAGAGGAGAAAATGTCCTTCCTTGTTAATGTGGTTTGTTTTTTTCACGTCTTTTTAATAGGCTACTAACTGGGCAGGAGGCTGCACACATATGGATGGTTTTGTATTGCTAAACATAAATACAATTTAATTAAACATTCAACATTAGCTGACATTATACATTTTGTCTTGTGTGTCAGTGGCTCTAAGAACACGGATGAAATTCTCCCAAAACCTCAGATTAAAGGATTTTCATGTCTCATCTTTTGAAATATTCCATCAGACAAAAGCCACACAACACAGTTGCTCCCTATTTTTTCACTTTTTCAATTGTTTTCCAAAACAAACTGGATCTCTTCATCCAAGAGCGCTGGGACACTTCCAGAGTCGTATTAATTTCTTCTAATTTGGCTGTGTAAGTTAGCACACTATAAAGACAGGCTGCTAATGAAATGTGGGAATAATTACAGTTGCAGGCAGATTAGCTGCTGTCCTCATTTCCCTACCATGCCATCTTTCTTTGTGATGGTGACTTTTTGCCAATTTACTCAAGACTCACTTCTCACGTCTGAGTACAGAAAATAGTAGTCCGGAAGTGTTTTTATGACTAAAACTAAAGAGTTTGCTCAGGCTGAATCTGAGTGAGTACATTGGATTTAGTGTGCAACTCAACAAACTAAACGTTATTCCATTTAATCTAAAATATAACTAAGCCCGTATTTTTTTTGTTTTACAATAATTTATATTTCATTTGTTTATTCACTTTTTTATCTAATTATTCAAATGCTTAATTTTTCAATTGAAACTACTGGTTCTATTTTAATTAGTTAATGAATGCTTTGAGTTATCTTATCAATATCAGTCAATCACTACTCTCCGCGAGTCTGATACAACCAACAATCAGACAAAACTCATTGTTGCTCTCTCGTCATTTTGAGGTCAGACAGCCCCAGGATGTTTTGTTCTGAGATCTTCATGAATAGCAATTGTGCTTTGTCGGTAATGTTAGGTTGTTTTAGCTTTAGAAAACACAGAGCACAATTTCACTGGGCCTCTCTTAAAGAATTTTATACATTTCACATCGCTTTTTTGGTTAAAGTGGCATTTTTAGCCTGCCAGGGAGTGGGAGCTGCCATAAGCTGCGATGAATGGTAATGCATAGACACAATTCATGCAAACTGACATATTTACTGTATGTAATCAACATAATCTAGTACACAACTGTATTGTTGGAGCCTAGACAAGAGCATTGTTTAATGTTCCATTGAGTTCAATTCATCTATATTTGTATAGTGCCAAACCATAAAAAGTAATCTCAAGGCACTTTACATAGCAAGGTTTAGGACCTTGCAAAATATATGTACATATAGAACTTTTAAGAAAACCCAATAGTCCCAGTTGAGCAAGCATTAGGCAACAGTGAAAAGAAAAAAACTCCCTTTAATGAAAAAACCTCCAGAACAACCAAACTCACGAGGGGCGATCATATGCCTCGACCGGTTGGGTTGTGTAGAAAATAATATCAGCAGATCCGTAAGAAGAACATCAAATATATGTTTCAGTTAATTCAGAATCAGCATACATCCAGTAATTTGGTTATTTTTTACTTTATGTGTTGCTGTTATACAATATTAACGGCCTGTTATTTTATTATATAGCCTATTATGTTGTACCACAGCAAACATAAGTACACCGAATACACAAAATTTTTATTAAAGTACATGATCACGCTCCACAAAATGTTTAATCTCATTCTGTACATTTCCTTCTCTGCAACCAGTGATAAGAGCATTTGCAGTTTTGTCAGGAACGATGGGACGGGAATGTTGATTAATAATAGAACCGCGAAGCTCCTCCCGCTGTTTGAAACACAACGTATTTGTTCTCCCACAGAAGGAGTTCAAGGAAGTTAGTCGTTACCATGTTTGTTCTCCCCAATATGGTTATAAGGGTAGTCTTCACAAAATGCTAGGTGGTTGCCAGGCAACACCAGATATGTCAGTGGCAAACAGTTTGTAAGAGAGGGCTCACTTACAACTTTGCGCTTGTCCTACGAGGAGAACAAGCACACATATATTAAGAGTAGAGCTAAAGAGATAAATAGAACTCAAAGCGAATCAGAGCAATACATTAGGTGTGAAATTTAAAGCTCACATATATCCAACAAAAGCAACACACATCCCAGTCAGTCATCTTGACAGATTATACCGCTCCTCCTGATAATTAAACCGCATGCTGCTGCAGTGTTCACTGAGCCGTCTGGCACACTAATGAGCCATAACAACATGCTAAATGCGGCATAAAGGGTGACACACACATTTATGATCAAACACACCTCATACTCTAAATCCGCCTTTAACTTTAACACCCACATTTCCATCTTCACTCTGAGTGTTGCATCTTTTTCTCCAACATCAAACGGCATCTTTGTTGATTGCGAAGCTTAAGATTTGATTACCTCTAGGACAAGACTGTGTGTGTGTGTGTGTGTTCGTGTGGGTGTGGGTGTGTGTGTGTTCTCACTCTACTACAGGCCTCGTCCTGAAGGATTTAAAAGTACAAGCCTGTGACAGCACCAGATAAAAACAACTGGGATGACCTCAGCTGTCAGTTGAGCTGCTCCTCTCTCCCTCCGAGAAGAGAAAAATAGACATTGTTGAAACTCAGAGACAGCAGTGATGAACACTGAGATTACACACAGCACAAATAATACATCAAAACAGCCGATGTAATGCAGCCGTTCGCCGAAGTGACACGGATGGTTTAAAAGTGTTTCTGTTTCAGGAGACAGTAAAGTAAAGTGCAGACAGGAGAGAGGAGAAGTGACATTTTATTGTGTGTATGTGTCAATGCAGAGAGGTGTATGGCTGTTTGAGGCAGTGCCAAAATACCTGAACTGTCTCTAATTCTACAGTAGAAAAAATGCCTTTTGACATTATGTAGTCTGATACTTTCACCTCCGGTGGTAAAGAAAATCAAAACACACCCACAGCTCATACACACAATAGCTGGCTGGAATCGTGACATCACTGCTACTATTTAAAAAGGAAAAACTAAACATGTTCCCTTTATGCCTACTGCCGCTGTTAGCTTTTTAACCAATCAGCCGTGTCTGAGTAACCACCACTGCAACACGGTGAAAAGGCCTGATACTGCAGAAAGTGACTTTATTGTTGGTGTCAAGCACTGGGCAAGGTAGATGAAGAAAATGGAAGCAGGGTTGTAGAGGGAGGTAGTCCTAGTCAAAAAATGTTCTGTCAGTGGTTTTGGAGTTCCCTCTGGTCTAGTGGAGGTAGCTAGGTTATTAACCTCCCTCTAAACTGTCCCTTTAAACACCATTCAGAATTGATTTGCTTGTCAAGGCAGAAAGCAACTCATAAGTTACCAATGAGCTAAACCTCACATCATGGCATTTGGAAGATTGTACCTTTATTGTAACAATGAGACGTGGAGCCCCATATATATAGTGTAACATGTTTGACTGTGGAGATTGCATTAGATTAGCTTTTCCTTATATGATGAGTCTCCAAAATGTTGTCACATTAACAATAACTAGACTTCTATGTCCAAGTCTACTGAAGATTGCAGATGCCACGCCTTTTCAACATCACAGCTATTCCCCTCATCTCCTCCTCTCTGAGGTAGAAACGACTTGAAATTCTTTTTCAGCTAAGAACTAGCACGATTTGGCGATAGCCAAATCTACAGTGTATGCAGCATAGGCGAGGCATCACTGACTCATCACACAGTGTTGGGTAATGGACAGCTGGCAGCAAGAGCCCATGTCACGCAGACAAGTCCAGCCAGGCCGGCCTCCCCCCAAGGTCGCAGCCATTCTCCGGAGAGCACTGGCACCAGAGCAGCAGATGGTGGCAAAATTATGGCTCGTCATTACTCATCCAGCAGAGATGTCCTTTGTTGGAGGAATGTTTGCAGGGTTTCTGCCTATTGCACTTTTTTTTTGCATTGAAATGTTTCCATTATCAAATTCTGTCTCGTTACATTGAAACATATGTCCTGTTCAGTTCAAACTGCTCACACTGACCCAACATAGCAGTCCTACAGTAACAAGTGTTTTTTATTTTTGATATTTCAAGTGACCTGTTAAAACACTGCAAATGCAAACTGCCCATCAGAGTCACTGGCTTTCAACATGAACATGTCTTCAAATGTCTTGTTTTAAATAATACTTTTTAAAAAATGAATACTTTATTGATCTCCTTGGGGAAATTGTTGTTTGGACAGCTGCTAGACCCGTGTCTGCGCTACTATGGGGTATCTGTGTCGTGTCCAAGGACACCGCGACATGTGACCTGTTGAGACTGGGAATCAAACTCACTCACCCTTGGGTTTGAAGACGACTGCTCTACCCACTGAGCTGTCATGCCGCCCTGTGTCAGACTAATGCCTAAAAATACCCACACACACATTATGAGAAGCTGAACCTGAGAGCGTATTTTGGTTGAAGATTAATTTACACCTTAAATGTGAATAATGTTGCCAATACATGCAAACTATCAAACTGCATTAATTATAAAACTATTCTCTGGCTCTACCACCCCACAGATCCAAAGTGAAAGACACTAGCTACTATATGTCATCCCTGCAGAATTCAAGGCTATCAGATCAGATTCATGCAGCCTAAAGGTACAGAAAGTTTCAGTATTGAAGACTTTATTGCTATAGCAACGAGCAGATTGAATCTGTCTCTGCTGAGCTAAAAACAGAACGGAGATGCACTTGTTAAACTGTTACAGAAGCAGAGGCTTAGTCACCACCTTCCTGCCTAGTACATACACACACAAGCACTGAGATACACGTAGTGACCTGCAGCTCGGCGGGTATTGGAGTTTCCTTTTTAGCTGTGGGGCATTTGTGCAACTGAAGGAGAACAGTGAGGTGTCTAAGGGGTCAGAGAGTTTGTTGCTAGGTGAGATTTTACATCCTCAAAGCACAAACGTTTAACATTTAAAAGATAAGACATACAATCTGAAACTGCTGTGAGAAATCTTCGTTTTTTTGAAAGGCATAGACGATGAATAAGACTTGGTGACTTACTCCTGTAAGTCTTTCATTTTTTGTGACACACTGGCTCATAAAGTGAACAGCAGCTAGCCTGAAACACTATTGTGCCGTATGACGCAAACACTCTCACTGGTGACAGAGACAGCAGACCTGGCTGAGTGTTTTCTCTCCTATCTCCCTGTAACTAGGCAACAGCAAGCGGCCACGATTATTACATCACTTGGCCAAGTGGGCCTCACATGTATTAATCTCAAAGTAACACTTAGCTGAGTTTAGTGAGTGAGAGCAAAGGGTGCTTTACTCGTAGAGAGGGGAGGATAGTGAACAGGGCAGATGGTTGCGGCATGAGAAAGTTTTGTTAAAAGCAATCGTATGTGCGTATTTGTATTGGAACTGCACACAGCATTGCAATGGACATTAAATATTATACATACAGATATGGGGTAGGAGTCTGGGATTTGATCCTGCCACCTCCTACATCCCTATATGTTGCTGTGGTGTAGACCAGCTGATTGGTGTCAGTGATGATCGTAGTAGGGATTCTCCATAGTGCTGCATCAGACTTTCTGAGGGTTCTTCACTCATTCTTGGTGATCGTGTCAGAGGGTCCAGGTTTCCAGCTTAGCTATGAGCCTATTTCTCAGGTCAGCTGCTCTTGTATTCAACCTACAAGTCCTTGTTGTTATTGGAGCTTGGTACCCAATCTCCCCCATTGCCTCTCACTATACGGGGAGAGGAAGTAGAGGTTGTGTCTGAGTATAAGTACTTGGGAGTGTACTTTGACAATAAACTGGACTGGTCTACACACATAACCGTTATATACAAAAAGACCCTGAGTCGTCTTTATTTTTGGAGAAACTCAGGTCTTTCGATGTCTTGAAGGTAGATGGCACTAACAGACTGGACAAATTAATCACCAATTTCCCTCTGGGATTAATAAAGTGTTTTTAGTCTTCCTGACCCCCCCTAGCATTCGTGTTGTTCTTCATCGATCTCTAGTTGTAATAGCAGCTGTTTCTTGGAAAAGTTGAAACACTGAGCTACTAGTTGTTTTGCTGTTAGTCCTGATGTAGCCATTACCCGTTTGTCAGTCTGTACCTGGAAATCCCACATGATCTCAGCCTTATCATTCTCAACCACCTTTGGAGGTGGCTCCCATTTTGACCTTCGAACTACCAGGCCATACATGTTGCAATACACTACGCCAGCCACTTTGTAATGCCACGTGACTCAACCTTCAGATCCCTCTGAGTGTTACACACAACACCTTCATGCATTAACTAGAAAACCTAACACATTTGTCATGCCACCAAATGTTGATTAGCTTCATTTACTCATTCTTAATCAGCGTCCAAAAACAAGTGTCTTATCATGCATAAGATGTTTTCTTCAGCCATCCCTGGTCTCTTGATGTAACCAGATGTCTACAGTCGTCAGTACTCAAACTGTACACGTTTGTATTTATGGTTGTACATGAATGTGTGGGTATTGATGAGACACCCGCAGAGCTTAGATTTTCACCTGCTTTAACTGTGGAAAAAGAGCATTCAGCATACTGCACTACATATAACATGTTACATGTTTATAGGTCATTTGATTTTCCTACACAGACACTCATTTTAGTAAACTACTATCCTTCACTACGAATCTCAACTTTTAAAAAGCATCAAGGAAGAAGCGTACGCTACCGTACAGCACAAAATGAGCTTATAATATTAGACCACCAATGACTGCGTGATTACTTGGCCAGACGCAGAGATTTGTAGATGTCAAAACGTCTAGCTTGTCCCTACCTTATGTGTTTTCACTTTCTACTTGAATACCACTCCATGTCGACACCAAACAATACAGCCCAAAGCGTGTGCAGTCATTTGGCTTTAGGTCTATTTTCCTGCGTTTGCATTTATTCTATAACCACAGTGATTGTGTGTTATGCCCTTCATGTGATCAAAATGTAAGTGACCTACACCCAATCGCTCTGTTGGACTTAGCTCCACGTATGCTGTGCAGAGCAAAACACTTATTCCACTGAGATTCTGTACATATTTAGTATATATATATATATAGTTATAATTTTGTAGTTGCTGTACAGCCTTTCTTTAACTTTGTCCTTTGACCGCAACAATTTTGATATCCAGTTGTGGTTTGCTGCACACAAGCAACAGTATTGCTCCTGCTCTCAAGTGTGATTTGTCAAAGCAGTCTGACATTCAACAGAAGCTGTCGCTTCTTAAGAGCAAACTGCAGTGACAGAATATTTTATTAAAGATGCTGCTATGGGAGATAACACAAGCACAAACTGGGTGCTTCAAACAGCAATATTTCTTATTATGCCCATCTGCAGTCACAATAGCAAGCTTTTGGCCTGGTTTCAGAGCGCCTTGGGTGGTAACGTTGCTGTGGTGAAGGATTTTGTGCAGGAATAATGGCCTGCATGGAAAATAAGTCAAGAGGCAAATATGAAACATCTAAAATCTAATTAGCATCTCCAGGATATTAAAACATGTATCTAAAAGATTTTTGCACACAGAAGAAACCAACTAGTTGTGATTTTCATTAAAAGCATACAGTGTTTTGTCTCTGGGCGAGGTGGATTATTTTTTCATATGCGGATTCAGAAAAGAGATTCAGATAAGCCATTACTCAGGCTATCGAGACTTTGATGAGCTACTGTGTAAGACTTACGATGAGGTGTATTGGGATACTGTAGTGTAGAGCAAGTTCTGCACACTTTTATCGGTGTAATGACATTTATATTAACATTCATATTTTCTCTCACATTTACACTTAACATGTATATATGTGGAGTTTTAGGTGCTGCGCATCGTTCAACCACCACCAGTTCAGGTCACAGTAACATGATATGCCTGTATCCAAGAATCAAAGTGTAGATCTTCCATAAAAAATTAAGATGCCTTTTACACAAAGCTAACAATTATGAACGCTAAGTCTTACTAACTTTGAAATAATACGTGAAAATAATAAATAAATATTAACACTATCAGGGATTATCAGGGAAGGTTGAGGGAGTGAGTACGTTCAAAATCTGGAGGCAGCGGGAATCACACAGGTGTAGCTACTATCAACGAGCTAACTAGCTAATGCATTAAAAGGCTACCAAGCTAGCACCAAGTTTAGTCAAACTGAACTGTTAAATTAAACTAAGTGCACAGTGCTTTAAAACCAAAAGTGAAATATCAAATATTTCAGAAAATATTTCACTAAAGCCTAAATTTTTAATAACAATACAATAACATAAACACAAGAACATCTTGTGTTGTTATTGTATTAACCTTTTTCTGCAGACTACAGCATATATTGGCATGTTTATATGCCCCATAAACAGACAAAATCTCTCTATGACAAAATCTATAATGTTTAGCTAGAAGTATGAAAACACAGTAGAATTTCTTTCTGGCAGTAGCTTTCCTATATTAGAGAAATAGGTTTAAATATAATGGTCAGTGAAGCATTCGTTATGATACTGAACGACATATGTCAACATGTTTTCACCCCATGCAGACTCCTCTGTGAAAATCAAGACAGGCTACAGAATTTTCCATAAAAAGTTTTGAATTAAACTGTCACCAGCAGGGAGCCAGACTTTGTAGTGAGCATTCTCACTTCTGTGTGCCACGACACATCAGAGCACAGGCCACAACCTTTAAGCCTCTTGTGTTTCTGTGGTGAGAAATAGATCTAGCTAATCCCACGCAATTAAAATGATTAGGGAATGCTGCGGCGCCTAAAAGGCTTCCAGCTGACTTGCTGGATCCCAGCTACGGGCCACCACTCGTTTGACATCTCAACTTTTTATAAAATGCACCTCTTCTCCAGAAAATCTGAACTTCTGAACGACAGTTTAACAGCAATCTCAACTGTTTTCCCTTCAAACTGATCTGTTGACGGGAGCATTGATGGATCCCTGTTAGGTGGAATATCCAACATCGGTAATATTGCGCTTCCATGTTGAAGTTGTGCTGATGAGCCAAGGGTCTGCTGCTTAGGCCAGGCTCAAGTGATCTGAAAGTTGAAAAAACTGGGAAGACTGGGAAGTTATTTTGTGTTTAAAATCTAATAAAAAAAGTAAAAAATCATGTTTATTTAGGAAATGTGGAACTGTTGTCTCTACAAAATCGCAACCTTTCAAGAAAAAAGCTCCGTAGCTTCACTGAAGTGACAAGATAATACAGTTATTTGGTATAACGTAAATGTCAAACTAGATGTTTTTTTTATTTTCAGACATCTGCTTTTTACTGGTGTTTTCAGTGAACACCTGCAATATATCTTTCTAAAGATGAGTTTGTGTTCACAGTGACCATAATGATAGAGAAACAGAGCGTGACAAGAGAGCGAGTGAGTTTCCAGGTGTATAAAAAGCCAGCTAAGCGACGCTCCCTGCCATGCCCCACTGGTGTTTCATCCCGTCTGTGACACTCATGCTTCTCCCCTTCGCCTGAGTGGATGCTGGTTTAGCACATTAGTATAAGGCCTCTGGTTTCTCTATGTGGACATTTACCACCTGGCAGGCATCACCACCCTGCGTGAGTCAGAACACTGGCCATTAATGCTCAGTAGGTACCACGGCACTAGCAAAGGATCAAGCCTTTGTGGTAATGTCAACCTTTGCATCCACACGCACACACACACACACACTGCTTTCCTTCTGCCATGATCCTATAAGTGCTCCTTAAGATGCCACAAACTGAGATAACTGCTACTACCCTGCTTCTCTGCAGCCACCCTGCAAACAGCATATCCTTATATCATGCAAAGTGTTTCCAAGATGCTCTTAGGGAGAACACACATACACTCACATCAACTAGACCGAGTTCATGTGTCCATTCCTGTTATCTAACATCTGTTAGATAAAAAGGTTCATGCGGTATGTTTACACAGACCCTAGCTTAATTAGCATGCTCTGCTAAGAAAATAAGCTGCTAACTCTTGGTAAAGTACCAGAAGTGGTTGATGAATCAAACAGCAGATCTACACTTCAAACAGAGGAAGGCTGCATATTGACAGGGCAGCGGTAGATTACAAATCCTGTTGCTACAAGGAATGCCCTGGCCTCTGTAGAGCAGGGACCCTGAGTCATTCTGCCAAGACACATCCTTTTTGCAGCTATTTTCGACACACTCCATCCCTGTGGTGGCCTCTTTGTCTAGCCAGGAATCACTTGTCACTTTTGTCACCGCGTAAGCAAGAACCACAGGAGTCTGTTTCTGGCCTTACGGCCCTGGGGCGATACACATACTAAACAGTAACGACACGCTAAAAGCTGCACACATGTACCTTGACAGAGGCAGCCGATGTTTTTTTTCCTGGAGATAACACTGTTCACAGTTTACAGTTAACCACTATCTTCTGCATTCTCTTGAACATCACACAGTTTCACCCGCAGCCTTTCGGTCTCTCGTCCTCACCTCTCTCACTCTCCTCATCTCACTCATCTCTCTCGCTCTGTCACTCTGACTCACTACCTCATACACACAACGCGCACAAACAAACACACACTTTGTCAATAACCGCTCTGAGTCTGATGATTCAGCCTCTGTAACGCGCAGTGCCATACGCGAGCACGAACACACTTGGACATTGGCTTCAGCAGAGCTTCGAGATTAGCAGTTTCTACAAGTATGACACACAAACACACAGCAAAATCACACTGCTGGGGATTGACTGACACACACTTGCACATTCACCACTATTGAGCTTAATACTACCACAATAGCATAAGCGTATCCGTCAATGGCACCATACATGCTTGTGTGCCTGTTAACTAAGTGTTGTATCTCACACACACACACACACACACACACACACACACACACTGGCCCAGATCCCCACAGGAATGTACAGCAGAAGAGGTGGGTGGTGGGTTAGAGGAGGTGGGGGGGGGTTGAGGGGTGGGAACGCTACAGCTCCTGAGTATCTCCATGGAAACAGGCTGGAGAGCAGCATATCCCGCTCTGCATACTGTCAGAGACAGAGGATGAATCCAGTTTTCATTAGGGAAGCTGAACCACACCACACACCAGGCGGTTGATTACATTATTAATTGTTTCTCGTACCAAAATAAAAAAAAACAAAACACCTGGATGAGGGGTTTCCTCATGCTCAGTAATCGATACACTCCAACTAGCTTACTGGACTTCAACAGTATCATCCCTGCTCGTCACCGTTTTGCCGGCAGACACCTCGCATTTTTATCGTCAGCTTCTGTATTTTGTAGTGAAACTGACAGCTGACGTGGAAAAGTGGAAACCACTCCTAAATGCAGAGTCCAGAGTTGCTGATGATGCCTCAGGATGCCACAGAGCTTGAGTTTGATGGTATAATGCAAACACTGAGATTGTTAGGAAAACAGATATTTATGACGATGGGTGAGCATCCATTTGCCGTTAAATTAACGGTGCAGGGAAATCCGAGGTTGACCCACAGATCTTTTCCCGGCTCTTCCTTACAAACAGTACGTGCAAGCGAACATGTATGTTCTCACTGTTTTTCGGCTCACAAAATGTGCTTCACCTACAACGAGGAGATCAGCTGATGCATAGAGGTGCCAGTTTCTGTTTATTTCTGTAAACGACTTACTCTCTCCAGATATGCTCCGAGTCTGTTTTATCCGCATCGGACGCTTTGAATGTTCAGTACGTGGTGGCATTCAGTTACATCAATTTAGATCATTCATACTTACTTTGTTTGGTCAAAAGCTCTCAGTGTTTTCAAATGTCCTCAGTATAAAACAGTAAATTGTATCAATCATGCTCTCTGTTACCCATTTCCAACTCACTCCTCTAAATGCCCTCTATATTCAAACTCATATTCACTCTTCCACTCACTTGTACGCCCACACAGTTTCTCTTACTACCTAACATGGTATTGTAGTGAGCACAAACTAGGAACAAGGATTCTGGTTATTTCCATCCAACTTCTCTTAGCTTAGCCACACAACTGAACATCGGATACCCAGGAAACATTAGGTTAACGAAAACCAAGATGAAACTCAGTGATGCCTGTTGGGGAGGTCTTGGGTCACTGCAGCAGAAAACAAATAATATTCTGCTTGAATATTTTTCAAGCAGAAATTTCAAATATTGTCTTGTTAAATATGAATATTTGCTGCATTTCTGTGGTTTATATCTTCTTTATAGATTCTCTTTGACTGCTGATTAGATGATTAGCTTAGCAATATTCAGTCAATAGTGAAAGCTGTCATTTGCCCCCGAGATTAAAAGTGATGCTATGCAAGAGGGCTGTTTGAAAGTGTATTGGATAAATATGCAATGTGTCATAAAGTATATCATCCTCTAAGATAGTCCAAAAGCATTTTAACAATAGCTAAAGTAGACTGCAGCGTTTGCTTTCGATGTGATCTGCAAGTCAAAAGCAATCATCCAAATTTGAATTCAACGAAGGAGCTGAATAAAGTGTCTATCAGTTTTGCCTTCTGTGTTGTAGACACTGACATGAAGTGTTAGAAAATACTGAGACGCCACTACCAAAATGCCAGACGGAGGGAGGGAGTGTGAAGTTGTAACAGGTAAGACATTAAAATGAATAAAATCCTTATTTTTCAAAAGTATATGTTCACCTAAGAGGTTTCATCCCTTAGATGGGTGTCATCTACACCCTTTTAATGCAATAAAGATGCACGAAGAAGAATCAGATCCTCAAGCAGCGCAAGTAAGAAGCAGAAGTTTCACAGGACTCATTGGTATTTTTATTGTTGTCCTGCTCTGCACTGTACAATGAATCAGCTCGTCAGTTAATGGATGGTTAATCATTCCATCCTGGCCTCGAAAGCCCCCGCAGTAAAACAAAGAGAAGAGATGCCATCAACAGCTAGATGCACTGCAGTTTTAATCCGAAAACCAAACACACAGTGTGAGTAATGCTAGGAGAGGGCAGATAAACACATTTACAATGTCATAAACTGTGTAAAATGACTGATTCGCTTATTTCCAAAATAGGAAACAAAAAGCAAATAGTGGTGTCCTACAAAAATAATGAATGTGACATTTAAAATATCTCCAGCATGCAGAGGATGCTTCGTTATTCTGAAACCAAACCACCAGCAAGTCCACTGTCTTGTATCAGCAGCCTGAAAAACTATTTGAGTCCGTTTTTATGTCCATGCACCTGTCTGGTTATTGGCACCAGATGTCAACAACTAATGGCCAGATTTTAAAAACTGGTCTGGAGATTAGGACTTCTCAAAGGAAAATTAGTATCAATCTTTATTATCTTAAAAAAAAGAATCTGTTCATCGCATAACACCTGATAAAACAGCTCTTTGCCATTGACACAGTTTGTGTCTAGTTTTTATGCTAAGCTAAAAGGAATATTTACCTTTTAGAAACTAGAATAGCGATGGCTCTCATCTGAAAGCCACATTCCACATATACACATTACAAACTTATTTAATTAAAACTATTCCTTTAACCAGTGTAGCCATAGAGAAATCGATCGATATGTTGTCCAGCGCACCCAGCATTTGTCTAATGCTGTGTGTTAAAACTATTGGAGCCTCTAGGGATTGCTGGTGAGGTTTTACACTTTTTTCTTCTGAGCTTTTCGCAGAGAACCGAACATATGTGCATTTCAGGATAATCTGCTGGAGAACGAGAGCAGTGAAGAGCCACCTGGAAGCTGCAAGGAGCAGAGCCGCTGCTCCTCTGAGATCCTTCTCTGTATCCCAGTTCCACACATGACAAATGACCACAGCAGCCAGATATCCTACTATACATGAAAGCAGCCTGATTCAGTCCACACAGCTGTCTGAGTGAGCCAGTATGCATGCAAATACTGTAGGTGTGTCTTAAGCGCACTGTATGTACAGGAGAGGGAGCTTGTTGCAAGGACAAATTCTCTGTGTAAAGTTATGTGTGCGCCTGCATGTGTCAAGACACAAGAATTAATGCTGCCAGCATTCAGAGATATTTGTCAACCCTCTCCTGCATATGACAGTACAGTTGTGCATCTGCATGCAAACTGAAATCAGTGTTCATACATTTTGCCCAAATAGGTTTGTGGTGTTTTTTTGCTCATAACCAACACATTGATGTTTCGTCTGTAACAGAATACAGCAGCAAAACACAGTCAAAGGTTTCAGTACACACAGAAAAGCCCATAGTCCTGTTGAATGGCAAAATGCAGAATTTGGATATCGCTGCAGCACCAGTTATCCTCTTATTATGGCTTTAGGAAGGGTGTGTGTGTGTGTGTGTGTGTGTGCAGAAAGTGAAAGTAATGAACCTTACAGGTGCAGGCTTTGTGTTGACAGAGCCAACATGTGATTGAGAGGGATCATGCAGCGCAGCCATGAGGTTTCCCAAATCACAGAGAGATGGTGTGAGTCGTCCTATGACTACACACACACACACACACACACACACACTATAACTCCCCCAGTCCCACTGTCCACATTTATTTCCTGCCGTTATCATTATATTTCTGTCCCATGCTCATTATTTTTTTCCCTCTTCATGACGAGAAAGACCTGAAGACACATTGAAACTGACAGGAACAAGTAAGGTTACATAACGATCCTGGAACCACTGAAGAATACGACCTGGTTTCTTTTAAAGTCAGAAAATCTGTCCGTAGAAATAAATCACTGGAAGGCTGTTTGGCCACATTGTCAAGATCAAAATTCCGTTGTTCCCCATCCCGAACCGTGGTTAAAGAGCAATCCCTCCCACCCTGTTCGATTCTGCTACACACATACATATGAACACACACACACACCTGTATGGATCGTTATGATTGAGAGAGAGAGAGAGAGAGAGAGAGAGAAGAGGTGTTTTTACTCCAGAACCGAAGACGGGTCTGTTTAATCATACCTGACAATCTTTTTTTTTATCTTCTTTCTGTGGCACAGAATACCAATTACCTAATCTGCCGAGGCAACTTCTCGTCTACCTGTTAAATCCTCACACACACACACACACACACACACACAAGGTTGTAACAGTTCCACAGCAAATGAGTCGAGAAAACTGTCTGCATGAATGGCTCCTCTTACCTCGCAGCGATCCTATGTTCTGGAGACATTGGAGCACATATGTGGAGCGTCTTCACACGATGACGGGGAAGCAGCGGACAGTCGTGCAGAGGTGCTTCACATGTGAAAAACGGAGGGGGAACGCAGGATTTCTCCTCTGTTGTTCTGTTCCTTTCTTGTTATTTTTTTTTTCAAATCCCTCAGAGATATGGAGCACTGACAGTGTGGGAAGAGGAGGAGGAAGAGGAGGTGGAGGAGGAAAAGAAGGAGGTGGAGGAGGAAAAAGGAGGAGGAGGAGAGGGAAGGCTGAGGAGGGAGCAGTCTGCCGGGCTGAGCTGCTGTGGATCACCTGGAGCAGTGCTGGGCTCCGCATTTACTCCTCCACTGCAGCAGTGCGCGGCAGCGGCGCGAGCTGCATGTTGCTCCCAAAGATCTTCGCAAAACAAGGACGCGGAGCCTCCATCTGCTGGATTCAGGATTCTGCAGCTCTGTGGCTCCACGTTCTCTTCTCCCCATCAGCATGCACACTCATGCTGTGCCTCTTCCCTTCTGGGCTGCTATCTGTATTTTGTCTCTGTGCCTTTGTCTCACATTGCTTCTCCCTCTCAGGGGGTTTTATAACAAGTCACAAACATGTTGCCACGTTATTTGGCTCTCCTGCTCTATGCCCCCCTAATGACTGGCGTGTGTGACCATACGTCTGGTCCTAATAAAACGTCAAGCTCAATAAAGCATCAACCAAGCTCACGCTCTCCGTGCAATGACATCACTCCTCCGACCAAAAGGGAGGGAGTCGTTTCCTGATCTTGTTGGGACCCTGCTGACGTCACCGAGATCAGACACGTTTTTCAGGCCATGTGCAGGTGTTTTAAATGACACTATCCATAGAGAAATTAAAAACACAGATTTCACCATCCGGCAGAAGACATGAAGCTGTCCCCTCACGTCCTCCTTCCTTCAACAGCCTCTCTCTCTCTCTCTCTCTCTCTGTCCCACAGTAGAGCAGAGCCTCTAAGGTTGAGAGACAATGTGAGAGGAATACATACAGGTTTTGAAAGGGTCATACTGATATGCGGCCTAACATAAGACTTATTGGTATTCTGAAGGACTAGAGTGGCTTCTCGTGGGATATATTTTCCATCAAGAGAAGGAGCATTTCAGCAATGGTTGACAAAGACAAACAAAGAAAGTGCATAAATGACAGAAACATACAGATATAAAACCAAACCTGGAACCACAGTAAAATCATCTGATGAGTCAGTTTCATCTCCTGTTTTCCATAGTTCATCTGTGCAGGTGAATGTTTACTAAGAGACAAAGGTTTACAACCCACAATCCCCTCCCGCCAACTCTCCAACAGTCGTGATACATCTGTTGTTCCTGGTAAATCTGATGACAACGCTGCACTTAAAAAATGAGGAGAGGTTTTTATTTCAAACTTCTTTCCCTGATGGTCTCCACAGCAGACGTTTGTACCGTTTTTGTGCAAACTGACAGCGAGTCAAAGTGGTCAAACACTGGTCCTCATTAGGTGACAGATTCAATCAAGCGAGAAAAGTGATTTATAGACGACCAACAAAAGCTCTCCTAATTTCATCCTCAGGGCAGCGCACTGGACAAGTGAGAGCCACCAGAAATGCACACAGCCCTCTCTCTTGCCAAATGTGATGAGAATACTGAACGCAGGCTCGCTGCAGTGTGATTTGACAAATAACTTTGTTTGGAGAGCAGGAAGCGAAAGATTTTAATTGGCAAGTAGCTTCGCGTTGTAGTGAGAAAAGTAGTTATCTGCTCATTATGTTGCATTAAAAACAACATGATTTTAGGAAAATAAGCAGATAAATCACCAATATTATTTTTTAATAGTTAAATATAACAAGTAAATGACAGATGATTGTACTATTCCATAAAAGCCTGTAATTTTACTTCCAAAAACAAAGACATGATAAAATCTTTGTCCTAACAGACGTATTCGTGCACTGCTTCTGACGCAAGCAGTATAAATCCTACAATTACACGTGAATGCATGTTGGAGAGCAACGCAGAGCACAGTGCGGGTCTGTGAAACGGCCAGGCCTGCGTCAGCGTGCTGGGGCAGCAGTTAGGTGTGTTAGGGAACAGATCCACCTGGTGGCGTAACGCCGAGCTGCACATAGAAAACAGCATCACTCATTATCCAGCTGCTGATCCTGCTCTCTGTGTACTCCTTAAAGATGACGTGGTTCACGCAGGCACTAACATTCTGCGTCAACCTTGAGGAAATGATGAGTAAGGTGTGATAAAAAGCCAGTTCTGCGCGTGGCTGATGCGGGAAGGATTAAAAAAACTCCGCTACACATGATTAACTCACAGATAATCTCTGATGTGAAACTCCGCTGTCAGCCCGTTTTTAATGCTGATGCCGTTTGTGATGGCTGCCGTCAAACTTGAGGTTTTTCCATCCTTATAACAGCACTACAGGAACCATTCCCTGAGATATTAACGGGACGTAAAAATAGCCAAACATGGCCTGTCTTTTCATTATTCAAACAAATGTTCCCCTCGCTTTATGGAAATCATCAGAATACCAGATTTCGTGTCACCGTGATTTCATTCTAGCCTCTTGCTTCCAAAGCTTTGGAGTGATACTGATTGTCTCTGAGGCTTCAGTTGACCCGTGCCTGCGTTTGATCATCCAGTAATGTCCACAGAAAGGCAGCAGGCCCCCTGCAGTGTTTTTCCAGTGCTCTGACCTCTGCCAAGAAAAGAAGTCAGGCTGAACTTCTCGCGATGATCCGCCTCATTTTACGCTCAGACATACATCACACCCCGTGAGATTGATTTGCTGCCTCTTTCTGAATGGGTCACCTGTTGTTGAGATGTACATAGAAAGGAGCCATCATCATGTCACTGTAAAGGAGCAGTGCTCGCTACTTATCCAAAGGGCAGTTAAACTGCAGTGTGGTTTAAAGATGCGCCAGTCCATATTCTTACACAACCAAAGACTGTTAAATGTTAAACAAGATCTACAGAGATGTACTTCATGTTTTAGTTGTCTTTTTCTCTGACATCATAGTTTTTGGGCTGCGAGTTCTGCACATTCTCTGCTCAGCACCAGGTGGCAGTCTGACAAAGATGAGCGACATTCAGTATCTGCTGATCTGATGTGTGAACACACAGCGGTCTGGTAAAAGTAGTTGAGAACATGCCGGTGTCGTTTTAGAAGGTTTGAAAAAGAGCAAAAACACACAAATAAATCACCTATACCACGCTATATTGTTTCCCATCATCATCATCATTTATTACCAGCCTTTAAGTAAACAGAAGGCAATAGTGCATTCGTATCGGCCTATTTTTTGTGTGTGGATTAATACATATTCATTGTGTTAGTGAGTATTTGCAGCATCATAGATTGACTTGAAATGAATAAACTGTAGGGGAATTCTAATCTGTACCTGCATTAATACTCGTGTTTAAAGAGTAGTGGTATTTTCCCTTTTGTCGTGTGATACAGGAACACATATTTTATGAGCTGATTTTATGATCTCCTGCCCTGACGTCGAGCTCTAAAGCTTCCGATACATTATGGTTGAAAGCTGGACTGAATTAGAGCGACGCTAAGATTTCAGCCGTATAACAGAGCCTGTGTTTATGGTAATGAGGGAACATGTCACCCAGTGCAACAGTGTGACTCATTGGTGTGTTTTTGGACAAAAATGCAGATGGAGCTTGGGGGTGAGATTTTTGCTTTGGTTACACGGACAAATCTGTCTGACTGTGCAACCAGTTTGCTCATCTCCTGGACTCTGTTGACAATTTCAAATACAGATTTCAAAAAAAGGCTCAATCTATTACCGTAGCAAACACCAGCTGCACACTCGGTGCCCGAGCCAACATGGAAAATCAACCCGTAATGAAAACTCATTGCTCGGGGGGTCGTTTTCTTTTTTAAACACACAGACCTGTCTATTAGCAGCGCAGTGAGTTCGACTTACACACCCAACCCACCTCTTACCTGGGTCCTTCTCAAAGAGAAGACAGCAGTGAGTCTGTAGTAGCCATGGTAACACCTGTGATAGATGAAAAGATGGATGACAGATATAGTACAATACAGCTGAGTCACACACTGACTGAATGGAGGGGGGGGGGTCACAATGGGAACATATGAGCATTTAAAGACAATAGAAACTTGAGGGAAGAAGCCGTTTCCCTTTCACTGAGGGATAATACCCCCCCCCCCACACACACACACACACACACACACACACACACCATGCAGGAAACACACACCGACAATTATATCATTAAAGTGAAAGAATCATTGAGTCAGAACTTCTGCCAGGTTCGGAAATCCAGGTGTGATCCACTGGCTCCAGTTCAAACCTCCATCAGACCCCATCAACACCCCACCACCACCACCACCACAGCAGCAGCAGCAGCAGCAGCTGCGCTGCAGACCGGCTCCACGCGCACACACACACGACGCTTCGTACCTTTTTCAACGCTGACATCTTCCTCATCGGAGGTCACTTCTTCTTCGATGGTGAACGGGTAGTAGAGAAGCGCGAGGCGCTCGTGTCCTCTGGCGTCCGCGTAGATGTTCATCGTGCTGCTCGCTAGAAACATCTGCTGCGGAGCGGCCGTAGTTTCCCATGATGATGAGGAAGGCGCAGTGAACGTGTCGCCTTGAGCGCGAGTCCTGCTTCGGCGGCGGACTTCATTATCGGAGATGACTTCTGATGCTCTGGTGTGGTGGTGGTCACTGGCGGCACAGCTCCTCGTGGAAAGGCAGCCCTGTGTCAGGCGCCATTTTTAACTAAGATCCGCACCTGCAGCCGCTTCTCATCATCTAATAAAAATATCAGTAACTTCAACAGAAAAAGTCTCATCAAGTCGTTTGAACTAGATTTAGATGACTGTTAGTTATGCGTGTGCATACAAATATCACCATAAATGCCAATGTGAAACACTGATGAAGAATAGTTTCCTAATGCTTTATTCACAGTGAAACAATAAATACTGGCTCTATCTTTCCTTAACATAAACACCATATGAAGCTTATTAAATTAACTACATGCTATTTAATAAATTAAGATTTCATAAATAGCATAATTTGTACAGATGTTTGTGGCTGAGATGCAGAAGAGTTTTAAAATGTTCAGATCGCTCCTACTGCAGCGCACGCCACACAGACAGGTTGTGTTTATGTGAAGAAACGAGGAGCATGATTATACTCTGAGAAGCACTAAATCCAATCAGCAGCCTACTTGTGGATTGTCTATTAAATATAGCAGTGATGCAAATGACTGGGGTTTAGGCAAGTAGACTGGAAGTTTTGATGGTATACAAAACCCCGGGGAGACTCCGTCTAATGTTGCAGAGTTAGGTCCAAAGTCCTGACGGATATGAAACTGGAGGGTGGTGCATGAGTGGGCCAGGTGGTGTTTGGATGCATAGGATCAGAAGGAGCAGAGCTTGGCTCTCTTCTCTCATCGTTTCATCTTTTTTTGTGAGATTGTTGTAGAGAACTTTTTGGTATGTCTAAAAAGAAGATACATATTTGCCAGTCCTTTGGGTTGTTGCCCGTTTCCAGGGAATGACAGCGCCTTGGATCTTCTTCACTCTTTTGATCCATTATTTGTTTCTCAAAGATCACACTCAGACTAAACCTGGCCTCTGTGGGACGGAGGTGAGTCGTGATGAGATGATATTGATCTCCGTCCTGTTTAAGTGACCATAACGTTTGCAGAGGACTCTGGGTCAGAAATTGTGGTGTTATTTTTGATGTGTCGTGCGTGACGTTAGTGTGAAACCTTGAGGGGACGCTCAGTGCACAATCCTTACTTATAGTCACTGTAGAGCCATAGAGTCATTGTACTTCTCATTGCTCAAGGAAAAAGTCGTATCCTTTTGTTGAAGTTTTCGTGTTTATTTTTTAAAAATGCGTAAAATAACTGTAGTATTGTTTTGCAGAGCCTTAAGCTCCAGAGACAGTGTTTATGCTAATAACGTGCGTGGGATTAGTGTGGAGAAACATGAGGACATTGATTGCTAAGATACTGATTTTGCACTGAGGTGCTTATGTCACAGAGAAATCATGTGGGGAAGCTACATACAGACAGAAGCTGAAAACTGCCTGCATCTCTTAACCTTTGTCCACACTGCAGAGACAACAACATTTTGCACACATTATAAAACGGTGGTAGCATAACCTTAGCAACAATAAAATATGTGCAGTGTCCAATATTATAAGTACAAACTGCCCTAGCAGTAAAATTTTGCAACATTTAGGATTTAGGATATGCTATTAATCAAGCTCCCATTTGTTTATTCACCTTAACCTTTTATTTACCTGCAGAAGAAAAATCAGTGTTCTTTTTTACATCTCACAATCTATCTTTTACCTCACTGAATATTTATGTTCTACAATCTTCTCTGTTTTATAAAGACCATAACATTTAGTTATTTATTTTTTCAGAGACTTTCATAATGTTTTTTTTTGTTCAACAAAATGATTAGACACAAATATTATTTTCATTATTCATGTCATGATTTAGACTGGCCACTGGGAGGCGCCAGAACCCGGGCTCTGTCCATGGTACTGACATCATTCATTATCTCCATTGTAATTGCTCATTACAATCTGTTGAACAGTGTGGTATGTGTTTATACAGAGGTGTTTCAAGATGTATTGTACTTTTTCCAGATGTATTTTAAGTATTGTTGAATTGTATTTGTGGGTAAACTTGGGGTCTGCTGCTAATTATATGAGTTGGATTAGAAAGTCATTAGCGTTTATGTATCCTGCCATTGGAATGTAGTATATTATTATTTATCCATGTGTTGTTATTGTACAATTGTATTGTAATTGCACTTTAATTCCTTGTTATTACAAATCTGGGTCAGCCTGTACTTGTTTTGCAGCCCTTCAGTTGTAGTTATTTTGGGAGTGTTAGCTGAGAAATTGAGATTCACTAGTGTGAACATTAATATAGTGTAATGATTCCCCCTTGTGGTGGATTTCTGAATATTCTGTATTTGTTCACTTAAGTCATGCACAGTGTTTGTCTGAGAAATCGTCTTGATAACAGGATTTAGTTGTTTGTTTCCTATTTTTGTTTGTTTTTTTCTTATTTTTTCTCCCAGAAACCACAGACACTCCAATCTAACTCCCAAAGTTAGTCTTTAAATAATCGATTCTTTCACAGTTTCCCAGCACACTGTTTCTACAAAAACATTTAGTGTTGTACTAAATATTTCAACTTATCCAACTCAAGACTACTGACGTCTCTGATTAATTTCAGATAAACCCATTTGTGCACAAAGACTGACTGTGGATTTTGTCCTCAATCACTCACACGGAAGGTGCATTAAAAAGGGCTGTTTTAATTGACAGCAGGCCATAAACAGGTTTGATTACATCAAGTGATTGTTTTCAGTGTTGGTATTGTTTTACATCAGACTTGGATCTTTAACCTGATGCTGCAGTTCTGCAGGTTTGACAGCAGAGGTGATGATGCCCTTCAGGCCACCACTGAATCTTTCTTTGTTGTTCAGTGAAGGGCATCAACCTCCCTGCTCCTTTTCCATCCACCCCTGCCCACTGATGGTTACGCACATGCCAATTCACTTTGTCTCCACCCACGTCTGAGGTGGAGTCTCCCAGCTCCCGATTGGCTGAACACACCTGGTCCAGGTAATCAGTAGTGGGCGGGGCAGGGAGAGCTGCAAAACGAGCAGGGCAGTGGACGTCGGGGAACGGGGCTAGGACCCCCTGGCCTGCAGGTCCGCTCCACCATGTCCGTGGATGTTTCGGCCTGTTTTCGTGTCACACCTTATGAGCAGATGCTATGTGACACATGTCACATCGCACAACAAGGTGTGACGCTATAACCTGTCGCCACACCTGCGCGTAACAAAAGATAATGATCCTCCAGCCGGTGCAACCGCTACTCCGCGCTGTTCCCACCCCTGGTTTTCTCACCAGCAACGCGGCGTTTTGTTCGGCAGACTGCGTTATTGAACCTCTTGAACATAAATCTTCTTCAAACAATGTGTTTAACTGCGCGCGTGCTGAACCGGTGTGCGGCAGCTGCGCAACCACTGCGTCCCCGTCGCTTTGTGTCGCATTGGAATCAAAGGAAGAGCAGAGGTTGTTATTAGTGGAAATGTGAGTGCCTCCATGGTTATGTGCTGAATATATCTTCGAGGAAACCGTCAGTGCTCTGGTGTATTTGAGAAACGGGACGGAGGGGAAGCCGAGGACCGAACCAGAAGGCGTCCAGCTGACAGCTGAGCAGGTAAGATGAATGAGACGCGTGTGCGGGGTTAGTGGTGACATGCGACGTATGCCGAAGCCAGAAATAGTTTCAGAAAATCAAATCACCTGCCCCGATACGGCTAGTTCTTAAAAAAAAAAATCCATCTCCACACTTCATTCACAAAATGCACTGCTTAAAGTTGCCTGCGTGTTTAGAAATAGAAATGTTTAGCACAACGCAATTTAAAAATCTTTCTTAAGTTATTAGCACGCCCTTTATAATACGGCACCATTTAGTAAGCTACACAGTGATTTAGTAAGAGTTTAGGTTGTAGAATTAGCTATTCCAGGGGCCCAACCTGCAATGAACTGTAGATCTTAAATGAGTGGATAATTTATCAGAGGTTCGTCATTGCAGAGAATCGGCTCCTATTTAACCCAGTGACACAACATTGCAGAGGAGTCCGTGTTCAGGTTGTTGCTTTAACACCTGATTCTTCATCAGGATAACTACTAATAAATATGTTTTACTTTGTGTGACATTACTGGCAGCTCATACTTTCAGCAGAAGCCAAAGGTTTTTTATTTGACTTATTTGGTCTGTTGAGTCATACTCATGAGATATTGATGTCCCCCCACCCCCCCCACCCCTTGTCCAGACAACAGTGGACATCACAAAACAGAGGACACCTTAAGGACACTGGAAGAGCCTCTCCAGATATCCACCCCTTGCTGGATCATGGGTAATCAAACTGGCAAAGACAGCCAGGGCCCTGCAGGTATCACAATAAATTACTTTGTTTTTAAATTATGACAATGGAAACAACCTTTGTTTGGTCACTATACTGCAAGACTTTCTAATTTTTAGACCATCGTCTTCCTTTGAAGAGCCTTTTCTTTCATAACACAGCAGAGTATCAGGGGAATTTCCACTGAAGAAGGTGTCAGCTGAAACACCTCGATACCCATGTTCATTACAAAATAATATAAATACAGAAAAATGATTTGGACTGTTCTGAGAAACTTTTGTTTTTTGGTTAAAACAGCGACATTTAGTGACCACTAAGTCCAAGGCAGCCACTTCACACAAACTAATCTTTGTAATACTACTGCTATAAATGTAGAAGAATGTCAAAATGACATTTAGGCGTCGGGTACCGTATGGTTATAGACGCACACAAGTGAGGACATACAAACTATCCCAGAGAGAGTTAACTTTTAGCTGCTTGCAGTGTCAATGGTCCTTTGGCACAAATACTGTGAAACGCAACACATCTTGTTTTCTGACTGAAGACATTCATTCAGCTGCTCACTCTCACTTACATCTGTTCAAAATGCTGCGCCTGGATTTCATCTCTGGGCTGTCAATATGCAGGAAATGGGCTCAGGCTGGAGTTTGAGAACAGCTCTGCTGCCACAGCTGAGCAGACTGCTTCATGCCGCTGCCAGGGAACTGATGAGTCTGCAGAATCCTGCAGTACAACACAAGGACAAGGAGGGGAGGGATGAAAAGACTGGGTTCAAAGCCGGCGGAGGTCCCTGTAGCCTGCCAGAGATCAGTGTGTACGGGATGTTTTATCAGCCAGGAGCAATGCAAACTGCTGATACTTTAGCAACATCGTGATTTTAAATCTGTGGGATAAATATGTGAAAAACTGGGTGATGGAGGCACTCACCTGGTGGTAGCACTTTGAACAGCTGTTTGCCACTACATCATCTAGAATCGCCTCTCTTCCTGGATCAAGTCACATAGGCAGAGTGTGTGTGTGTGTGTGTGTGTGTGTGTGTGTGTGTGTGTGTGTGCGCGCGTGTGTGTGTGCACCGGCCAAGACACTGGCAGGAGAGGCTTTTTGCTGTATCAGTCAGGCCAGGAAGGGAAAAAGAGGAGTGGAAACAGAGTGCCTGCATCTGCATCGAGGAGAAGAACGGGGGCTTTGAATGCAACGCATCTTTTAACTTGCATTAGATTATTTTAAAGAGCAGAACCGTTTTTTTATTCTATTGTCAGCATTTATTTTCTTATTTGCACATTTCTTAGGTTCTCCTTTAGATTTCTTCCACACTCCTCCTACCACGCCCTCAGATGCAGTGCTGACTGCCATGGCCTTATCCTCTTCAGCTTCCTGTACTAAGGCACAGATGCCATCACTGCCCAGCAGCAGCAGCAGTACCACCACCCCCACCTCCATCACCTCTGCAGTCGCGGACTGGACACAGAAGCTAACTGCTGGCTCAGAGTGGGCCGTGATAAGCGTAGACAGCATCACCTCCACAGAGACAAACGTGAGTGATGCGGCGGCGAAACGCGGGAAGGCAGCGTCCGGTCTGGGCAGCCCGGTGTCTCTGCCTCCGTCCAGATCACCTTCAGAGCAGAGCTGGCAGGAAAGAGACAGCGGATTAGAGCCACAGGCTGCAGCAGAGAGCGTTGGAGAGGAGATGACCCTGGTTTTACTCAGTCTCATGGAGCATTACAGAGCCTCAATAGGCCTGACCCCGAACACTGATGTAACCACAGGATCAGTAGGTAGGCTGTGTATTTTATCGTTGTTTTGAATTGTTAAGAACAGTTAAATCACAGATAGAAATCAGAAGAGACACAAGGATCTCCAGTGAGAGGCATTTTGTTCATAATAAAATAGTTTAATTTGAATACGTGGACCTTAACCCCACCGCAAAATGTAGTTTTTCTGTACTCCACTAAAAGTTTGACCTTTACTATGCAGAGTTGTGTATCTGTGTTTTACAGTAGAAGACTGCACAAGCATTTATCCCATCAGAGTTTAAGACATGGACGTACAAGCTGATTTTGTGCATCACAAACACTTTGGGAGTAGATTACACTCACATCTGCAGCCTAAATAGGTGTGATGTTGACACCAAAAGCCTGAAGTACAAATACGCTTTAGTTTACTTTTGAAGCTAACCATCATTTCCAGGTCCTGGATTTACTTTCATTTATAGGACGGTAACATATCAGAGGAGTTTTCCCAAGCTAAGAGTTTTTTCATAAAATTGTCTGGATATAGAGAAATTATTCTCGTTGCAGTTTAATAATCTGCTTCTCCAGATTATCCCAACAACTGAACCTAATGCAGCGTGTGGATACGTTGAATGGACAAAGCAGCAGGAACCTGAGTCTCGAGTGATTTTAGTATTTGTTGTGTCCAACAGCGTGTCTTTAAGCCCAAACCAAGATAACCTTCAATGGGTTATTTTGTCTGATTTGGAAAGATAATTTCATAACTCCAGACCATTTTACAGCTTGAGTAGGACTTAGTGATGAACAACAGAAAAGTATAGCACATATTTTAGTGTTTCAAATATATAAATACTAATAACGGCCACATCCCATTTATGTCTGATGGTGCTGGACACTGAGCTTATGTCTGTGAGATTTGTTTGTTTTCACTCGGCTTAACTTTGCATGCTGATTTGTTTGTCAGAGCTGCTCAGGCGCTTGATATCTGAGCGAGAAGAGCTGGTTGAGGAGGTGGACACACTGAAGGAGACGCTGAGGGTGAGTTGTCCATCCTCAAGCATGAAGCAGCATTCAAATTAAGAGCGTGGCGTTTATTTTCCATTTCATCTCTCCCCGGTATCCTCCATTACAGACGGAGAGGCTTGAGTGGCAACAGTTTCAGAGCGACTTGCAGGTTGCAGTGTCTGTGGCCGACCGGCTGCGGGTCGAGTCAGAGCAGGCTTATAGTTTCCTCCAGGAGAGCCACAGGGCTGTGGAGGAGCATCTGTCCCAGGCCCTCAGCCGACAGCGAGAGAAGGAGAAAGAATTGGAGACTCTGAGAGCCGAGCACAGAGACGTCTGCCAAAGACTGTCTGAACTTACCCTGCAGCAGCAACTGGAGCGAGCCGAGCTGGATGGTCTGAGGAACTCGTGCACAGTGACACATATAACGGACTATGATGAACAACCAGAGAGACAAGACTCTGAGGCGGGGCAACAACAGGATACACAGGATGTTATGGAAGTAGCTGCGGCAGATACTAAAAGTGTGGAAATGCAGCAGGAGAATGAGGCAAATCAAGATGTGGAAACTCAATTCGAAGACTGTGAACCTGAGGATGAAAATGGATCAGGCAATACACATCTGACAGGGAAGGGGGTGGCGGAGGGATACATTCGTAGTTTAGCTGCTCTGGAGAAAAAGAAAGAGGAAGAACGTGGTCAGAGAGATCCAAGGAAGATTGTTATGCTGTCTGAAAGATCCTGGTGAGTCAGCCTGAAGGTCTCACTGCCACATTAAAACATGTGTTACGTACCAAGTTTCTTTTTGTTTCTGGTTGTGGTTATTTTCTTTTTGTGGAAAAATAACACTTTTAAATGCTTGTCTTTTAGGAGTCTCTCCCGCCTCCCACTTCCAACTGACTCCTCCAGTCAAAATGGAACCTCAAAAAACATCAGCACAACATTACCGCTATGCAAGGTATGACGCGTACTCCACTGATGTTCCACATGTTCGTTAAACCATCGGGATTATATGGAAATTTTTACACATTTATTGGTGTAGTTGATGCATGAATTCTACGCTTTCAGAAAGAGGAGCCGACAAAACGGCGGCGGGTGGATCGCATTTTACGACAGGACAGTTGGTCCAGCTTCTACACAGGTAGGTACACATCCAGGTTACTACTTTCACTAAACCTGCTAACTTCAGTGCACAGTTGTGTGACTGGCTGAATTTGTATCTATCAGTGAAACAAGACGAAGATCAAATCTCAGATTCCATCAAGTAAGTAACTATCAGACTCTTTTTCTTTTTGATCAGGACACTAGATAAAGGTGTTTAAAAAATCCCAGTTGAATCTGCAAACAAATAGTTTAAAATGTTTACATTACTTCTAATCTCGTTAGATATAACTTTTTGTTAATTAGTCAGTCATTAATCGCAGTAAACCCCTTCATGGTTGAATTGTTATTGCTCTTTCAGACCTCAGGATGGTTTCAGTGCTTTGCTGAGGCGCCATGGAGGCTCCAGAAGAAACTCCCTGTTACGCTGGTGCCAGAGTCGTACCCAGGGTTACGAGGTGAGAGAGGAGAACAATCACGTTCTGTACTACCAATAGAAAAAAAATAATTATTTATTCTTTTAATATTTTCTGCCAGAATATTGAAATCACCAACTTCAGCAGCAGCTGGGAAGATGGTTTGGCATTTTGTGCTGTTTATCACAGCTATTTCCCAACTCAGATCCCCTACAACAGCCTCAGCCCCGCTGACAAGGTAAAACTTTAAAGATGAGTACTAGAGTGGTGATTAGGTCAGTCACAAACTGCACTGGTGTTAAATAAACTCGTGTCAAAGGCACATACTGTACGTACATTTACACCTGAATGTTGTTTTTGCAGAAAGAAAACCTGGACCTAGCTTTTAGGACGGGAGAGAGTGTGGGAATCGCAGCCACACTGGTGAGACTCTTTGAACTGTATATTTAATGTGTGTGTACACGTCATTAGAAGGCTTGTAGTATGATGTCTTCCCTCTTAAACCTTCATCCCTTCTATCGCATGTGTGACAGACAGTGGAAGAGATGCTGAAGGCAGACGGGCCGGACTGGCAAAGGGTACTCGCTTATGTCGAAAGCATCTTTCGTCACTTTGAGATGTGAAGTCGTCTTCTCTTGTCCCTCTGCCTGTTGCGACTGGAGCTGGACTGAAGCATTACTCTCCACATAAGGGAGCATTGTTCACAGAGAGCTTACCAGTCTTTATTTTAAATATGTCAACAGTATTAGACTTTGTAGGATTTTATGTCGTCGCCACAGTGAATTGGTTCCAAAGAGTGATTTGCCCTGAATACTCTTATTTTTCTACATACATAGCAGTAACACTGGATCCAGGTAGGGTGACTGTGCACAGGACACGAAAACTTAAAATCCCTACAGCCGACTGCACGTTCAGTGATTATTTTCACATTTGTTACTGGGTGCTGGGTAGACTTGTTTTGCACAGTTTGTTAAAAATATGCACTTTATTATTAATGTAAACATGTAATGTAAAAACATGTGGTGTATTACATGTAGGAGGACAATATCAGAATCTAGGGAATCTAGTTTTATGTATCTTGACTAATAACATATTTTTCTCATGTACTTTTCCTGTTGTGCGTCTGCATGCACCCAAAACTAAAACCCACCGAGGGGAAGCTATGACATGGTAATCATAAGAAGACTTTGTTGCCAAAGTCTTGTTGTAATAATAAAGTCATGCATAATGTAAGTTGTTTTTTTCCCCAATGAGACCATAGATTCACTGAAAACAGTTTATTTTTACTACAACAAAAATACAGCACTGAATACATCGACGGTATATAAAAGATGTATTGATGTAAAAAGGAAATGTTGAAAGTCACAGGAAAAGAAACAGTCATAGTGTAATAAACAAATAAATACTGAAATATGTCAAAAGAAATAACTTAACACATTGCTGCAAGAATGCTTAAATGACAATGTGGATCAAATATGAATTTGATCTTTGTTGGAACATAGTGTATGGAGGTTACATAATTACAGTATGGCCATGAAGGTCTAAAAGCATTAAACGAAAGTGACTTTGCAGCTGACCAATGATTGTAAACAGCTCCTATGATGCTGGAATGGCGCCACCAATAGGTGGCGTTGACAGAGGAGGCAGGAGGAGCGACTTGAGTTTAGCTGACATGGCTGCAATTTCAGGGTCCTGGGTTTCATACATTTTTACCAGTCTGGCAAATTTAAGGACACCTGAAAATTAAAATGAACAACATATCCATGTTGAGTATGGCAATTATACAATCACAAGTATAAATGTCAGTACAGCTTGTTCATTCTTTGAAATTCAGTTTGCTGACATGTATAAATATTAAGCCACAGTTTATTATGTTGCTCACACTAGTTTCACAGACACTGAACTCTTTGGTTCTCAAGGAGTAACTAAAACAGGAATCACAATGGCATAGTGATTGTCAGAGGATTTCTCACCTTCTCCCTCGTTGTTGAATCCATATGCTTTAATCACCTCCTGTTGAATCTGGGTGGCCACAGGGAGCACAAGTTGCAGCATCTTGCCCATGTCGTTGCAGGCACTCTCTCTGGCCTCCTCCATCCGTGCAGCGTTTTCTGATACTGAGAAGGCCTGGATCACCTCACTCAATACCACTAAAAACCAACCAAACAACTCAATGTCATTTATTACAGTATATAGCACATTTCGTTACAAATGCAACCAATTTGTTTAACACACTCCCACAAGGAGAAAATAAGTCTGTCTGTTAGAGTGGATACAATTGCAGCTGATCTCAGTTGATTTGTCGACGCAACCTAACATGCTGAAAATAATTCCCCTTTCAGAAAATATAATATTGGGCAACCAAGAAAAGACAAGAGGAAATGGAAAGCATAAACTCTGCAGCATGCACTAGCTCCTCTCACCTCTGGTCTGCTCCACAGTGAGGGTGGGCTGCTGGGCTGGAGCTGAGGCCATGTCTGTAGAGAAATAAAGGACAGAGTCAACATATGTACTCATATTTTTAGAGTTAGGGTGCGAGACCATAAGACAGTAAAGTCTAATGTAAGTATTGGTCCTAAACTTGAACACATGAAGTAAACTTGCATCCAGCTGCTGCAAAATAAAGCTGCGACTCATGTTTACATCAGTAGCTTAAAGTACAGTAGTCTTTCCACCACTAATGTGTGCAAATAAGTACATTTACACAAGTAGTGTACATAAGTACTGTTTTGTGGTATTTCCGTTTTACTGCAGTATTAACCTATTTTATTGTCATGTAAAGTTAAACTCTACTTTAATTCAGAATGAAAGACGTGACACGGAGTTGATTAAATATGATGCCATGATGATGAACTATTGCACAATACAAATTATATCATTATACCAGTATCCAAACTTACAATGCATTATTAATAGTATTATCTGAAATAGTAGGAGTATAGTAGTAATAGAAGTATTCTGAAAATAGGTACATATTGCTGATAACACGTTTGTTGCTAATGTAACAACTTTAATACAATTTTAAAACAATTTTAATTTAACTTCTACTTCTAATGTAGTATTTTTAACCTTTTGTTTTTTAAATCAAGTAAATGAATTTCTTCCAATGCTGGTTTTCGTGTTAATGAAGTTTGTTAACTTAACATTAAATAGTCTGGACGTCGATCTTTTTTGGTCATTCGCTGAACCATCGATCGTTTACTATCTTTATATCGATAGCTTAGAAATTAATATTACCTTAGTAGATAGTTGCCAATCGCTATGACAACCAAAAGCCATATAATAATAGAAAGACTGACAGTTAAGATGAAATAATTGAGGTTTTTTAACTCACCACTGATGAAAACAACGTAGCTTGTGGCTAGGCTGTAAAATTAACGACACAATTTACGACACTTTGATGTGTTTTACGGTGCAACGTTGTCCTTTCAGATAGCACTCGCTGACGTAAAAGGTAAATAAACGCCTTGGAAAGGTAGTAGGAAAGTGACAAAATGTAGTTTAAGTGATAACCAGACAACATTTTTAGGTTAAACATTGTTTAAAGCTGCGTTGTATCTCAACACTGATACCAGTATGTTCTGAATCAGTTGTCCTAGCAACTATTTTTCCACATAGACCACAATAGTTAGCCACGTTAGCTAGTTTGTTATTTAGAATCGATGGAGCAGAAACTTGCTGAGTTCAGAGCTCGACGACAGGCAGAAAGAGTTGCTAAGGTGGATCAGGGTGTTGGTACAGAGCCCAGTTCACCGACAGCAGTAGCTGTTCAGTCTGACACATTAGCAACTGCTGATAGTCCACATCCAAAGGAGACGAAAAACAACAAGGTTTCAACTCAGAGCTCCCAAACAAAGGTGAGTCATCACTCAGTTTATTAGTATCTGTCTCTAGAAATGAATTAACTAATTTATCAGAGCGACTGCAGTTTGCTGGGACAAACATAACTAAATCTAATCTAACTAGTCTCATTCAGACCTGTTTAGGATTTGTTTCAATTAATTTCTAATATCGAATATAAGAGCATAAATAACAATAATGAATCATTTTTGCCTCTGCAATGTAATTGTGTATTCTTTTTTTGTATATGGCATATCTTTCAGTTTTAAACAAAACATTAAAAGGATTATCTTGAGCTGTAGGCAACTGAGATGGATTTTTTTCTCTCTGACAAAATGTGAAACTGTTTGACAAAATCACTTAAGGAATGAGTTTTTGTTCCTACTGTTTTTAGTAGTATAGATGTAACCTTGAAACTGGGTGAACATGTTGGACCTCATTTTGTTCTGTACAGGAACAAGGCGACTGGCTGCTGGACAGTGCCCTGGGCAGGTGGCTGTCTTCAAAACAGTTTGTCATCACAAACTTGACTTTGCTCAAAGTCCTTCTGTGGTTGGTGCTGCTCGGTCTCTTTATTGAACTGGAGTTTGGTCTGCCTTTCTTTGTCATCTCCCTCTTCTACTGGCTGTATGAAGGACTGCGTAGCCCAGCGGCCCGTGAGCCTGGAGAACTGAGCGCTTATTCTGTCTTCAATCCAGACTGCCAGCCTCTGCTGGGATCTCTGACAGCAGAGCAGCTGGAAGGAGAGATGGGATACAGACCTTTGGCTAACAGATGATCCTGTTTGCTTTTCAGGATGCTAGTTTTTATGAATTTGAAACATCAATTTAATATGGCATGTCTGTATCAAATGCAAATTTGTCCACTGATGCATCACGTGCATAGTAATGGTGGTTAGTGTTTCAGAAGGATGAAGGTTGGGGATGAAACACATGTTAATATTGACCATGTTGTAAAACAGGGCGAGGCTGATCATTGATGCTAATTAAAAAAATGTATAATAACAATGTAATGTGGGACATTTTTGTAAGCTACAAGTATAGGGCTACACCTCCTTTACCATTTACTGTAACTCCACTCGATCTGTAAAACATGAGACCGGTGTTTAAAACTAGGATTGGGAAGACCACTACTTATCCTGACTTAAATACACACAGAAAATACTTTAGGTTAATAACTAAACTGGTATCAAATGACATGAGAAAATGCTGTTTGCTTTAGGTGTAAGGTGGGTTTGCTGTGCTACTGTAAAATAAATATAGCATGAAATTAAATAAACTTAAGTTAAAAACTTAATTAAAACGCACAACTAGTAACTGAACTTTTGTTTCACTGTATCGTCTTTTATCGAGTCTGTTTAGTTTGTGTCTCTATAAACAGACTCGGGGGACATTTGGAGCTGCCTTGATTATGGACGGACAAAGAGAGATGGTTCACTGTCGTGTACTTTCGCATTTGCTGCAAAGCCGCCGGACCAGCCAATCACAGATGTATTTGATGTTTCTGATTTTAAGAGTCTGTTACAATAATAGCTGTAACTAATAACAATGGTGTCAGATTTAGTGTGTGTGTGTCATAGTGTTTGTGGGCTTTTCTTTTCTTGAGCGTCATGTTTAGTTGACGATGCGTGTGTTGCTAAGCCGGGTAACGATCTTGACAGTTCGTTTCCGCACTTCGGCTCAAAGGTCGGGCACTTCCGGCGTTCCGCAATTTCAATTATCTGCGCGGTGTCTTCCTCTCAGCATAAGTGTCAGTAAGTATGACTACATTTAAACGCAGGGAATTGGTTTACTTAATATTATCAGAATAATAGTTCTCCCTCAGCCAGCTAGCAGCTTTAGCATGTTAGCTTGTTGATAATGGCAGCCGACTGATACTGTTTAGTGCAGCGAGTACAAGATGTGATTGTTACCTAACTGAACCAAAACCCAATGTTGTCACTGGGTAATTTCCATAAACTATCACAGGATGAGACTAAAGGATACGTGCTTTATAAAGTCCTATCAACTGTAAAGTGCACATATGAACTCGAACTCATTCTAATCTTTACGTAACGTAAATGTAGTTATTTGTGATAAGGTGAACCGTGTGTTGTGTTTCAGTAATGTCCGGAAGTCCTGCTGTGATCATGCGCCTGGTGGCGTCCGCCTACAGCGTCGCTGAGAAGGCTGGGGCCATTGCGAGGAGGGTCCTTCACAGTGGGGACCTCGGCATTGTGGAGAAGGTCATACCAGATTACTGTAGTAATAGTAGTTTGTGCCATTAAGACAAGGTGTTTAATGTGATCCTGTAAATTAATACAGTCTCAATGTTCCCTGTAAGCGGAATCATGTCTCACAGCTCTGCTGCTAATTCATAGGACAGCAAGTAAAAGTTGTGGCAGTGCAATAAAAAAGACTGTAACCTTAGTAAAAATCTTACTGTGTGTGTACACAGTGAACAGAGTTTATGTAACTTTTTTTTTCTATTTCCTCATTGTGCTCATGCACAGACAGGAGCTAATGATCTGCAGACACTGGCAGACAGACTGGCTCAGCAGAGCATTTGTGCTTCACTGTCCAGGCGTTTCCCCAAAATCACCATCATTGCAGAAGAGGTTAGTGAATTCATAAGGGATTTGTGATGCTTCACGGCCCTGATTTTTATAGACCCCATCTCAGTGAAGAAGACCTTCACAATTATTCTGGAAATTAAGGAAATGTTTGGAGAAACTCAGTGAGAACAGACTGTATGTGTCTCATACTCATGCAGGAGCTTCCGGCTGAGGATGTAAAGGAAGACCTTATAGAGACTGGCCAGGTAGAGGAAATCCTCCAAAAGCCGTGTCCAGCAGAGTATAGCGAGCTGAAAGAGGAGGAGGTAACAGCCCACCTGACGTAACCGCTGTGAGGTTTTACTGAATCAAATAGCACAACTGATAAAAATCACCATCTTTTTCTCTGTTTACGTCTTTACAAACCCAAGCTGGTTGTGTGGGTCGACCCTCTTGATGGCACAAAGGAATACACTGAAGGTAAAATCAACCTCCACACATGTCACAATCATCATGTATTTAGTGCTTGAACAACGTGATGCAAACTCCACATACACACAAATCAATATTTTCTTCTATTCTGTGGCTTTAACTGAAATGTTTTCTGATTGTACGTTGATCTTCTGTGCTGTTCTCTGTGCATTAGGATTGTTGGGCTGCTTATCGGTTCATAGATTTGAGAGCTTCACTGTCACTTTTTACCTTTCTTTGTCTATCGCTCCCGCTGCTCTCTTTCTGCTGACCCCAGCATCGATGTGTCTCCAGCAGCACACTGAGGTCAAGATACCGCACAAAGCGTTGGGCACCTGTCAGCCTCACAGCACAGCTCAGTGTATGGGCAGCAAATAAAAGGCAACAGCAGGAAATGCTGCAGAAAGTTGAACCCTGACAGTGTTAATGTTAAAGTATTCATAGCTTTATGTCCATTTCTTTCTATCCCGCTTACTCAACATATCCACATATGTTGTTTAGATAAGCATTTCAGTGCTTTATGTGGCCTCAGGCTAACATCCTGCTATGCTCTGACTTCAGGGCTCCTGGATAATGTGACAGTGCTCATCGGTATTGCGTATGGAGGCAAAGCTATTGCGGGTGTCATCAACCAGCCTTTCTACAACTACCAGGTATAAACGAGAAATAAAAAGGTACTGTGGGTGTTTCCTAAAACCTGTTACTCTGCTTAATTCATACTTGTGCCTCAACAGCTTGGCAAAGAAGCAGATTTAGGAAGAACCATGTGGGGAATGCTGGGTTTGGGCGCCTTTGGACTTCAGCTGCAGGAAGTACCAGGCGACAGACGCATCATTACCACCACCCGCTCTCACAGCAACAAGCTGGTATTAGACTGTGTAGATGCCATGGAGCCACATGAAGTTATAAGAGTTGGTGGTGCTGGAAACAAGGTGAGGCAGAAATCGTTGATTGCACTAAAACAACATGTATAAGTAAGTAGTGCAGCAATTGTTTTGCACAATGTGGCCAATATAAAGATAGATGCAGCTTAGAAGCTGCCACCATCTTCCCCTGTCTTTTTTTGTCACGTGGTGACGTTGTAAAATAGGGTACTGATTCATCTCTCTGTAGATAATCCAGCTCGTCGAAGGGAAAGCTTCTGCTTATGTCTTCGCTAGTATAGGGTGCAAGAAGTGGGACACTTGCGCTCCGGAAGCCATTCTTCATGCTGTTGGAGGTAAAAACCTGTGGTTCTCAGTTGTCTCCCTGCATTTTGAAAGCATTTAAAAGTCAAATGTGTCCTCGTGTACAAACTAGTTCTATATTTTATTGGCACATTTGTGTGTTAGATTGTACTGTTTACAACAAACAGAGCTGACAGGTGAGTTTCTAAAATGTTTTACTTCATCATTTTCTTCTCTTGTGCAGGTAAACTGACTGACATTCATGGCAATACATACCCCTATGATGCTAATGTAAAGCACATGAATTCTTCTGGGGTGCTAGCTACACTACGCAACCATGAGTACTACATCAACAGAGTTCCACAGTCAGTCCTACAAGCCCTGAAGTCCGATTGAGGTCTGCCTGAAGCAGAAAACGCTCAAAAATATTTTTAGTTTTTTTTTACTACTACCGTTAAATCACTATTATTTGATTGCACATAAATGTTAGTTATTGCATTAATTCCAGCTGCCAGATTTCAACATGGTGATTTTAGAATATTAATGCACAGACTGAAATCTGTGTATAAATCAGAATCTCTTAACACTTGCGTATCCAGAAACAAACTGAGAACAACAGGACTTCCATTTATTTCACTCATTTGAAACAAACTCAGTTTCCAACTTGAAGACCAACAGATTTACAAGGCAAAAGGCAAGAATAAAACCAATAAAATACATACTTTACATGTTTATTGGTGAGTTGGAAATGATTTTCTGTATGTGATTTAGTGACCACCAACTGGAATAATACAAAAAAAGTAGCATGATGCCAACAAACACAATGCCATTGTCTCCACTTTTACCTCTACAGTGCCATGCAATGACTGAAGGTGTAACAATGTTTAGTGTGAGAGAGCCTGACATCTAAGGCTGTAATAAATGTTTAATCCTCAAATGTACCTTTTGTCTTTTCCCGGCATGTCTGCCTCTACTTTATTACACACCTACTGTACTGTATCAGTAACTTGAGCACAGGAAGGGCTCAGTGATGTTGTAGGGCTTACTTTTTCCACATACACTGGCTTTATATTAGAAAATCAAAAATGAAACAATTGATGCTATTACGGTGCTCTGTTTTGCCCGATTTTATAGCAGCAACTGCAAATGCTCCATCAGTGATATGAAGGGGAAAAAACAGATGTTAGATGTGAAAAAACGGCTGAAGCCACTCTTCTGCAGCCTGTATGAAGTTCTGTAGCTGTAGCTGTGCCTATTTACTCGAGTTCAACTGACATTTATTGCACCTTTTTCATCAAAATTGTATTGATATCCACATAGAGGAATAACATTCTTGGGTCAAAGGGGTGATGCTTAAAAGACAAATCCACAAAAAGTTTTTAATAAAGGAATTATCCGCTTTCATGGCGGAAGTTAAATGAGAAGATTGGCTCCACTAAAATATGGAGATGCAGCCAGTTAGCTTAGCAAAACATTTAATTAGAGTTAGAATTATTCAAACCCTGCATACCCGCACCTCTAAAGCTTAAATTACCATGTTGTGTAACACATTCTTAGGTGGTTATGTATCAGATTTTGTCTTGTAGGTCATTCATAAAACATAAATGTGTTGATTAAATAGTTTGTATGTATTTTTGTTGCCTGTGGACAGGCCCATGTTGGTCATTTCCCCAGTTTCCACTCTTTCTGTAAAGACATATTAGCCATCTGCTGGCTGTAGATAAGTGTTTTACCAATGTGACAGTGGAACTGATCTTCTCATCTAATTTACATGAAAGCAAATAAGCCTATTTCACAAAATGACAAACTATTCCTTTAAGCAGTGTACTAGTTCATCCAATACAGAAAGATCCAAGGGCAGTAATTATGTAAATTACATGCGCATTAGTCAAATTAAGGTGAGACAAGACATTTTTGGCCCCAGGCAAAGAAATCCTCTTGGTCTCAAAAGTGTGCATGCGTTCACAAAGTCACGATGGGCATCTCTCTATTATCTTATCATGCCCGTTCAACAAGGTTGATCTTAATATTGCTGAATAGACTAAGTAGTAGAATTAAGGGCTGCGTTAACCACATACCATGACATCAGAAAAAGAAAAAAATTAAACTGACATGTTCATAGAAATACCCATAGAACAAGCAAAACACACTCCTGGAGTTTCTGTTTACACATGAATAAGCTGACCGGGGAAAGGCTGAGTGTTAGAGGCAGCCTACAGGGGTGAAGGCTAGAGACCAGTAAGGGGAGGAACTGGAGAGTCGGTGCCAGCCGCTCACCTCTTTTTCGGTGCCTGAGTGGTGCGTGGCGGGGTGACTGGGCGTCCTGAATTCACCCCTCCGTACTGGTACTTTGCTTTTTTCTCTGACGGCTTCAGGATCTGAAAGAAGGAATTATGGTAATTCTAAATGTATAAGCAGCACATACTTAAGTCAGGATTGATGTACTGACACAACAAGAACCAAGCTCTACCTGAAAGGAGCACATAAGGGACTCGTCCACACTCATCATACCGCCTGCATTGTCAAACTCCCCACAGTAGTTGGGAGCAGAAAACAGAGTCACCAGCTGCCGTTTTGCAAAGAACTCATAGCCATCTTCAACAACCTGTGTAGAGGAAGAATAATTTGGTGAAACATGACTAGAGGTCCCTCTGCTTGGTTTTTAATGGGGGTTAAGGATGATACTACAGATAATTTTTGTTAGAAGTGTAGAGTAACATTTGAAATCTGAACCATTAGTGACGGTTAGGCTTGTGCTAAATAACCATATGTTGAAATGTATGTAATATTTCTATAGAGACAGTTATCACTTAAATACCTCTGGTTGTATTACCACAGGTGACATTTATGAGCAGGTCTGCCCCCATGCAGTTCTGATTTTAAGTATTTAATTTATGAGTGTACTGTAGCTATAAGCTGGCATTCCAATCCCTTTATTTTATCGCTTATTAAAAAAATTTTTTGTCTTCCACTGATATTATTTTTTAAGTATATTTGTCTTACTGAAATAAAGTTCAATTAATCACGTATTGATGACATATGATTTGGAGTAAACCTTATATTATTATAATTAGGGCAGCAGGAATGTTACCTGATGTGCTCGGCAGATGAGATCCAGGTCGTGGCGATTGAGAAATTTGCTGACCACATCGGCTCCGAAAGTGAAGGAAACCCCTCGATCATTTTCCCCCCATCCCTGGACATCTTTGTCCGGGTCTGACCACAGCAGGTCACACAGTAATCCTATTACAAAATCAGAGGCATGAATTAGCCAAAAACAAAAGAGACAGTAATCATGAAGTCTCTATTTTGATATAACTTTTCCATGTAAAGGACAGTTAAGACCTGTGTCTGGGACATCAGTGGGTCTCATAATGCGTCGAATTTGTTCCATGGACTGGAGATCAGGTGAGAGCCCTGAGGAGAACAAATACATTTACTAAACATGTTGCACATCACAGCAAATAATCCAGCCATACATCACCCTAACCGGAAGTGCTGGAGTGTTTCCCAGCTGTTTTTGGGTGAGAGGCGACAGGTCGCAGGTCTATCACAGGACTGACAAATGTGACAGATTCACACTTATGGGCAATTTTGAGTCAACAATTAACCTAACTGCAAGTCCTAAGATGAATACAGCAATGTGTGAATAAATGAAGTACTCCAACCTGAGTGAAGAATTTGTCATGTTGTTGTGTAGTATATTTTCAGGTAAGTACTTGCACTTTTAATTAAGTCTTTGTGTAAATTAGATTTTATGAACCATCTAGTGGCACTTTGTTCACAGAGATAATGCATTATCGAATGGGTGCGTTACTGGCTGCTAAAACAGAGACAATTTGCAAACCTCCATGGCAGCAGAAAATCTTCTCGTCAATAATCGCAGCAATGGGGAGGCAATTAAAACAGTCTGTGAATGTCTTCCAGAGCTTTATGTTGAACCTGCGCTTACCTGGGGAATAGATAAAGAACAAATCAGTGAAAAAACTTTGTTTACTAGAAGAGAAACAAAAGGCTGTGGGAAATAAATCTAAATCTTTATCTTCAGTTTTGTCACTCAGAAAGACCCGGCAAATGGAAAACGTTCTCCTCGTTAGAGTGAAAAACAACTCACTGTAAGTTGAGTGGTACACCTGTGCAGGCAGTGCTCTACAAACAACTGTGTTTTCTGACTTACACTCATCATAGAAGCCATAGATTCGATTGATGGAAGCACACTCATGGTTCCCTCTGAGCAAGAAGAAGTTTTCTGGGTATTTGATTTTGTATGCGAGCAGAAGGCAGATGGTCTCCAGTGACTGCTTCCCTCTGTCCACGTAATCTCCCAGGAAGAGATAGTTGGCCTCTGGAGGGAAACCTCCATACTCGAATAGCCGCAGCAAGTCAGTGTACTGTCCATGGATATCACCTGAAAATAAGTGTTTATCCTGTCACGATCTCAGTAATCTTATTAATTAAATAAATAATTCATTAAATATATAAGATTATATAAAGATGTGTCAAATAAAAATTGTATTTCAAATTAGAAATTCATGATTTTTTACCAGATTGTGCATTTAACAGTTACATTTTCTCAATATGGTGTGTTTTTGCTATATTATTAAAACCGGTAATGAAAATCTTTGCGCAAATACTCTTCACAGTACAAAAATCTATATAATAACACGTGAAAGAAGTTGGTTCTCACCACAGATTTTGAGCGGAGCCTCTAGTTCTAGCAAAATCGGCTGACTGAGAAAAATCTCTCTGGACTTGATGCAGAGTCCACGCACCTCAGCCTCCGTCATCTGTACGATCTTCCCTGGACGACATCCTCGCACTGCAAACCAAATGTACAGAGAGGTCATCAGTCAACGAGCGGGTCTGCTTAAGTATTAGACATATCGAACAGAACTAACATGAATCAAAGCCACTGTGTGCATTTCTGCAGACTTTGACAACGCCAACTTTATCGATTAATCACGAGTATAAATTGTCCCCGACACAGGTTCGGGATCGATCAGAGAACTATTTTCTGCAGTTGTCCACACGCTCTGCTTGTGCGCAGCATCTGAAATGTCTGAAATGTGAAATACACAATAACTACATTATATATTAAATCGTTACAATGCAGGTTTGAGGCTGGGGATAGTTTGTCCACCCCTCGCTCTCCCCTGAATTTCAAATTCTAGGCCAAACATCTTGTGTATCTCAATTTCAAAGGTTACAGTGCTGTTTAAAAGCATTTCTTTGGTGCCGTCTTCTATCTTTTCCTACCCTTTACTGTCAGGCTAACATGTCATGCCTTGCAGCAGCAGCAGCGTTTGAGTTCTCATTTGTTTACATTTGCATCACTTTGTGCCATTAAAGAGAGCACACCATTGCAAATGCTTTGACACACACCAGACATGCAATTTACTCTGGTCAACAGGAGTTATTATTTACTGGCTAACACACAGATGAAGAGCTTGTTGGCTCAGCTTGTTCAGGTATAAACAAGGTTGCTCGGTCACGTTAGAGCAATAAATGAATAAAGAAAACGTAAACTAAAGTCTTCAAATAAAAATATAATATCAGGGCAATATTTCTATATACAGAGTCAAACTATAGAGTTTTACACGTGACTTAACAAGTTACTTATTCGGATTTTAGGGCAGCGGTCTCAAACTCAATTTACCTGGGGGCCGCTGGAGGCGGAGTCTGGGTGAGGCTGGGCCTCATCAGGATTTCCACAA
>JAUMHF010000016.1:12129197-12150891 GCA_032359275.1 Microctenopoma steveboyesi | reverse complement strand
CATATTAAGACGGGGGCCGCAAATTACGGTCCCGGGGGCCGCAGATGGCCCGCGGGCCGCGAGTCTGAGACCCCTGTTTTAGGGTGTCCTACGTAACGGGGGGCGGGACTTTCCTTAGCTACCTGTCATCACAACGAGATCACTTAACGTTCCTTAGCAACCGCGACATTACATGGTCCTTTCTCATTCTTGTTCCGTGATAAAAAAAAAAAATAAAGAAAAGACAAACCTGCCTCTGCCGTTTTCCGGACAGCACAGCTGTTAGGACGTTAAAATATACAACACTTTACGTAGTGAGCTGTATCAACTGCACAGTAGCGACGAGTATTTCACCAAAACTCAAATTCACGCGCAGAGAACAGGCTAACGTTAATTAGCAACAGCACATTAAAGAATACGAGGCTACTGGTGGCCATGACATCATGAAAACGTTAACGTTACTCCTGGAGTAGAGAGCGTTAACATTAGCTTACAGGTCGTGGATAACATGACGTTAGGTAGCTACGCGTACGTGCTAAAAAATGCATGCAACGTGTGTTTGCTGCAATCAAGCAACGAGGAGCCTGTGGATTTCTTTCTGACAGGACACATAGAGCCAGAGGATAACACAGTGCTGCCCTACCTTCCAGTAATCGAGAGATGAGGCTGTCAACGTTCAGCTCGCTTTCCGCCATGTTTCTGGTACACACACAGCCAGGACACGCTCCTGAGTGTGTCCAGAGTGTTGACTTGCAGGCTCAGATGAGAAGCCAGTCATGTTCTGGTCATACAATAAATAATGATATAACATCTATCTGCCTAATGATAGATAGATTTTTCTAAAGTAAAGTATCTTATCCATTATGCTTATTTAAACAGCATTAGTTACTAGCTGCCTTTTGCAGGATTAAATTCTTATAAAAATCATTATATATTAGTGTGACGCTGGGTGTCTCATATGGTTTAAAACTAAAAGGTTTAAAAATCAGCTCCACTTTCATCAACGTTTGTTACTGTTCCATACTCTGTTGGTAACAACACATTTGTACAGATCATGTTCACCTTTCATAATTTGTTAAACAAATCTGCACTGAACTTCTAGGCAACTAATTATTATTTTTTTTATTACCATTTTAGTTGAGTACTGAGTACCTCTGACAAATATTCATTAATGAAAATGATAACATATGCACTACTAGATGACACAGTGTCTCAAAGTGCTACCATCAGATTTCTATTAAATTTATTCAGGGATTTCCAATGTTTTCTTCTTTAAAACAAGAATTATGTAAAAAGGTTTTTAGCTGAATCCCAGGCGACAAAGTTATCATCTTTTAGAGATGGTTTACACAGAAGTAAAGAAAAAGCATTTGAAGCATTAACAGTGAGAGTCTAGTTAGTTCTCGGAATAGAAATACATGTAGAGTAAAAATTCATAGTAGTAATTTTATTTTATAATTAAAACATTTAAATAGAAATGTACAAAATCTCTGGAGATGGAGATCAGATCAATTACACATTCATATTTCATCATTTCTGTGCAGTAAAAAACATAAACAAATATTTCACATACTTTGGTAGCATTAAAAAAATACACTGTATTGTTCAAAACAACATTTACTTATTTGAGTACTTAAAAGTTGCTAACATCTCAGAAGCTACATGTCAGTGCAGATTTCAGTTTAAACGGTTTGTTGGTCTGAACCTTGCTAATTTCGTAAGAGCTTAGGTCCAACAGCTCATGTCCTTTAAATAAAACTGTGAGCACCTGTTCCCTTTTTAAATAAATGGTATTAAAGTCAAAAGCATCTATAAAAGAGACAGTTAATTTTGTGAAGGGTTGATCAAGCAGACTGAGAACTGTTAAGACTGTTTTCTGCCGTCTTAACATTACTTGATGTAGCTTAACATCTTAAATATGCTGTTGACAACAAGAACAACTCAAAAAACAGTTTTTTGCATTTCTATTTCTTTGTTTTTCTTATGCTTGCAGAAGGAAAGGATTAGCCAGGCGACAGTAATACCAGTGAGCAAACTGACAATTCCCACTATCACTGGCACCCATACAGGCATGGAGGGAGAACACTTGGGCACAGGGACAGTTGGTTCAGCACCAGAACCAGTCGTGGTGGTGTCTGGAGCAGCAGTGGTGATGGCTACTGGTGGATTTGGCAGGCTGTTGATTTTAGTGAAGATGAAGGGACTGGACTATAATAGAGATAAAATGAACATAAATGCTGGGTCAAGTAATGTGGAGGTCTAAAGTGTCTTATTTCAAATACATACAATGGCAGTAATATAAAAATTTTAAATCAAGCTCACATTTGACAGATTTTCTTTTCACAATTTTGTTTTCTTGATAGAGTTTATTTACTTACTTTCTCCAGTTTTTTCTCCTGCATTTATTTTATCATGCCATTTCTCCGAATTACTTAATTACATTGGCAAAAACAAAGCTAGCCAATAGGTTGTTATAACAACACTAACATTAAAAAGATAGTTCAGTGATAGCTAATAACACGAGTGGCATTTCTCTCCAGATTATAGAAATCCCCACACATACCTCAGAGGGACAGTGAATCTTGGAGCGATCATAGGTGAAGTTGTTATAGACTTGTTTCCTGCCTACAGGCTCCAACTGTTGACACATAAAGATAAATTTGGTAAAACAAATTGAAAAGTTTAACACACACTCTGCTTCCATTGGCTCTGTTACCGCCCATCACTCACCATGTTATCCCAGAGGGCAATGGCCATCTCAGCGTGAGCTTGCTCGCTGATGTGGAAGCAGTCGACAGAGAAGAAGCTTGTGTCCACCTCGCCCTTCTGTTGAAAAGATCTCATTTTTCAGCATTTTATGACTCTGATGCTTGTTTTGATACATTTGTCTGTGTAACTTACTCCAATATGAGGAATAAAGAAATTGTGTAAAAAGGGCTGAAGTACAACAGTAAAGTCTTCTCTTCCGTCATAACGATCTCCAGAAATAAGATACTGGACCTCAGCCTGTGGAAAACCAAAGCAAATTGTAGAAGTAAGGGGAATGACAGAGGGAACCCTCTTGTAAGAATGAATATTAAAAGTATTTTACCTGATACTCGCTATTGATACGTTTTATCTCCTCGAGCTCTGGAGAGTTTTCAGTTGGGTTGATAACACAGGGACAGCTGTTCCTGCAAAAACAGATTTCCAATATTTTTCCTTTGTGGTGAGATGAGTGAGGAGCTGATGTGAGAAGAATTAACACACAGACTCGGGAAAAAATAACAGTAGTAACAGCTGTTACTATAGTGAGTAGTTTACTACAGTTCAACTTAAACTGTAATTGTAAATAATGTGCCTGGACTGAGAGGATGAATCTTTTAGACGTTAGACTGCACATATGGACATAAAATTATCAGCAAAACAAACTGAATTAATACACAACAAACCTCTGTAAGAGTGAACAACCCAGTGTGTTCCTCTTAACTGTTTTCAGTGGCTCTATCTGCAAGATCCCCACAACATTGACCAGCAGTCTTGGTACCTAGACGCAAAGAGAGAGAAGAAGGTGGGTAATAGGCCCAACAATGTAGACCAGTCATACTCAGAAAGTAAACTTTTAATGACTTTTCATATAGCTCACCTCTTTGTAAAGCATGTCCAAGCTGAGCATAAGATTGTGACTGTAATTCTTAGGTGATAGATTATTCTGCAGAAAACAGACATTTAAGTATAGCCCAATAATGTTCAGAAACACTGTACATGGTTAATTATAGGCAACACGTTCATTTTAAGGAATACTTACTTGATCTATGCAGTGATTGCAAAGATCGTTTTCCCCAATAAAAATAGTGACAAGTTTCCAGTCTTTTTCAAAATTCACCTCCTGCGCGGCATGAGTGCAGAACATGACAATAAAAGAAGGAGACGTGGTTAGAGTGAGGAACATCTGAAGTGACAGTTTCGAAAGTTCCTCAGTTTTGCAGAAGTCAAACCTTTTTTTCCCTCATGGCCTTGATGAGTGAGTGCACTTGTCCCGGAAGGTCTCTGTAATGCAACAAAGCCAGTCAGAAGTTGTTAGAAAAAAGATGATGTGTTTAACTCGGGTAGAGCAACTTAAACAAATGTGCACATACAAGGACTTAGCTCCAGGTGCAGCCATGTTAAAACCCTTCTGTAAGGAGCTCTGGCCTCTGGAGAAACCCTTTAAAGAGGGGTTGAACTTCTTTAAGATGTCTGAGGAGGTAAAAAAAAAACATTACCATTAACAGTGAGCAGCGGAGTGCAGTGGAAGTTTATTTCACTGTAGCAGCTGAGTGGTAGCGTGACCCAACTCACTTGGTAGTGTTGTGACAGTCTCTAGAGTCTTATCCCCTCCAATGCTGCAGAAAGAAAAAAAACATGCTCAATAAGTTTTTACAAATGCAACAGCTAATAAAAACCTTAATAATGCTGCATGTGTGTCATACCTCCATGACACCCCTGCATACTCTTTACTGAGGTCAAACAGGTGCTTTGCTTTGGCACCAGTGCCTGCCTGTGAACACGAAACAAACATCACATACATGAGAGAGAGAGAGAGAGAAATAAAGAGATGTTACCCCTTACTGGGAATGTGCTGAAAAGTGAAACCTTTCACTTAAGACAGCGAAACATGGACAAAGATAACTCTTACATCAAAGACCAACTATCATAAGATAAAATAGCAAACAGATAACAAATAGATTAGAAAGTTCATAGTTCAATGACACCAAATAACTGATATTAACAGGTTCACAGTCTGTGTTCAACACACAGACATAATGTGTGTTATGGAACGATGTATATAATCATTACCTTGCGAGAATTTATTGTGTTATGAAACGTACCGTTAAAGAATCTCCCAGTGCTGCCACAACCTTAATGTCTGCTGGTCTCAGCTTGTGAACTACCAATGATAGAGAGACATGTGAACCAGAAACATCCTCCACACACCGTGTAATATTTAACTTTCCACCAGCTCCTATATTCAGCATCTGGGAAGCTTTCTGTAGTTTAAAACTAAAATGTCTGTGATTTCTTGTATTAGTGGAGAAACAGATAACTGGTGCATTTGGTTTGAGCCATCCCGTTCACTGGTGGTGTGCATAGCTGTTCGCTTTATTTCAGATCAGTGTTGGTCTCACCTGAAGTTGGCACAGTGTCAGATGGAGCAAGGTTAACACAGGAAAAGTCACTTCCCCAGTTCTGGAAGGAACAAAGTGAAGTAGAATTTGACAATAGCATAAGATGATTGGGCTTAACTATTGCACAGTTCTTTTTTTCTAACTGCTGTTCATAGTAATTGTCTTTGAGTAGGTATCAGGCAGATATACACTGATACATTGGTGAAGTTTACTTGCTCTAAAGAGTTGAACTACTTTTCACATTGACATTAAATGCTTACCGTGTTAGGTCCAGGTGTTGGGGAGGGACCGGCATAAAAGTAATTGCTGTTGTTATACGTGCGAATATATGGTGAAGTCTGCAAACAAAAGAAAGTCAGCATCAACAAAATACAGGAATATGTACGTTGCAATCAATTATTTTGATTATTACTGAAGTTAGGAGATTAGGAAAACATTTAAGGCTACTGTAGGTTCTGGTTGTAGTACTGATAGTTACACTTTCTTACCTTGGTTGGACATTTCAGATTAGGGGTTGTGGAAAAGTTCTGTACTGAAGTCTTATTGCCCAAAGGTTCCAGCTATGAAAAAACAAGTGCCATTCAATTCATTCAATTCACAGTTAAATCGCTTTGAGTGGAAACACAACACCTGTCTGTTAATGCCATTATTGGAAATAATGATGCAGATCCCATAGCGTAGCTATTACGTAACTTAAATATGTCCTTTTTTTTCCGAAACATACCATGTTGTTCCATAGGGAACGAGCCATCAGCGTGTGGGCCTTCTGACTGAGATGGAAGCAATCAGCACTGAAGAAAGAGCGATCAGGGCGACCATCCTGCGGCAAAGAGATGGTAGTGAAAACGCTGTTGGACAGCTTTAGATTTACTTTGAATACTATCATTCAGTTATTTGCAGGTATATAAACAAGCATACTACAAATTGGGAATTGAACCGGGGTAATGGACAGAGCTTTGTTACTGACCGCCAGTCTGGGCACAACAGTTTCTCTGAAGAAAGGCTGGATGACCACGGTGAAGTCTGAGCGAGTATCATACCGACTTGACTCTACAAGCTCATGCAAAAAACGCTTGAAGAAAGAAAGAGAGAGTGTCAGTGCCTGAGGATGGACTGTGACTTCTACATCATATTACTACTACGACTTCTACTTCATAATATGATTTATTCGTTTTTTTCCTACCTGATAGCTTCTATTGAGGTCCTCCAACATGTGAAGAGCTTTAGAGTTGGGCTTTGGCAGGATAACGCAGGGACATAAGACACTGGCCAAGGAGAGATAATACCGCTGTATGTCATTATGTATTAGATGATAACTGAGGTGGAGTGATAACGGGACCGTGACCTACATCCCAAATAAGTGTTGCATTTTAATAGTAGAGTAATACTCACTTCACCAGCCATGTTGGGCACTTGAGTGAACTGTCCAGGTGCATTTCTCTCAGTGGAATAATATGGAGAGGCTCTACTAAGTTTACCAGAGCTCGGGGAACCTGACAGATAAATGCATTGCTAACAATTAACAAATACAGTATCTTTAAAAATGTAGCAGTGTGCAACTGTTTAATTTATTTTACCTCCTTGTGTAGATAATCCAAGCTATCACGAACACTGAGCATATAATTCTCTACGGAGTAAAGTAGCTGGAAACAGAAAGATGTAATGAAAATGTTCCGTGTCATCATTTGTGTGTTTGGGTACTTGAAGAGAAATAACGTACTAAAATGAAATAACGACGTGTGTGAGTAGTACTCACAGAGTTGTAGCAGTGGTCACAGAGGTCATTTCCACCAATAAAAATGGTTATAAGCTTCCAGTCGGATTCAAAATCAATTGTCTGCAAGTAAGAAGTAATGTCAGGGAATATAAATAAAGACTATGTAAGATGTAAACAACATTTCCTGGCATCTAAATGCTAAGATTAATACATTATTATATGATTTATACTGTAGCTGGCCGCTTTAAAAACAGATGAAGACTAATTAACTTACTGGGTCGTTCTTCATTCTTTTCACCAGGGCTTGGACTTGTGATGGTATGTCCCTTAAAAGACAAGCAGTAAAAGTCACAACAATAAAAAGTAAAAACCAATTTTTATTTCTATTTATTTTATTTACAATGAGTATTTCTATTAATATTTTAATCTGAACATCATTTTCATGAACATCAAGATTCAATATATTATTAAAATATTTTTTATTTAAGGTTTAGAAATGGCTAGTAAACAAACTTTAAATAACTATGCCTCATTTAGATATATGATGTTCACTTGTACAAAAGTTAGAACATACACTAGTTGTTTACTCCCACTAGATCGTAAGGCGTCTCTTTCTTTTAATGTAATCATTTCAGTAGGATGTATTTATGGTACAAGGAAAATATTCCCAATGGCTACGCTGATAACCTACATATCAGTGGCTAACAGCTTTAAAAGACATAGTCGAGTTTATCAGCTTATATATTTTAAAGTGAACACAAAGCAGGCATCTCTATCACTGCAAACTGGCAGATTTTGCTGAAAAGGGCTCCGATAGGACTCACTTGCTTTTTGCTCCGGCCACAGCCTGGTTGAGGAAAGCCTGAGGAGTGTCCTGTCTACCCTTACCAACAGAGTATCCCGTCAGGTTGTGATTAAAATGCTTTAAGATATCTGTTAGACAACATAAAATATGTTGTTTATTTTCAGAAATAAACATTCAGCTGTTTGTCTGTCTAACATTAAGTTATGAGAATGAGACTCACTGGGCAGAGTGGTGACAGTTGTGAGGTTTTCATCTCCTCCAATACTGGGGAAAAACGTTTTTTTGAATGACTTTCTAACCATAATAAGTCAACTGATGGCTGTAATTCCACACGACAACATTATGCTGGAGTGTAGTTGTTTTGACTCACCTCCAGGACAAACCTCTGTACTGTTGCAGGACGTCCAGGATGTTACTGGGGCTGGATGGAATACCGTTTCCCGCCTGACAGATAGAAAAGGACAGTGTTGCAGTAACATGATAAGTGAAGTTTATGACGCTCCCCCAATAAATTCTGCTGTAGATTACTCCCTTACACTCTTTCAGTTTCAATCTTCTCATTAATGTTAATGCTCTAAATGTCTGCCAAGGTTAATTGTTGATTCACTTATGTTTATTGTGTCATTTAATCAAATATACTCATGTGTACTCCTGCTAACTGTAGTAACTAAGAAAGAAGGTTTTATCTGGGTGTGAGGTTGGTTTCAGAATTAAATCTCATTGATTGTGATTTGTAAACTAACAACGGCATTTTAGAACCAGTGTAAAGATCGGTTGTGTCGGGGGCTATTCTTCAGCTCACTGTGCACAAGGAAACATTATCCAATAATTTGAGATGCTCGTGTTTAGTACACTGCAAGGTATTATGATCACATTTTTAGGACTTATTCTAAATAAATCTCTTTAATGATCTTATATGTAATTGGTGTTTTAGATTGTATGACTTATCTTTTATTCTTTATCTATGAATTTATAATAATAACAAAATGACTCACAGTTAAAGAGTCCCCCACAGCTGCCACAACTTTGATGTCTCCAGGCGTCAGTTCGTGAACTAGGAACATATAAAAAAAGACATGTCTGACTGTAATAAGGGCTTTCTAACATCATTAACCAGACTTTGACAGACAACAACATTACACTTACAATACATGTAGCAACGCAATAGCATTAACATACTGTAATACTGTAATTAGGGTAAATTACAACTCAAAAATTTACAATAAATGTAACAATAATATTGTACTTGTAATTAATAACTTTTTAAAATCAGATTAATAATACAATAACAATAATAATAATACAATCGTTTAAAATATTTATTTAATTAGGTCAATTTAAAGTTAGTCTGGCTTCTGATGAAATAGAAATGGTTTGAAATCAGTTTTTTGTCATGTTGGCCAGGTCACCTTTGAAAAAAAGCTTCTGAAGGTCACACGTAAACCATCTTACCTGATGTGGGGATTGAAGAAGAGAGGTTGAAGTCTTCACAGGGCATTTCTGTGCCTGCAGACTGACCGGAGACATGGATCAAATCTACAGTGAGAACTAGACAGGAAGTCAACAACACTGCTATAACCTGCATTTGGCTCAGTACCAGACAATACTCACTGGGTGTATAAGAGGTGAAACATCCCTGGGGTTAAATAACGGAGAGTTTACCTCCGTCCTCAAGAAGGGTTGGTCCTTGGGGAGGGAGACAGATAGCCAGAGAGAGGAGGAGGAGAAATAAAACGAAGGTGGAGTGAAGAGAAGAAACACTGAAATACACTATTTTTAACTACACTACTTTGACAACCTGAAAATGGGTTTGTAGCACAGTTTCTCACCTCTGTTGGGCATGGCAATACAAGGATCTCTCCAGTTTCCTCTGTGTTATGTTGACCCACTGTAGACTGCAGCTGAAAGACAGAAAACTCTCTGTCTTCATGTATGCGCCACAGAGAACAGATGTGTTGGGGTAGAAGCAGAGTTCCTAAACTGGTTTATGCCTCACCAGATTTGTCCACATCTGTACCATCAGTTTATCAGCGTGGCGCGACACTTCTGACTCAGATGGAGGTTTCCCACTCTGTTTAAAAAAGATAACAGCAACAGTATTAGATAAAACCCCATGCAATCAGTTCCTGCAGTGAGATTATAACAGGGCAGCGTGTCTCAAACCGTCACAAGCTGTCTTGGATAAGGCATTGTCCTTGTCATAATTAGATAGCCATCCATTTTGATTTGTTGCTTGCCTTCATTTGTTGAATGTATATACAGTAGGTCTTAACTGTGTTTACTACTGACCTGAGAGGTTATACTATCTTCCAAACTTTTATTTACTGAGCATTGACTCCTAAAATCTCTGTTAAATTTGAGCATTAACAATATACTATTGTGCTGAAGGCATCCAGGCACACATGTACTGGGTTTATATAATAAAATCATTTATGGTTTTGTTCACGGTGGTGCTCTGTCCCACTGCTATTGCTTATTGGGAAATCAAATATGATGGAGCTTGGAGTGTTACTGTTATTAGTAAAACATCTACTGTTGCTTAAATGAATAATTGCCCCACAGTATCCAAAACCTTGACTCAGAATAGTCTAAGATACATGTACCCATAAGGTTCCACTTGATTCAATAACTTTAGGTATTTAGTGATGCAAAATGCTGCAGTAACAGCACCTGTGATGGCGTCTTACTCACAACTATAGATGAAGGGTCTGTGACGAAGGGAGTGTCCTGCAGAGAGACGGTGAAGTCATCTCTGTCACTGTACCAGTGCCTCTGTGCCATGAGTTCTTTTAAAGACTCCTGGTCCACATGGATGAAATTTTCATAGTTGTTAAGCATTACTGTGCAAACTCTCACGTTACTGTAATGTAATAGGAAGCAAATAGCGAGCAAAAGACTGAACATATAGGATTCAAACCTGCAGAGCATGAGTCAGCATGGCTCTCAGAAGTCTGACCTCTCCTCCACTGTTTGTTTCCAAACACGGGCATATTCTGGCAGCAAAACAAAACTTAAAATGAATTCATATCACTTTTACAGTGAATGATGATAAGAAGAAAGGCCAAAAGATTCAAGAAAAAAGATCAAGCATCAGAGCATACTGATGAGAACCTGAGAACCTTCACAGATCAGAGGATACTGTTAATTTTACCGCCTCACAATGCATAAGAAAGCTTTGAAATCCATTGGTCCACAATGAAGGAGCATTTAAAACATTATATGAACTGGTCTTAGCTAAAGCTTAGCTGGTTAGCTAAATAGTGGTGTATGTTGACTTTAGCTATTTCTCCCCAGAGGCAATGCTCCGCTTGAGACATCCGTTTTTTTTTACACTAAGGCAGAGCTAAGCTATAAACTTACTTTCTAGGGAAACTGTCAGGCTCTGCATCCCATAATGCAACACTGACAATCGTTGACTTCAGCTGCAACACAGTGAAATAAATGTTTATTGTGTAAATCCAATAATGCATGCTCATCCAGTGATGGTGCACAAACGGCAAATACCGTACGTGATGTGACATATACCTGAGAGCGCAGCAACTGCAGAGCATCATCCACCTCTTTAACTACTGCTTTGACAACAGAGTGGACCTGCACACACAAACCCAGGCAAACTCAGATTCCACTGCCGTTTTTGAATTTATCCTTGTCTCAGCATTTTCGTGGAACAAATTTGTCCACAGCTCCTACAATGACAGTCTTGGACACTTCAAACCATAACGTAATGAGAGAAGTTTGTCACTATTTACCTGCTGCTGCTTACAGGAACAGACCTGATCCACATGAACAAAGAGGAGCACCAACTTCCAAGAATCCTACAAGCAAATAATATTCACATCAATCACAGTAAAACTGATTTAGTTGGCTCATTTCTCATATTAAATATCTAATGATTATCTCTCACTTGAATGTTGAAGAAAAAGAGAAAATGACATTATGACATGAAAAATATTATTCAAGGCTACTGAAAAAGAACCCACCTGATTGTTGTGGAGAAGGAGAGATGCCTCCTTTGCTTGCTCCACCAGTGTCCTACAAACAGAAACACCAAAGAAAAGCATGTCAAATTCTTGAGAGCGACCTAAAATGTTTTCACATCATAAAATGCTTTCTGTACCTGTGTTGAACAAACTGAGAGGTGTACAGGTTTGTTTCCTCTGAGAGAGGACTGATCAGCTCAGGGTTGAACAGGTTCATCAACTCTGATGGAAGGAAACAGACCCAAGTTTTAAATTAAAACTTGTATTAAAAAAGGGAAAAAAATTAACATCTGTTTTGTTGGCCAGATGGGAGATGGCGTTAATACATCAACTTTGTCTTTAGGAATTTTGACTGTTTAAAACTATTTTAATAAATAATCAATGGTATAAATGATCCATAGATCAATTGAAATGTAATGCATTTACACTATTTTATATTCTAGATTCTAATGATACTTTGTATTCCATGAATGACTTTTAAAAAGATAAGATCTCAGGCCTGCTGTGTGCGGCAAGTGTATTGGGGTTCACTGATTAAAATTATCAGCTAGTGTAGATATCAGTACAGTAAAGATAGTGCACAGTAGTGTAATGGAAGCTCATATCCACCCTTTATTTATTATGTGTATTTATACAGTACACCAATTCCAGTAAAAGCTACAGTAAAAATATTGCAGTTTTTGGATCAGAAAAAGAAAAACGTACCTGTGAGTCTTGATACCACCACAGACAGCTCTGTGCTGCAGAGGAAGAAACAACGTGATGAAATCTCTACACTGATTCATTTCAGTTTTTGTAAAGCAAGTATCACGACATGGGTGATTGTGAGCGCTCACCTGTGTGTGTGAAGTCCAATAGAGGAAAGGACAACAACATCTGATGGCCTTACACTGTTAACTTCCCAGAGGAACATTGAATCTCTTAAAATTGGAATTATATAGAATATATCACAGAAAACTGAACAATGTTACAAGAAGAATTCCAAAAATGAAGGATAAATATTTAGCACTTTAAGATCAGATTCACTGCCTTTCTCATTGACTTTGAGAACTTCTAACTATTACTATCAGCTATGCCCCAAAGCACGTGTGCACACTCTGTCTGACTCACCATTTGAAGGAGGTGAGGAAGAGGGGAACATATTGGTGCAGGGAAGTCCAGTTACTGAAAATGAAGCACAGCTGTTGGTATATTCTGCAGAATGTGTTATCTGCAGTGTTTACTAGTAGATCCAATGATAGGATACACACAGAGAATAGTTTTTAAATGTGTCTTTTTGTTGTTATAGACTTATAAATTGATTAAAAATAAAGTTAGTTTAAAGTGTATGATGTGTTTTTTGTAGATTTTAATTTACAAAAAAAAGCCTCAGGTGCATTTTTTTCCTGTTCTATTCTACCATGTTATCTTTTTAACATTAACCTTCTTCACAACCACTTCCAGCTTCATCCTGGTCTGACTCTTAAACAATACAATACATAAAACTGCAGCACTGGTAAAGTGATGTAAAAATCAGAGAGACCTGTTGTCCATGTGAGCCCCAGCAGGGAGATCAGAGCGAGCCGTGGAAGCATCTTTTCTTTGACTTTGTCGGATTTTGTCCCCACAATTGTTTTCTGCAGTCTACCTTCCTCTCTGCTCGCTGTTTGATGGTCAGTCATCTTTTTATGGCATTACCATTTATACCTGACCAGTAATCCATACATATCATGAATATGCACAGAGGGGAGGGGCTGACCTGCTTGTCCAAAGACCACAGCCATAAGGTTTTATAATGAAACAATGGCCCTGATAAGATCATAGTTATTGTACTAATGTAAACTATGAACTCAGGCGGGTAATATTCCTGTTTTTGACTGTTGGAGGTTTTCTGCTACATTTACTTTTACAATGAAAGTAAATGAGAAGTCTAACATTACAGAAATAAGACTCTGTTGTGGAGTAGTCAAGCCGTAACTCCCTGTATGTCTTAACTCTGAGGAATATCAGTCTGTCTGTAGGAAGTCAGAGTTATGTCTCTATTTGGGTGACGTGCGGTATCGTGACCAAGTGCCACAACTTAACCTGATCTCTCAAACCAAACGCAGAAATCGCACCACTCTGGTGGCAAAAAGCAAAGGTGCAAGGGGGAGAATCTTTTCTGGTTAACAGCACCATAACTTGATGTTATCTGTGAATTTATGGGTATATGGAGGAAACAACAGTCATGCTAGTTGGTGGCTTCATGTCACATGAGGTGATCACGAAAGTTTTCTTACAAACTCATCGTGTTCCTTTTACTAACAAGAGTGGCAAGATTAATAAGTCTGGTTTAATTAGCCTGTTGAGCCCTGGACCCCTATTTCTTTCTCCTCATTTTATGACGGAGGTCTTAAAGCATGTTACACATGTTAGAAAGAGTGGAACAAACCTTAATGACTACTTTCTTGCCTTCTAAACGTACGACAATATGTTTATTGAGGATCCATTCAAAATCATCACTACTACACAGCTAAAAAACGTGCTGTTTTACATAATAATGACGCTTCAGTGTTATAAACACTGATTATATGTTATCTCTCATCTGATTACAGAGCTGACTGATTTCCAGGAGAAAGGGCAAACAAGTTAAGAAAACAATTTACCTACTGTCTCCAGGTCATGAGCTGCAGACATGAATACTACATTTCATCTGCCAAGCAGAAGTACTGTATTAAATCACTGGGACCTCAGTACACAGGACTCATTCAGCTGAGGTACTGCCTGTTAATTAATACAAATGTAACATTGATTTCTATCTTGAATGCTGCAGAACTGTGAGCACTGTCACTGTCCCAGACAGCTCCAATCACAAGCACTGTGATCCTGATACAAGGTTGTGCTGCCTTTATAGTCTGTTATCTTCCCTCAAGGACATTAACTCTGCATGAACCCCCTGCTAAAGAATGGCCTTTATCTTCATTTTCAATGCTAATCCTTGAACAGATTAGTCCTGCCGAACAGTTTGTCCTGTAGTTACACCTCTGGATATGAAACGATGCATGTGATTTAAGAATCTACCAAGAAGCTATTGATCAAATTACATGTGTGATTTCACAGGTCTCTTTAGTATAAGAGTAGACTCTCCATTAAGGCTTAACACTTTATCTATATAGTTTTTTTAGATAGAAAAATTTTTATCAGCTTTCAATTGTCTCTGATTCCCAATTCCTACATACAAATGATCCATCATGTGATAACTTAAAGTTTTCAAAGGTTTGTCTTGAGCTTTGTTGTTTGTCACTTGATAAATTACTAGTCTAACTTTTCATACTTATTTAAAAATGTTTACTGGATCTTAAGTTGGTGCATAAAACTATGAATGTTATTTAATGTTTTATCCACTTAGGCTGTAGAGTATAAACAGCTACTGGGAGGAATAAATGAGATTTGGTGACTTTGATCACTTTAGTTTAGAGGGAGACTGACAGTCTGTCTGAGAAAGAAAGCAACCTCGAAAGTACTTCAGGAGACAGTCAACAATCTCATGGGGGTTTAGTAAGAATCAACTGACAGTTAAATCCCTGTATAGTTGTTTGAAGGGATGGAAGAGGGACTTAGAGATACAGTGAGAAAAGGCTGCTTCACATATCCCACCAACTGGAGTGACAAACCACCAGATGGATGTTACTGATCACTGCTTTTCTGAGAGCACACAAACATGATTTAGCAGCAGATGCATTCGATCATCCAGAAGAATAGAGATCTGTCATCGTTACGTGGTATTTTGGGAAGGTGCTAATGCTTTTGAAAAATCTGGTGAAGACATATTAAATGTCATGGGAGGATAAATGCATGCTGATTTGGCAGAGGTGGAGCAGTACTGAATAAAGGTGTATTACTAAGAGCCCAGTGGATTTAATATTATACCTTATTTGGATGCCAGCCATATATTCTCAGGTAAATCACATTTTAATGTTATAAGGTTAATGCATTACTTAATTGCAGGGGGCCTTTGATAGCACTTGATGACAAGCAGCCAAGTGTGGAAGTTCACTTAATGACTTAGTAGCCCGAAGCAAAATGTGGCCTGCAGTAACTTTGATTAGCGTAATAAAAAGGTTCATAACTCTTAAAATCTCACAGCACTATGGTAACTTCCTCCTGTTTTCTTTCTCCAAATAGGTTGTAAAAGTCACCACGCCACTAATGAATTGATCTCCACAAAAATATATAAACACTACTACCAAAACAACTGGACATCATATTTTTTGCACATACAACCAAACCGAAGAATGTGACTGTTTGGCCTGAACCTATAGCTACATACATGTGGTACAGTAGTAAAATTCGACCCTCATGGTAATTAACATTGCATGATTACTCACTTGTGTTTTCAGAGGGACTGGCTACCTGTCCGGGGTTTACCCTGCCTCTACCCAGTGACAGCTGGAGTAGGGTCCAGCACTCCCACAACCCTTACAAGGATAAGCAGTTGGGAAAATGGGTGAAAGGATGGTTTAAGTCGGAGCCTAAAGAGGGGCCAGGGATGGCACAGAACCCCCCAAAATCTCCTGCCAGATAAAGGAGATAAACTCCAGCACAAAGGAACACATCAAATTTGAGATTGAATATACTGAAATATTATAATTACAAATCCTGACAAATCATATGAATTTTAAATAATTTAAGCTACTTATGAATGTCTGTATAATGAAAATGTATATTTTTGTATGTTTTGTGTCACTATTATTTATAATAATGTCACCATGTTCGATTGGTTTTTAGGCTACTATTTTTTTGACTATTTAGAGAGTTACTATATTAAATATAAATATCCTGTGACTCTATACCAGTGCACTCTGCTGATCCCTTGTGGTCACTATATAGAGATGCATCTTAAGATAAACCATTTAACATTTAACAAGTAGATGGGATATACGCTAAACATATCTATGTATCTATCTATGTATTTCCAGCTAGGCAAAAGTGAAATTTAAGATATCTGCAATTACATTTTGACTTGTCGAAGGTTAAAGTTATTTCAAACATAACTACACCTCATGTGCGTATGTGCTGTATGATACTGAATCAAATCTGTTGAAGAAAACGTATGACATTTTTTTTGCTTACATTAATTTTGATGCGATTTATTTTGAAAGTCTCTAGCGGAAGTTCTGGTTCTCGTCATTGTTAGCTTTGTTGATAACAAAACCGCCATTGTGGTAACCGGCTACATCAACGGTTCACCCGTGAGTTTCACAACAACAGAAGAGACCAGAAATTCTCTCTAAATACGAGAAGAAAGCACGAAACGGCGGATACGCGCGGCTCTGATCTCTGTCCACCAGGTAACGTTACGAAGTACGTTGCTACTCACCCGTTATCCTCACCCCTCATAGCGTTAACGGTAACGTTAGCCGTTTAGTTAACTCGCGTAAACGTTACGTGACTTTGACGTGAAACTTTCATTTCAATGTTTTTATTCAGTTTTTTTTAAATTAAAACCTGCTCCTTTGCTATCTTGAACCACAGTTACTGTATTTTCCTAACCTTTGTTGCTAACAGCATTTATTAAGATATCGCATTAACTAACTGCTTGATCTAAAATGGTTTTATTGTTAGTAAATAGTGGAATTGCAGTTTATAAATAAAACAATACATATTTAGTGAGCTGTAATTCAGTTATTTTACAATATACAAGAACTTTATATAAAATTTTTCACCAAGAAAAGTAGTGGTTAGAGGAATGACGTGGGAAAACAACCCTTATTAGGATTTTGCCTCTTTTTGGAGCAGTGGAAAGTAACAGGGATGTTATTTTGTTTTTACTATACAGTAGGCAGGTAGCAGAGAAAATGGGGCGTATCTTCTTGGATCACATTGGTGGGACTCGCCTCTTCTCTTGTGCAAACTGTGACACAATCCTGACCAACCGAGCTGAGCTCATTTCCACACGCTTCACCGGAGCCACTGGGCGAGCCTTCCTATTTAACAAGGTACCTGCACATTGTTTAGTTTACATGGATACCCAGCATCATGGAAAAAGTAGTGCACTTGTAGTTTAATTGATTGGGCCATGATTGAACTACTTTACCATACACTATAGTCTAAATACTTTTTGTATTAACACTGTGAGGCAAGTTTAGCCCATCTAATGACATAGAAGACAGTTCTTCATTTCCTGTTCTATTGTCTTTTTTGTGTTTATCTTACAAAGGAAAGATGACAGTAAGTTATTCCTGATTTAATAAAAGTAGTAAACAAATGCCTCTAGATGACTGTGGACATCAATAGAGCTGAAACAATTTTAGTAAATAAATCAGTTAGTTAAAGGACAGTTGTACACTGCCGTCCAACATATTGTGAAGGGAAAATACATGAATGGGATTTGCCTTCATTGTTTTGATTTCATCACTGTAATTTGCTAGAAAAACCTCAAAATTATAAGGTGTCACATCACCAGATGTTGCTTCACTCCAGGTTGTAAATCTGCAGCACAGTGAGGTCCAAGACCGAGTCATGCTGACAGGAAGACACATGGTGCGGGACGTCAGCTGCAAGAACTGCAACAGCAAGCTAGGATGGATGTACGAGTTCGCCACTGAAGAAAGTCAACGATACAAGGAAGGCCGTGTGATCCTGGAGAGGGCGCTGGTGAGGGAGAGTGAAGGCTTTGAGCATCTTCCCTCTGACAGCTCCTGATCTTCACCTCTGTTGATGTTTCAATGCTCAACCTGTGCATACTACAGCTTTTCCTTTAGCGGCAGTGCATGCCCTTACATTGAGGGTGTGCCATTTGTGAGTAGAGCTGGGTGTTTGTGGGAAGCATTTCTAAATAACTTTAAACATCCAAGATTACAACCTGCATTTTCTATAAGTGCAAAAAAGGCTGTGATGTTTGTAAAATATGTTGGTATGGTGGGATTTTGTCTGCGTTCAGAAGGAGGGGGTTTGTTCCTACAGCCCTACAAGAGGCTCAGACAGTTAGACAGGGATTCAAATGAAATGTAACTGTTGAATATTGATGCTAAAAGGACTGTTAAGTTAATTACCACACGAAGTGATAAAATATTTTTTCCCTGGTAAGTGTTCGATGTGAATAGATTTGTGCTATTATTTTAATGCTGAATTTAACTATTGGATTTATTTCTAATTTTTGTTAAGTTATTAAGAAGGGACCAGATATCAGTTTTGACCTCAGCTTTATGTTATTTTTTACAGCAATGGAAGAAGGCTTTTCTTTTTCATTTCATACACTTGCAGTTAATTTTATGGCTTTTTATAGCCACTCGAATTTCTGCACTTATGTCCACGTACTGTTTATTTTTGTCCTTTCAACAGTTTCCTTGATTTTTTTTTTTTCAATTACTTAAATATTTACGTTGACAATTGGTAAATTATTTGAAAAACCACAAACTTGTTTGTTTTGTCAATATTAAAAAATAAATAATATTTATTTATATAATGTGTTTTCTAACGTGTTTGTCCATATAGAATTGAATGTTGCATCCTGACCTAAGTTTTTTAGTTTAAGCCATTAAACATTAAATTTTGGTGCCATTGTTCTGTTATGGAGCTGTCTACTATGGTTAAACTGTGTGTTCCTAATAAAAACAAAGGTCAGCCTCAGAAATACGAACACATACCCTTATAACACAACAGTTAGATCTATGTCAATGCACACCTTAACTGATAGTCTGTGATTAAAACCTCCTCCCTATGAAAAACTAATAAACAAATCCTGAATTCAGACTTTTAAAAACTATGTAATAAATTTCAAATGTCAGTAATTACACCACCACTCATGATTTCACCATAGCATGAGACATTTATGGTTACTGTAAACTAGTCTGACAAGCTAGGTCAACTTTTTCACCTCGGTACTGTGTACATTCCTTCCACTCCACCCTCATCTGAGATGACATCTTTCAGCTTACGACATCTCATCCATGGCATGTGCAGTGGGTAGGACAGGACACTGATGTATCTGGTGCAGATTATGTGGATGGGGTGTGCCCAGTTGATAAATGAGAACCACATTTTCATGTTTGTCTTTATGGGAAAATCCACTATTACACAGCCAGTTATTACAATAAGGTTATTTCAGGTGTCTATTGTCTATTGTCTGTAATGTTCAAATATGTCCCAGAAGGAAAGCCAAAATTAATAGTACTGTCACGACAATCAAGCATTTCATTAATCATCATAGTGTCTAACAGTTGTATTATTTACTGACTGATTGTATAACATGAAAGAAATGTATCAAAATAATATTCCAAACGTTGCTTCGAAATGTAAAGCAAATGCAACTTTTTTATTGAAATCAACAGTTATGCTGTTAAGCAGCAGGTTCATTGGCAGCGTTACACTTTGACAGGTGACAGGGAAAAGTGTTCTCAACACTAAAAGCGTCGAGGTGCTCAAAAGAAACTTACGCTCCGATCACGTCCGCTCGCGTGGCATTGTGGGAAATGAAGGAAGGTTGACGTCAGACAGGAAACTCCAAATCATATTTATTGCACGATGTGTTGTACGCTGGGCAGCGTTATTTCACCAACACACCTGTAGTTTTTAACGGCATGCAGTGTGGGTAGGATAACCGTTTTTCCTGCCACCCGGACGGACAGAATCTAACGCAGCGATGGGCGGCGGTGAGTCCTGTTGCAGACAAGCTAGCGCGATCCGGCTAACGTTAACGTTGCTGTGGGAGATGAGGTTACAGCACTAACAGTAGCGTAACAGAGAAACCGAGTTGGAAAAAAAATGCTGTCACCACTAGTAAACGTGTTACTAACAGTATTGTTTGAAATTAAGACAGAAAAGGATTTTGTAAAGGTTAGCAAAACTAGCAAAGTCAAAATTGCCTGTGTAGTTATATATAGGCATGTAAGAAACGAACCGTTAGCTGCCATCGTTGTGTTACTCTCGGTCCTCCCAGCAATAAGTTACTGTCGATCCTCCATTTTCGCCTCTTTTCTCCTCAGAAAATGCGAGTCTGGTCTTCAAATTGTACTGCCTGACAGTGATGACACTGGTGGCGGCTACATACACTGTGGCACTGCGGTACACACGCATCATTTCATCGGGTGACCTGTACTTCTCGACAACTGCGGTGTGCATCACCGAGGTCATTAAGTTGGTATTAAGTCTGGGGATGCTGGCAAAGTAAGTGTTTGTAACCGACTGTAATATACTGAAAATACCACATTTGTTTGATCTAGTTGAAATGCATATTACAATTTTGCACTTCAGATGACTGATTAGTTTATAGCCAAGCAGCATTTAATGGTTTTATTTAAATACAAAGCCAAGTTTACAAAAAGGAAACATAAAATATAATAATAATAATAATAATAATAATATCTGCAATTTGCTTTATCCTTTATTTATCTAGTATAAAGAAAGATCTTTAGTATTTCCTTGAGTTGTAAATATAAGTTAATTCAGAGTTTGATGATTTCCACACACACACACACACACACACACAAAAGAGTTAGGATGCTGGGTAAGTCTTTCACTTTGTTACACTTGGCAAACTGACATCAATAATTGCTGTCATTTTGCAAGTGGAATATTTGCCCAGTCTTGTATCCAGCGAGTATAGGCAAATATTCCACGTGCAAAATGACAGCAAATAAAACCTTGCTGTACCACTGTGCTGTCCTTCAGTCCATCTAACCTGAGCTCAGGCCCGGAGACATTGGTATTTCTGCATGGAATAGATGTGAAATAATCTCAGGTTTCATTTTCTGTTGTGCTAGACTGTTGAACGACAAATGTTTATCGCGGTAGTATGACAGCTTCTCATTGACTGCTGCGAAGGTCAGTCACAGTCAACAGTGACTTCTGCCCCTGACATTTACACACCGAGATTCCCTGAGAGTCCCTGTAAGTTTCCACAATATTAAGTACTGTTGATGGTAAAAAGGCCAGAGGTCATGATCTTTGCTTGCAAAGATGAGCCTTTGATGAATTCTGCTTTATATACCTCTATAGGCTTTATATGCCTCTCACATAAGATTCAAGATTTTCAAGATTCAAAACACTTTATTAATCCCAGAGGGAAATTGTTTGCCATGAATACAGCCGCTCTCAATATAGAAAA
>JAUMHF010000016.1:12093650-12129097 GCA_032359275.1 Microctenopoma steveboyesi | reverse complement strand
TAAGAAAAATTAAAGAAAAAGACGAACAAGAGAGAGACGACGTGTAGATGGCTGCTGCATGGCTCGCGCCTGCGCACTGATAAGAACATCAAATTGGCATCAAACATTAAATTAAATGACAAATGAATAAAAGTCAACAAGTAAACTGAGCACAAGTCAAAAATGTTGCCTTACTAGTTGCATTTAAATCTGATCGACTAACACCTGCAGCTTTTAGAAAGATGTTCAACTATAGGCGCCATGACAGCTCAGTGGGTAGAGCAGTCGTGAGTTCAATTCCCAGTCCCACCAGGTTACATGTCGAGGTGTCCTTGGGCAAGACACCAATACCCCATAGTAGCGCAGACAACGGTCTAGCAGCTGTTCAATTTTCCCAAGGGGATCAATAAAGTATTCATTATCATTATTAATATTATTATTATTAACTAGACTAATGCCTGTTTTTTAACACTGTTTTATTGTCTCTGCCAGAGAAACGGGAAGTCCGAGCAGACTGAAGAGCACAATAATGGAACATGTATTCTTCAGCCCCAAAGAGCTGCTGAAGCTGAGCGTGCCCTCTGTAGTGTACGCAGTCCAGAATAACATGGCCTTTCTTGCCCTGAGTAACCTCGATGCAGCCGTTTATCAGGCATGTACCAGTTCCTGTTTTATCTCTGGTGTTGTATGGTTATGTAGTATATTGTTCAGTTTTATGGTTGTAACAGTCCACCTCAATGATACGATACATATTTGTATAACTGCTTTTAACCAGTAAAATAAAATAAATTATTATATTGTGAAAATGAAATACTGCATAGAATGTTTTTTTTTTATTGATGCATGTCAAAACCAGTAACATGCTTAAGGTGACATATGCTGCTGACCTGACTAACGTAAATGTTTAAGTGTTTCACTGCTCCTATGACGTGGATACACATAAACTCACATTTTCAGTGGCCCACTTTGAAGTTATTTATCTAATTACCTAATTATAGAGTCATTTATTTGTATAGTAGATCATTTCAACACTCATGGACACACCAGAGAACAGTGCAGCCCACGTTTACCTGTTTTTGGTAGAATGCTCAGGATCTAGTAGAGTAAGACGTGTTGGTTATTTGTTGTTTGCAAATAAAACAGATGGTTTGCCATTTTCTGTTCAGGTGACCTACCAGCTGAAGATCCCGTGCACGGCCCTGTGTACTGTCGTCATGCTGAACCGCTCTCTCAGCCGGCTGCAGTGGTTCTGCATCTTCATGCTTTGTGGGGGCGTCACACTCGTCCAGTGGAAACCTGCAGAGGCCACGAAAGTTCAGGTGGGGTTGTCAGCACGCTGTGACTACTTTGGAGTTACATTTACAACTTACATCTCCTCAAGTTACACTTAACATTTCTTTTCTTCTGATGTAATTTCTTTTACCTCAGGTTGAGCAAAACCCCATCCTTGGGTTCTCTGCCATCGCTGTTGCTGTTCTGTGTTCTGGATTTGCAGGTAAAGATAGCAGAGGTCTGTGCACAGGGGTGATACAGTGTTTTTTTTTTGACTAAACAAGCACCAGCTAACTAAGCGTGACACGTGCTTCATGCAGTGAAAGCGCGTAATGTCACCTCTCCGCACCAGTTGCTGAAAGGAAACTGATGGTTTTATTTGCCCAGCTGTAATTATGGAGATGTCACAACTTATGACAACGATGCAAACTTACGATATGCATCATCAAATATTTGATTACTTAACCTGCACCTAACCGTTTCCCCTCTTCTCTCTGGTTGAGGTGTGTATTTTGAGAAGGTGCTGAAGAGCTCCGACACATCTCTGTGGGTGAGGAACATCCAGATGTACCTGTCTGGCATTGTGGTCACCCTGATTGGCGTTTACATGACTGATGGTGAAAAGGTCCTGGAAAAGGGCTTCTTTTTCGGCTACACGCCCTGGGTGTGCTTTGTAGTATGTAAGTACAACTTAGCCTAATGTTGTTTTTTTCCATTTGATTTATGGAATTCTACCTGACATTGTTCTTGTGCTGCCAGTCCTGGCCAGTGTGGGAGGGTTATACACGTCGGTGGTAGTGAAGTACACAGACAACATCATGAAGGGCTTTTCTGCCGCAGCCGCCATTGTTCTATCAACGGTGGCATCGGTCATCTTGTTCGGACTACAGATAAGTAAGTTGGTTTCCTATAGCTTTATTGATATACAAATATATTTTTGTGTAGATATCTAACAATCGGATTCTTGCGGAGACCCAAATTAAGTGTCTCATTCCCTCTTCTCCTTGTGCAGCGATCACATTTGCCTCTGGAGCCATCCTCGTGTGTGTTTCCATCTACCTATATGGACTTCCGAGGCGAGACACGACTCACCTGATCCAACCGGCCTCTGACAGCGAATCCAGACAGAAACTGATCACAGTGTGAGTCACGGATCTATTGCTGCAGGACAGGCTGTGCTGTGAGGTCGCCTTTGCTGGGGACGGAAACGGAGCTGCTGCACCGGTGGGAATAGGGAGCAAACTCAAAAACAAAAAAAATTGATTTCTGTGTAAAGTCAGTCACACGGACAACAGCATTTCTGCCACTTTACTGTAGTTCTGCTCCTTCAATCCAGCCTCCGACCACACAAGACTAGTGACAGTATTACAAGTGTCCACAAATTGAAGAAAACAAACCCTAAGGTATTTAATGTGGGATTCTGGCATCGTTCCAGTTGATGTGGGGCGGCACGGCACGAAAAAAGCATTTTAAACTCCTACTTCTGGATTGTCTGAAGTAATCAGTGATGTATTATAAATGGTCTTCAGCTATGCTGGAGATGATTTCCAGGCCTCAGCATATCAGTTAAAGGGGTTTAGTAAAGTATTGTTACGTTTTATTATGGAGCTTTTTGCTTGTTTTGTTCAGTTCAATAATGCATCGGATTTAAACAGTGTAATACTCATTCTGAATGTGCCGAACTCAAATGGGAACGAACGTTTGTCATTGTCACGCATCTTTTGTAGCATTTGTTTCACCATCTGAAAGTTTTATTAAAAAGTGTTAAAAGCAGAATTCTTGGTCTGAAGTTGAGGACCCTTCAGAATCATTAAGGCCTTATTGTTTGGCCTTTGCTCAAGGCTCTTGTGTGTTCACAGGTGAAATGAACTGAGCACATTTAGTTGATGGTAAATCACATTTTCAGCTTTCAGTTATGGCTCGGCTTTGTGGAGGAGTTGTCGAAGGTAAACTGGGTTTGTTGTGTTAAACACTGAAGGTCCAGGAACATGGTTAGTGCTTAGTGTTCAGGTATTCTAAGACAAGATTCCCATATTCTGAAAATGCCAGAAAATTCTTTTTATTTTGAAATCACAAGACATATTAACAGTATAAATAAACTATAGCAGTGAAATAACACTGATCTGGTTATAAAAGCCTTCTTTCCAGTTTCACATTTTATGAACTGGTGTCATGCCGAGGATCCTCATCCCGTTGGCCAGCACTGAGCGGGCTCCACTGAACAATCGTATCCTTGCCTGATGGAATTTAGCAAAAAAACAAGATCACATTTAGTTTAATTAAGAGCATTTTCATTTACCAATTTTAACAGTGTCTTAAGTTGATCTATGAAGACATTGAGTTTTGAGAAAATTTTATTCCGAAATAATCTGGGTCTGAAAGAGTTGGACGTACTTATATAACACTATGAGCCACGTCTTCTTTGCTCTTATTACCTGTGCAACATCCGGAGGGCTTCCTTTTACTGGCAGCTCTCTGTGTGCTGAAGCGACTAGGTGGCTATAAGACAGCGATAAGGTAAAATGCTTGAGTGCACAGATAAATTACTCTGCAAACACATAATAGAAACGTCTGCAAAGAAGCAACGTCCCTCAGGACCAACATCCTGTTACATACCACAGTTTCAACAGAAAGTTGACGATGTGTTTCGGCTGCAGATCCTGGGTGGACTGGTACAGCACCTCATCGTAGCTACAAACAAAGGAGGCCATGTTTTTTGGATGATGTGGAGCAAATATTGATACAGTGTTGTCATATTTGACAATATGCAGAGGATTTAGAGGGCAGGTTACCGAGGAGTCATTTGCTTACCGAAGGAGGTGCTGCAGGATCGTGATCCCTGTCTGCTCATGTAGAACGTCTGGATTGAATGTCACTGCTTCCAAGCCTTCATTCCGTTGTATTAAACTGCATTAATAGCATTATAAGCAAGAGGTTAATTACAAACCCTTTGTTTTTTCTGGATTAGGTCTTGTTGGCAGTACACACATTGGTGTCCGGTTTGCTTTTTATTCTTTAACATATTTTTACTCAGACTTTTGCATTTTCATCTGCATTTGAATAATAAGTTGTGTTTTGTGTGTTACTCGGCCAGGTTAACATGTTTAAGTGGGTTAAAAGTACATCAACTAAAACTTTTCATGCTCAAATTCCATGCGAGTGTTTTCTGTAATGTGAGCCTGTCGTAATGTTTCATTATTTCCAGCAGTGGCCTAACACGGACCTGCAGAGTCGAGCATGTGTGTACTGGAGGAAGACGCCCGTGTCACCCTGAGCCTGCAGCATCTGGTCCCAGTCAAACTTGTAGTCTGACTGAAGGGGGCCTTTAAAGTCCTGAAAGAAAATAATTGGATACAATATTAATCCCTTGTGTAGACTGAAAAATTAAATGTGTAGTAGAGGAATATTAGAGTTTCAATCTGTCATTATGTAATAGTTTACCTGGACTATTAGTGCACTGATTCCCACTTTCTCTGCTGTGTCCTCTGGGTTGTCCATCTCCTTTGTGGCTGTGAAAAGATGTTATTCCCATAACACAGGTATTTCTGCATATTAAAACTTTAAAGAGGCGGAGAGAGATGCTTCCAAAAATGTCAGTTTTATCCCTAATGGTTTTCTACAACGTTTCTAAACCATTTGATGTTGCCAGGCGACAGCAGCTCTTGAGCATGTTGTGTAAACACAGCACATATTTATAATGTGCATTAAGCAGTTCAAACATCTCACCGCTGTAATAAATGCCAAAGTAAACAAAGTTACTGAACGTGACACACACACACAGCAGTTACTTGAGAACTTATGCGCTGATTGTGTGGATATATTTTGTGTGTTTTCTGTCTATCATGCAGCTGGCTTTACTTTTTGATTGACTCATGTTGTGGAGCATCCTGGCTCGAGCTTCGTCCAGGACGTCCTCCAGAAACACCACCTCGCCGGTCCGAGTCTTCATGCCCCGCACCAGACCGAAGGGCACATGCCGACACCTGCAGCGAGTAATTGTATAGTATATTGTTCATACGTATGTAAAATACTCATTATTGACGTGAGTAAGTTACAACAGCAGCAGCGACTCTTCGGGAGCAGGATGAAGAGAGCAGATTATTCCTGCATTTTTTACTGCCTTTAAACTGTCAACCATCAACAAGCAGCTACTATTGTGTGTATTACTGTCGACTGTGTTGAGCTGTTTTTCTCCTACCTGTCAGCCCAAGAATGTCCCATACCGAGCAGGATCTGGAACAGCTGGTGGAAGTGAGTCGCTTGACTTTTATCTGTCTTGAGAAAAACAATATATTTTCAATGCTTAATTGGAAATGACCTTAAAAAGGCTGAATCCGGTTGGAGAGGTTCAGCAGACAGACATGAGAAAATATCCACATTGCAAATTTGTGTTTAGGCATCATAATGCTGGTCATTACGTTTTGCATAACTGCTGTGACCAAAGTTCAAAAACTACTTTTACAACACTAAACCCGAGACATAAAAAGGCTCAAAGCTGATATATGAACTCACGAGACGAGAGTTTGCGTGCACAGTATATATATGCACATTGAAACAGGTAAACGGATCACTCCTCGTGCTCCCTCTCGTTCCACATGTGCAAAGAGGAACACAAACGCTGTTAGTTGAAGGTTGCTTTAAAAATCCTTTATTGACCTGTAGTCAGTCTTAAAACTACCTTGCTCTATGTTACCCAGACCATTTTAAAAGTGACTTACCACGTAAATCATCTCATCAAAAGGGTATTTTCTTTTTCTGTCAATAGCTGCAGCAATATCCCTGAAATTTAGAAAACCCATAAAATGAGTAGTAAAACAATCTGTCAGAACAGTTTATCATCAGTGTGTGCAAACCTTTAAAATATAGTCTGTGTTCTAATGTTTTGTGACTTAACATTCCATTAGTGGCACCTGGTGATGTAGAGAGTTGTGCCGTCGCTGCGAAGCACTGTGCAGACACTGCTCATGTCTCTGCCAGGGGACAGATCCACCACACCAGTGCCCTTCCTGCACATACAGAAACCCCCATGAAATCCGGTGAAATATGAAATATTTCAGGCGATGCTCTCTCATATTGGTTTCATATTCTAAGAGCTGCAATTAAATCCTGAATAGCTGATTCTGTCGCATACTCAGAGGTTTTCAACAGGCCTCGGCTCTGCAGCTGTTGCACCACCTCCTGGGCTTGGTCATGGTGAAAGGACTCCCCGGAGTAAATATCAAAGTGGACCCCCAGCCGCTGGACAGATTTGAAAGACATGTCATTCACTGTTAAATTTCTAGTAAGATTTCAGTTTGAACGTCCACTTGCCACACGGTATGATCGGCTGTACCTTGTAAATGAGCTCATACTCGTTTACGGTGATCTCTCTAAACTGCTGCCACAATGACACGGCCTGGCTCTCACGCTGCTCCAGCTGTCTAAAGAAGTCTCTGGCAGCCTGCTTCAAACCCTCATTGTGCTCTGCTGCCTTGTTTACTTGTACATAAACCTGCAAGACAAAAACATATGAATTATACATAAAATGCAGCCTTGGTAATGTTGTGTAACCTGTTTACAGCCTTTAGATACTCGCATGACTTAAATTTAAATTCCCATATTCTACATTTTCTGTTCTAGATAAATATACACACCTGAATTTAACTTGCTGAACAAGCTACAGACACTATGACACTGTGAACAGAATGACTGCATGGCTGTTTTCTTACAGATCACCTCAAACAAATGCTGTAAAGGATTCTTTTTCAGTTCCTCCTTACATCCAAATTGGTCAAACCCAGCTCCGAGTAAACCTGTAACCCAGGGGAAAAAAATGCTTCAGCTTTACAATACATTCAAAGGAGTATTCGTGTTGCAACAACAACTGTGGAATATGTTGTACATATTTTACTTACCAAACTGCATACCCCAGTCGCCAAGGTAGTTCATCCGAATAACGTTGTTGCCAAGGGACTGCTTTAGGTTAGCAATGAAATTACCTGGATGTGGGAGTTTATATTGCCCTTGTTATTCGACTGACTGTTATTTACTATTTAAAGCATATTTACAGTACAAAACTGTAAAAGACTGAGACCAATATTGATATTTGAAATTTACAAGAATCTGATGTTTGACTATGATTCCTTTGAAACTGCTTTTTTTAACAATCACTAATAATTGTATTGTAATATTTCAGACAATCAAACAAAAAAAGGGAAAAAATTACATCTCACCAATAATTGTAGACCTCAAGTGTCCAGCATGGAATTTTTTTGCAATATTTGGAGAGCTGCGACACATTAAGATATTAATTGTGACAATTCAGATAAGAAGTATGTGCATACAAAGTGTTAAAGATGGAGAGCAAAAGACATACCTGTACTCCACTATTGTTGTTCCTCTCTCGAGGGTATCAAAAAGTTCACTCTTTAACCCAAATGAGGTCTCTTCCTCAAGTTGTTCCAACACTTTCTAAAACAGACAGAGTTCACATTAAAACTAATATGTGCAACACCTTTCTGTAAAGCAATCTGACGAGCCATGGTGTTTACTACCACCGTTAGGAGTGACAAACCTGAACGAGAAGCTTGCGGTGGACTTTAAAACTGATCACGCCACGGTCGGCGGAGATGTGTTCCACCACACTGTCCTGGTTCAACTGAGACACATAATGTGGCTTACAAAGAATAAAAATAATACGAAACATATGGTTCAATCAATGCATATCCAACAGTGTAGGACAGGTATAACCAACCCTGGCCCTCAAGAGCTACTGCCCTGCTGTTTTCCAGCTACACTTGCACTTACAGCTTCAGGTGAGCTAAGCACACCTGGTCCAGATGACCAGCAGTGGGCAAAGATACCTGAAAATGCCCCCCCTCTCCTTAGCATAAGTAAATGACCAAACTCACCTGAGTGGCCAAGTTCTCTGCCTGCAGCTGAACGTCTCCAGTGGATGGTAAAATCCCATCAACTTGCAATTGGCGAACTGAAACTTTGAAGTCTGCAGTCTGTCTGAAAGGTACAAAATCAGGAGCTATTGCACAGAGTTAAAATGACAATGGAGCATACAACAGGAGCTCCTGCTTGTGCATCAACACAAGCACACTTAACTGTTTCTTAAAAACAGGAACTGCTGACAGAGTTGGTATAAAAACCTCCTCGTGTTGCTGCAGGGCCTCAGCCAGCTAAACATAAAAACATGCACAGGTTAGAGATTAGAAATAAGGTAAAGACAGTTCTGACTTTGTTCCAGGGTCATGGCATGTTAGCATTAGAACACAAGCTCACTTTAAGAAAATAATTTAGCTTCATTACCTTCGCTGAAATCCTTCTCCTAAAGAAACACGCCATGTTTCCTGAGCATGCAAGTACAATGTGACGATAAATTTAATGCTAAATTAAAAAATTCTACCCATGATCTTGTCACGTTCATTCAGCCACTGTTATCCTTTACATAGTTTCCTGTGGCTCGTCCAATCACAAGCCTCCTTGTCAATAGCGTCAGCGAATAAAAAAAAGGTATGTTTGATTTTAACCTCCGCTGCTGCCGTCAGTCTTTACTTTCAGCAAGTACAAATTTAAACATTAAACAGCAGCAACAACACGGGATACAATTCTTACGATTAATTATGTGAACTTCGAAGGGACAGTTTAAAAAAATCACTAATTTATTTATTTATTAGTGGTTGAAAAGTACAAAAATACATCTGTGTACGTTTCCGTAGCAACATAAACGAAAACGTCACCTGTTACGTTGCTAAATTGTGATTGGTAGAAGATGTTTTTAGACAAAACTTTATTAAACATAGTAAACGCGTGCTAAACAAGTGCTTCCAAGAGAATTGTGAAAATGAAACTCAGTCAACTAAATGTTCATGCCCGTTAAGGATAACTACACTATAATGTCTCAATGAAAGCTCAAGACTGAGAAAGTCACTTCGATGATTAATGGAACAGAAAACTGTCCAGACGAACAAAATATTTTAAATATCTGTATTACAGATTTTACTAAATGGATTCTAAATTAGGTTCATATTGAAATTTTCAACATGTCACATTTCTTGACATACTGTTTTTGTTGCAGACATTCAAAAGCAATCCAAAAGGGAGATAGCTATGAGTTTCACATAAAACATCATACAGCTTGTAAAGGCTAATTTTATTTCTGAAGCTAAAAATTAATTAATGTATAAGTAACCATTGACTGTTCTCTGTAGTTTGTTCAGGTTTAGACTTAAAACAAGGAACCCTATTATAACTCCTTATAGTATCCATACTCAGCACCACCAGTTTGTGCCACCCATGGCATTATTCAGTTCCAAAACTAATAATCAACTTGTCTGACATTGACACTGGAATTTCCGCCCTGGGAATCATTAAAGCATTATCTTATTTTGTTTGTCACTTGATCTACAATCAGCTAGGACATTTTATAGAAAATGGCAATGTAAAGCTACAAAATGTAAATAATGACAAGATACCTAAAGAAAAACCTGCCATTTACAACTTTATTTGTTTTGAGTTCCACAGAACAAAATTACACCCGCAGAGCTGGGTTGGTAACATATTGTGCTAATAAAAATTAAAAAAAAACTTAAATCTTTTCTCAACATCTTTATTAATTTGTTTTTCTTGAATCAAAGCATTTTTTATAACTACAGCAATTAAAAACAAAATTTGATACAATAAACAAAAGTCAAGCAAAAAAATTAAAATACAGTGTATACAAATGTAATAGCAATATCTGCCAGTACACTTAAAAACAATGTTGAAAAAAAAGCCAAGATTCCTGTTCCTGGAGTCTAGTCTGAACACAGTCTTGACTTGTCCAGTCAATGTCCGATCCCTTTTTCCAAACTGTAAATATACAGGAGTTGCACAAACTAACATCCTTTCTGTGAAATAACTAAATCTTACAAGTAATAAAATCAAAAGGCCAAGGGTATACTGTATGACAGTCAGCCTTTTGCAAAGGCATCAGAATAAAGGCAAATAAATATTGACATGGCAGTTAGGAGGCCACTGGTGGAGCTGGAGAGTCCTTCAACACGCTGGCAGGAAGAAGCTCACCCAGGTCTGGTAGACACAAAAGCCTTGGATACCACCAACAGTCCACATAGAGGCGATATGCCACAGCTAGAAGAAAAGTCCAACTGAGATATGCAGCAAACTAATTTCCCCAGTATCAAATGCTGACACTCAGGAAACATCTGTGGAGGGTCAAAATGAATAAATATCAATATTGGCACATCATATCAGCTAATGGCTATTAAGCTTGTACAGAAAACCAGCCTGGCACCAATTCTTCGCTAGTCTAGATCTAAGAACGGTTTGTGTTTTGTGTCACAGGCCGAGGCTGGAATATTGTTACAAACTAAATTAAATAACACTCTGTTGTAAAGATATAAATCAGTGCATCATTTATCAGATTTGTTCAACTGTGGTGTGATTCATAAAACAGTAATCCTAAAGCTAATGAGAAGGCTAAAGACTAAACAGTCACTGTACATAAGGGGCACAATGAGGAGTGCATGTGTGTTGGATCTACAGTGTTTGGATGCCAGCGTGGACTTGTAAAGCTGTAACCAACAGCAGAGACATACTAGCACTTATGTACTTATACATAAAATCAGTAATTATGCTACAGTCTATCTTGGAAAAAGAGCAAACTGACTTTCAGTTGGTTCCCAAGTTGGAAGAACTAGCATGAGCCTAGAACCAGCACCACATTCATTCCTTGATCAAAAAGGACTAAAGGGCAGCGTTGTAGAGTTTATGGACCGCAATCGCTGCCAATAATATACTTACAGCTAGCAGGCTGCTCTCCAAACCTTCGCATCAGTTGATCATGTGTGAACTTGACAAATGCATCATACTGCTCTGTTGAAAAAACAAACATTTACTGGTACTTTCAACAGATTTGAATTACAAATTACTTGCTGTAATATTTAAAGTCGTACCTGCAAGCTTTGTCGTTAGTATCTCATCATACTCCTCGCGGATTTTGTCCTCTCGCTCTTTCAATAGTCTTTCACATATCATCCCAACCTGTCTGAGGGAAAATAAAGGCTGCTCCTTCCTGGCCGGTGATGAGGCTCCTGAGGACATGCCTGTCAGGATAGTCAAAACACAAAAATTAATACAAGATAAATGTCTTTAAATAACAACAGCACCGAGCATACATTGTCTCATATTACAATATATAGTACATTAAACTGACTCAGGGGCTATTGAAAAAATATGTGCATCAGGCACGTCTGTCGTTGCCGTTCCTCATATCTCTAAAAGGCCTTTCTAAAAAGGTGCTGGCAAACTTCATTTTTAAGTTAAACATTGGAAACCAGATTCAACTTGTTTTTTGCCTGTTATCTACACACTATCACAAAACTCCCTGATGCACAACAATCGCAGAATTAGCAATACCTGATTGTATTAACTCCCTGTTTTTTTAGCAAATAAGCACATAACTTTACTTATTAAACTTTATTTTATAGTAACGTGGCATTCCATGATGTCTCTGCAGGAGGTGGTCTTAAACCTTGAGTCATGTGTCATGATTGCGTCTGTGTCGTACCAAGTATGAACTGAACCAGTGAGTCACATTGTCATTTGAGCAATTCATTTCTGATGCCATTGATATATATATATATATATATACATATAATAAAGATATATAAAAACAAAGGGGGCATATAAATAATTGCTCAAACATATTGCACAGAGGAGGACTGTTGCACACAGAATACTGCACAAGGAAAACAGCTGTCAGTACAAGGCATTTGAATGTGTGAGAGTGTGTGTTTATGTATGGTCGGCTGCAAGATGTTGGTTGTAGTGTTGGATGTACATTACCCATTTGACAACATAATGAAATATGTTGTTTACACGGCTTCGTGAGAATTAGTCCGATATCTCTTATCCTCAACAGCCTCGTCTTGTTGACATTTTAACTACCTTGTAAGGCAGATCCGCTGTGAATATTCTGCAGGTCCAGGGGACAGCAACCATCGGCTTGCTGGAAAGCACTGTCTAGGTGTCGTCGTTTCTGCAGTCGCTTGTACTCCTGTTTGATGTTGTGAAGGATTTGCTCTAAAAACACAGTTTTCATAACATTTTACTAATTTGACGAGATTACATTATTATTTCTCACTATATTTGTAAACAGCATAACAGGATTTCATCACACAACTTTAAAAGAAAAGTTATGTGCTTTCCAAACAATATGTTTAACCTCAGTCCTACAAAGACTTATACTGAATTCACCAATAAGTGATAAAGACTCATATTCACGTTGTGTACAAATTCACCCTAACGACACGTGGTATTTACAACAGCACATATTTAACTCGACAAATTTTGAAAGGAGTTTTGTTTTGGCGCATACCAGTACACACGGGGTAAAAAAACAATACGGTCCCATTGACAATTAGGAATGGTTTTGACATAATACCTCTTCAAAGTACAATTACATATAAAATTGATACCTGTCGTGAGTCTGGACGACACTTCCCCGAACGGTGAGGGCTCCATACGCAGATACTTTTGTGGTGAAGAAACTGGAGACATGATCGGGGCACAACGCCTCCTTTTAGGGGAAGCAGGGCTCATGAGAGGATCAAAATCCAGAGTCCTTTTCAGTGTAGCTCCACAAGCCATCCCGTCGAGTTTGTCTTAAGAAACTGAATCTGAAAATCTTAAAATCCCTACTAACTGGGAAAGCCGCTGGCCTGGGCCCCGGTATGTGTTGCTAATGCTCGCTAACGTTAGCTGACAACAGCTATTCCGGGCTTCCAAGGAATTCGCACTTTTGTTCTCTCGCGTTGCCTACTGCTGACAAATCTCACAGCGTTTAAGTCGCTGAAATATACAGACATAAAATGACGAAAACCAGTAAAGGTACTCAACCTATGAAACCAGATGATTGCAGATTTCACCGCAGTATGAAATCCTAAATACAACCAACGGCTCAGACTAGAGTGGTGGTTCTGTTTTTTTCCTGTGGGCATGCGCAGACCAACACGCTCGTGCTGGTACGTGTAGTTTTTACTACCCATGACTTACGTTATTTTTTAAGGGTAGAAAACTACATTTCCCGAAAAACCAGAAAACGTCCCTATTTCAAATTTGTTTTGTTTGTTAATAAAACCTCCCCAAATCACAGCGAAGTTTCAGTTTCACTAAAAACTTTAACACAAATAAGTAAATAAACTATTAAATTTAATGTATCAAAAATGATACGTAATATTACTCGTTGGGATTCTTATTTGAGAAAATACTGAATTACCATATCGGATCAGGTAACAGACTATGCATTTATCAATGGAGATTTAATTAAGTTTTTAATTAAAAAACATCATTAAACTCTGTTATGTCTGTAAATGACTAACTGCCTAAATGGTATTGATTTCACTTCTATATGAAAATTATTGCAAGAAGATCATTCTAAAGTTGAAATATAGGTTCACCTATAATTATGATGATTTAGAGGAGATAAATTAGTACTACACCCCTCTAACCTGAGAAACTCTTTCTGGCACATAGTCGTTGAATTGAAACAACCTTTAAATTATTTGCATAATCACAGAAAAGCTTGACATTTGCCTTTCATCACTACCACTTCCCCAACAACCTCCCATGTGCAGACATATATTTTAAACTATTGGATGGATAGATTGGATATAGGATTTGTGAGCCACTGGTATTTCAACACAATACATTTTAACAGATATTATAGCACCTTACTTTATTAAACCATTTGTTTATATTACCTGTCAAGTCTGACAATAGACTTAATGTGCAATACAAATAATATTTGTTTTTATAATAAAAAGCTATCCACTACTGTCAACCTTACTTATTCATTTAGGTGCTTATAACACCATTTGCTATGATTAAAACATGGCTCTCTGCAGAATAGAACATTTGTTAGATAAATAGATAAAATGTTGTTCACATCTGTCTCAACAGATGGTGCAGTTTTCCTCTGAGGCAACAGATGACAAGAACAGAGCAGATATTGCTGGAGAGAATGCTGTGGCAAAGCTATGTTCAAAATGTTTTTAGTCCTCCACAAGGGGGCACAAATACATAACTGGTGGTTGGTTTACCAGCAGTTCAGGACATGGCCTTCACTATCTGTCCCCAGTGTCTGTTCCTTTGAAATCATAGAATCATAGATTCTTGCATGGATTAAGGTAAATTGTGCTGTGACCTTGTGTTTCCCATCATAAAATAGTCAGTCAAATAACTGCAGACAACTAAAAATGACAACTAGCTGCAACTTTATTCAAAAGTTTGAAAACAGCAATACTAAAAACACTTGACTGATTGTGATTTTTAAGTCATAGATTCCTCATTATGCCACCACTGTACAGAAGCCACTTGACAGTTGACATATTGATCTTCAATACTCAATAATACAAGAGGCAGCAAAGCATACTGATAAACAGCTGTCTGACTAGTTTACACCAAGATATATGTCTACAGAACAATTGTGCTGTGAGATTTCAAGATTAAAAGTACTACATCACCTATTATAAAAAACACATTCTCAGATTCTTTTGTAAGGTCAGTTGTCGATTCTCCATACAACGCATACACACAGACTTGCATTCAAGTTACCAGCTAGTGAAAAGATCATTGTTTCCTTGTTTAGATACGTAAAAATTAACAGCAGACATATTTTTATTGAGATTTACGCCAAAGGTACTTCACTTCACCTGTGCATGGGTTGCTTTTATTTTCTGAAATGACGACCCGCTGCAACAGTAGCACAAAAACAACTCACGGGAATGATCAAAAGGCTTGGGGTCTGGAAATATATCACCAGGTCACAAGGTATCACACACATACAAGGCTGAAATCAGCAAAATCATACACTTGATGACAGCTGATGATGGCCAGAAACCAGCTCAGTTTGTTACAGTAGTGACCAGCACACTGTGTCTAAATTCAGTTTTGATGAATGCATTCAAGCTTTGGGCAAAAGCTTGTTGTCATGTTGTCGGTTTGAACACTTTATTTTGCAAGAAACACTGTACAGTTGTTAGATACACGTTTGCGCGAAGACACACTACTCTAAAGGTTTAACAGCTAGTGAGTGAAGAAATTGACAACAGGGATGAGTGTAACTCTGGCACAGAAAATGTGATTTCAAATTTCACATACTCACAAGCTATTACTTCATTTACCTCCATCTCATTTTTTTTGTTATGGAAATAAATATTAGTTTAGTTTTTTTAACCTTAAAGATGATTCACTTCTTCTTAGAATCTCTGCACACGATTGCCACTCATGGAGTGTTGTCAAGTACAGAAATGACACATCTAATAGCAATTTTGGAATTTGAACTTTTTTTCATAATGTCCTTATAGAAATGTCTGTATGTGACACATACATGAAGCCCGTAGAAAGTCAAGGCGCAAGGATTTGTTATATTTATGATGCAAGACACATGTTAGAGTCTAAATGACACAGTAAAACATGTCTAATTAAAAATGTCAGTAGCCCCTTATCCCATAAATGAAGATATATTGTTTTCAAAACCTGAATTCACAGTACAAAAATATAATATCCCTTCACCAATTGAATATCATGAAGTCTATGGAAAACAGCAGACTTATGATAGTCTTTGATAATCTTTTAAAATCGTGAGTCCTTTCTATGAACTTGCAATTCCCTTTGGCACTTTGGCACCTTATGTACTCACACACCGATGTAAAATAATGCAACCACTGAAGCGTCTATGTGAGGATGTGAGTTGATACTTTCTGAGGAGATGTTTCTTTTTACTCTGCAATAACTAACTTCTGCATTAATGTGTTGAATGGCATTGTTAAGGGGAATATGATATTTAACAGTTTCCCCCATCGTGCGTAATTACACAGCTTCTGCAGAAGTTTCAGCGGACACAGACATTGTTACTTTGGCTATTTTCACAGTGGTCTTCACGCAGCTTTCTGCAGCCCTGTGTGCAGAAATGTTGGCATTTCTGTTCTGGCAGTCTGACTCAAGACTATTGTCCAATTGCTGAGCACTGCCCCTGCAGGCGTGGCAGGAGCTGAGGAAGGCGTGCCGCAGATCCTTGCTTCTCAAGGCGTAGATGATTGGGTTGACGGTGGAGTTTAGCAGGCAGAGCATGCTGCAGAACGCAAATACTGTCTTGATGTCATCGTCCATCCTCCAGAAGAGGTCATAGACCATAATAGCGAGCAAGGGGCCCCAGCAGATGACCAGCACCACCAAGATAAGCACTAGGGTTTTGGCCAGGCGGATATCCATGCGTGCCTGATCAGGGCGTGTGGTCTGGACTTTAGTCCCATCTGCTGAGTATACAACAAGACTCTTCTGGGAAGCCCGGCTCAGCATGCGCACAGCGTGGTGGTGTGCTTTCCACAGGATGTAAATGTAGGCATAGATAATGAAAAGAACCAAGACACTGGTTACACCGATCCAGAACATCAGGTAGTTCTCATCTATCAGAGGGAATATATCTGAACAAACAGAATTGAGGCGTTTACAGTTCCAGCCCAGGAGAGGTAGCACTGCAATGATGATGGAGATAGCCCACATCATACAAAAGGCTATGACAGCCTTGGTCCTTGTGACAATGCGCCTGTAGGCAAGAGGCCGGTGTATGGAGATGTAGCGGTCAATAGCGGTGAGGAAAAGGCTTCCCACAGACGCCGTGAATGATGCTGTGACTCCACCCAGCTTGAAGAGAAAAACATTGGGGCTGTCCTTCCTGTGGAAAACATGAAAGTCCACAAAGCTGTAGACAAAGATGACACTGCCCAGCAGGTCAGCCACAGCCAGACTGCCAATGAAGTGGTAGGAGGGTCTGCAGCGGAGGGTGCGAGACCGCAGGATGACACACAGGACCACGAGGTTCTCCAGCACCGTGAAAGAACCCAGAGTCAGAGACAACACAGCCACAGCTAGCTGCTGGCTGGGAGTCAGAATCATGAAGCACTCCATGTCCATAAAGTTCTCCCCACATTGTATATTGTTTGCCTCATCTCTGAAAGTGGTCCTGTTGCCAAACAAGTCTGTGGCATTGGTGGGGTAAAAGGGGATGCCCTTGAAGATGAGCTCCTCTTCCGCAGGTACTTTGTTTGGGAAGGAGTGACTGCGGAAAGCAGACAAGGGCTTCTGCACAGAGAAGCCGCCCTTGAAGTCTACATCATTGATGGGGTCTTCATAGTTTGCATCGTTGGAGCCCAAATATTGTAAACCAGATGTGATAGTCCGGAAAGTGGTGTCTGCCACACCATCCAGCACAGATTTCATGGCTGTGTCTGAGGGAAATACTGCAGTGTAAGACGCCCGGACAACCTACAAATTAACAAAAAACATTTCACATTCTTTCAAACCTCAGAATTCCAAAAGTAATACCATGCACATCATAATATACCAGAACACTGTTTTAAAAGAAATTAAAATAACTTTAACATGATGCAAAGTTGACATTAGAGAGGGATTTTTATAAATATTTAACACAGGCACCGACTTCACTATAAACAAGAAACATACACCTAAAAACTAAAAATGCTAAAAACAAAAGCATTTTTTTTCTCGGGGGTTAAAAAGAGGAGACAAACACAAAGCAGACAAAACAATGCAATTGCTCCACCTGCTTATGTTAGAACACAAGTCATTTCTCATTTCTATAAGAGCACCATAACTGATATTATATAACATTCTATATCATGGAGACTTTTGAGAGTTATTTTAACATTAGTGGGTCTGAGATCATTTGCAGGAGCGCAGATCCAAGTAGAACAAACACATTCAGAATCCGCACATTTAAGGAGAGGAACACACTGATCCTCCAACAGACAGCGGGAAAACAAAACCCCATCAAAACATTTTAGAGATGAAAACGTCCTTATTTTTACCTTACATAATTTCTCCAAGTGCGCAGAATCGCCCTTTATCACCGCGCGTTAATCCAAGTCAGAAGCGCGTCCAACAACATAAGAGGAGAGACAACCGGGGTGCCTGCGCTACAGTGAAATCAGTATTGTTATCATATATTTTAGTTTCTTTTTCTGATTCTATGTCTAAGTTTGTAAGTTGTTCGGATGTCTGCAGAAGTGTCTGGTCGCTCTCGGGGTGCGCTGCAGCTTTTTGGACACAGGTTGCTGCTGCTGGCTCCGGCGTCTCTCTCGCTCTTTTTCTCTGCGTTGTTCACACTTATGAAGCGTCGCTCTTACAAGCTGTGTGACGTGTTTCGATATAGCTCGGTCGGCCCAACCCATGAAACTGTCAAGTGCGGCTGCAGAGGAACAAGGCAGACGACAGTGCTGGTGGAGGCTTGTAAAAAAAAGGATCTGCTCTGAATTCCCAAAGCTCCACTTAGCAGACAAAGAAGCAGCAACAACACAGCACAAACACCAGATTAAAACGTTTCAGAGTAGGCAGTGTTTTAGTAAATCATAAATCTAACTTATGAATTCAGAATTTAACGCTTTGCTCTGATAAACAGCTTCATTTCTACCTCTAAAATCTCCACATCAAGGTAACTTTTGAATGGAGATGACGGGGCTTCGCTTTGAAAGGCAGGCAGAGGTTGCAGATTTCATCCACAGTCAGAGCACGTCTGTTTATTGTGTGAATAATTAAGCAAAATTGAAAATCTCAAAGAACAGAAAGCAGATTTCATCATTTTGATGCAGACTGCTGCTGCAAACGTGGAAGCCAGTCATCCCCCATATGTCTTTTTACCCTCTTAATAACTGTTTTTTCTTTGCACCTATAATTCTGCTCACTTTTCCTGATATGTGCTCACCCAAACCAATTATTTTGAGTAGTTAAATGTGAGTCATTCTTGAAAATGCACCACACGTACAATTTTGTACATTTTTGGAGCCAAATACATTATTTACACTTAAAAATCAAATTCAGATGGGACTCTGACGTGATGTGAAGATGATTAATCTACATTTTATTTATTTATTTTTTGCACTCTTTCCATTGCTACTTATCAGCACGTTCAGTCAGACTACACACCAGCAAATGGACAACTCAGATCCTGCTACGAATCACAATGACTTTGCCTGGATTTAATAAAACAGACTCAGTTCAGTGACTAATGATCTAGATTCCATTTATTAATTAGGTCATGTCCATAAAAAGAAAAATTGTGACGCCTTTTTTTGATATTTTACACAAGGACACAATCAGTGGCGCAGTAGAGAAGGCAGGAGTTGAGTGGCTGCTTTGACATTTCGTGGCCACAGATTGCCTCTGCAGACAGCACTTGAAAATACTGGGTCTCTTCGGGACTCAGATGAGGCTACGGATCATCTCTATAGGTGCAATTATACATTTTGCTCAGCCAAGGCTGCCATCGCTGAGTGATGTGAACAAAATGTTCTGCTGCACAAAAAGAGAAACTGCTCTTGGTCAACAAAGTGAGAAATGTCTAATAAAACGTATATTTTTGGTGAGAATTCATTCTCCTCTTTTGGGAAACGTCACAGTTGGCAGGTTGGCAGTGTTAGCAGCTGAGTCCCCTCCAAGCTTAGTCTCATTAAGCGTTAGACAAACGGAGAAAGAACACATTATTTACAGTATAGCCATGATCTGCTGGACTAGAAACAGATAGAAGCGGAGTTCCACACACTGATCCAAACCTGAGAGCGGCCCAAAATAAAAGCCCTCTTCCTCGACTGTTGATAACTGATTAGCTCTAGCAGACTAACTGGCAGATAAACGCACCGTTCTGGGAAACATCAAAGAAGCGGGAGGAGAGAAACTCTGGTTCACTTCCTCTGCTCAGGGTCTCTCTCAGATTGCACAGAAGCTGGGGGTAATGATCTTCCAGTCTCCAGTTTGCCGCTGCAAGGAAAACGTCACCCTCAGATGAACTCTCGCTGTTAGAGAGCATCAGACTGTGAGGTCTCTGTGTATTCTGAGAGCTGTGTCTCTTATCATTGCCGTTGTTCACTTTTTTTATTGTTTGCACCTTCTTGGGATATGTTTCCCCGCCTTCATCCGAATATCTGCAGAGGAGACGGGATGTTGTTTCAACCAGTTCACCTGGTATGAATGTGTTTTCTAGATAGTGAGGACTGACCGACCATTGCCATGTCTGAACAATGCACCAACAACAGCACTTTCAAGCTATATTCTTTGGTGGTAGGTTTGTCTCAAGGGTAATTTATATTCTTGAGAGCGCGCCGAAACACTTTCTCACATCTACATGTGACAATTATGTATTCACATTCACAGCCATCTAACTGAAGCAGCTAAATACTCTCTGCAGACACCTGCACTCACGTATGTTCTGAACTGGCTTTTCTGCCTGCTTAGAAATGCCACATGCATATGCAGATCCCATACATACATAGGACGGGGTCTGTCTTATTCTAAACACAAAAACCAGCCATGCCTGACATTTGAAGTTCACGTGCTTATTATTCTGATCCCAGTAACTGAGACTACAACGCACCACATGGAGCAGTTACACTTTAGGCAGCAGGGTGGCTTGTCGAACTGACTGGTCTGTGATAGTTTTCACTGACTCGGTTGGCATGCTAACCTGTGAGTAAGCAATGAGTGATGGCTCAAGCAAAGCTCACGGCCATCTGCGTTTTGGCTGTGGTACATAACATTTTGTCCTCCAGTGATTCACTCTGAGTGCATGGATCAGAGAGGAGAGCTCAGGGGAAACTGCGGTAAAGGAAGCAAGTGTGATCTCATTACAAGTCTTAATTTGACTAATAGTTTGTAACAGAGTGCTAAATGTCAGACTCCAAATGCACATTTGATTTGCCTCTTTTACATTTTTTATTTTTTAATTTGCTCAAGGGCTCCCCAGTACTTTATATTAAAGGTTTGTTTAAATTATAAATAACCCCCAGATATACCTACCTAACTACGATGTGGAATTGTGACTTGGTGCAGCTAGTAGCACAAACATATGAAATAACACGCAGATCGTATGTCTGATATTTCATCGATGAATGCTATTTTTATAAATTGTCAGACATATGACCTGTAAAGTGAATAATAACAGTAGTATCAGTAGTAGTAGTAGTAGTAGTAGTTGTTGTTGTAGTTTCTGTACTAAACAAATTAAACTGCAATCAAAAACATATTTTAATTAGCACAATTGCAAACATAATATATTTAATGTTAACATGACCATTTGTTGACACCTAACATTCAAAATCTCTGCAGTGCAACCTCCACTTTTGTGACTACAGCGTCACAGTAAGTGTGGAGAGAGGCTATCAAATGCTTCACAGACAACGCTTATTAAACTAAAAAGAAATTTGAATCTAAACCACACCATTACAAATTTAGGGGAGTTTATGGTCATTACAGTATGATTACTGCTCTATTTGTGCAGTGAGGATCAGGAGGAGCACTACGTAATGACCTCGGGGAGGTTGCTGGTCGACCTGTTTCTGTCAGAAATCCCTCTGTCCTCTAGTGTGACCTGTGCTCACAGCCGGGGACTGTGCAGCAGTGTTCGATTTCCATTTCCATCCAGAGAACACCAGACTTGGCAGGGTTAACATTGGCACCCCATTCTGTTCACAGATGAGAGCAGGTTCACACTGAGAACTGAGGCATGAAAGAGTCTGGAGACACCATATGAATGTGGTGCTGCCACTAACATCATCAAGCATGACCAGTTCGGTGGTGGGTCAGTGAGGGACCATATCCTGGAGGGCTGCACGAGCTTCCATGACTTAGCCCAAGGTACCCTGACAGCTGTGCTGGGGTGAAATTCTCAGAGTGATGCTTATGCTAGCGCAGTAGGCCCTCGTAGCGTCCTCTTGGTGCAGGATGCAAAGCCACGTGTAGTGATGTGTGCAGACTCATAGTGCGATAAAGGTACTGATGCCACTGGCTGGCCCCTAATCCATATCTAAATGAGCACACTTGGGAGATTATGTGTCAGTGCATACAATGGCACCAATTTCTACCACTAATTTTCCAGGAGCTCACTGATGCAGGTGTGAGAAAGGAACCCCCAGGAGCATGCCCAGACGCTGCCAGGAGCGTATACAGTCACACGAGGGCCATGCACACTTCTGAGCCACATTATGAGTTTCCGTGATGAAATCCACACAACTTGGATGAGCCTGGAGTTTCAGTGTCCACTTTGATTTTCAGTATGATTTTAAATACAGCGCTCCATGGGTTAATGATTTTGGTTTATACTGACTGTTGGAAACTATAGAACGTACATTCGGAAATCTTTTCAACTTGAACAAATTATTCATCAGCTTCTGATGAGTGATTTAAGTGTAGCCTTCATTTTTTTTAACCTTCCAAAGGTTGGAGCTTGTTTTTTTAGTAACTTAATGTTAACAATACTTATAATTACTACTCTTAGTAAGTACTTACTAGTCTTACAATGGAATTTACAAATAGCCACAGGATCAAGGTCCTGCACTGCCACAAGTCAAACTCTTGAAAGTACTTCTTCTACCTCACATGGTTCACATTACAGTGGTGTAGGATGAGAGACAGATAGGCGCTCACTCAGGACTCGTAATGCATTTTGCACAAGCCTAATATCCTGTCTTCCTCCTGCAGGTTCAGGGAGGAGCTCTGGCTGACAGAATCCAATCTAGATACCCAAGATATCACCCTAATGCATCAGTAACAACCTCATCAATATGAGTAGCCAGCCAAGGTTGAATAAACAAAATCTGTCCTGGATTCCTGCATTCAGCTGCTTTCCCACTGGTATTCCCCTGATCTGAATTTTGAAATCACCACTCTCCCTGAGAAACACGAGAGTTCCTGCTTGTACGAAATAGACTAACCCAGTTATTAAGGTTATCACATGGCCCGTGCATGAGTCAACTCCACCTGGAAATAGGCCACATGTACTGTAAGCAGACGCAGTTTCTCCAGTAAGCAGTTCAACAAACTTAGAGCTCATTTTTCACATATGGCACTTTCTCATAATTCTGTAGAGGAAAGCTGAGAAAACTATGCGGACAAATGAGCTGTTGTCTGGTGCCACCACAAATAGACTCAATGCAGCGATAAAGTCTGTGTGTTAAGGTTGCAGACCTGCAGCTGCAGCGTCAGTTCGTGACTAATTACAACCATAGTGAACTTTTACTTAATTACATAATATAATAATTATCGGACGTTGCGACGCATAAATTAATTTCAGAACAGTTAGAAGTGGCATGTCAATGAATCTCACCTGTATTTATTGTGTCTGTAGAAAAGGCCTCAGTGTATTTTGTATCAGATTATTGGTACATGGATGTTTCTATTGTTCGCCCCTTGAAAGCCTCTGTAATTTCAGAAGGACACTCCACATTGAAATGCTGTCAGCGGCATACTGGGTTTGTTTATGCTTTTATTGATTTGATATTTGAGGCTGGAGGCACTATTTAATTTACAAATCATTGAGTTGTGCTCAAAAAAACACAAACAAATGGAACAGAACAGAAACGCTGACAGGTTAAGGTTAAGTTAGCACATAACACAAATGCATTTGAAAACTCAAAGATCTCTGCAAGAAGTGCTGTGTCTCCTCCTACACACATTTCTTCTGGTTAGATAAGCTGTTACTATCTTGTAGTATGTTTACATCGTTTAAAAACAGATCCCTGCTGTTGATCTAACGGTTTTGCACTTCGTGTACTTTTTGTCATTTTGAATCTCTAATTTTTAGCCATGTTTGAAGTGTGCAACAATTTGTTCTCTCTCTGTTCTGATCTCCTGTGATGTGATCACCAAACAACCTAAAGTACGTCAGGAACCGCTCTGGCACATATATATATATATATATGGCATATATATATATATATATTGTTATATATATAACGTTAATTTATGTCTGCAAATCCTCTATGGTGTTAAATTTGTTATAAAGTATTAAGTCCAGATGGAAGAGAAGCATTTTGGTATTGAAATATTAAACACAATGCTGTGCAGGCAGGAAAAAGGCACATCAGCATTTGTCTATCTCCCCGTTCCTGCTGAACTTATATAAAATGCAATAATGTTGGGACGTCTCACATGGGTGAACACCGCTGCTGCATGTGGACTGATGATGTTGCCTTCGCAAGCATCCTCATACACATTTGATGAACTACAAATCAAAACGACTAATGTGGGGGAACACAGTAAACTGAAGCTTAAAAGCTGAAATCAAGAAAAAAAAAGAGATTCACTTTAACTTACTGAAGGCAGAATGTACACACGTCCTATAATCCTAATGAAAGAGGCACAAACGCAAACTGGTGCGAAAGAAAGTGGCACATGACATCATCTGTGGCAAGTGGACCTGAAATGTTTCACTACTCATCCACGTAGCTTCTTCAGTCTGAGGAACTGTTGGTTAGGAACCTAAATGTGTCCTCCTGGGTGGTTTCATTTCTCATCCGACCTGAATAGGCTCATTAGGTGGACAAACGAGACAGTATGAATAGGACAGAGTTGTTGAGACCTCCACCTTGGTCGAGGGAAAGATTTTCCAGTCGAACACAGAAACCCTCTATTTTGTGCACATTTCTATTAAATTACCATTCTTTGCCCTTCAGTTAAAGGTACGCTGCTGATTCATCTGTAGATGCAGTTATAAGCTTTTAATTTTTTTAGATTCCTGTCAAATCTGAGCCACCGTCTTAAAAAACGGTTAACAAAGACAGTTAGCTTAGCTTAGACCGGAAACACACGATCTGGAGGAGGAACCAGAGCTGATCTCATTTAGGTGTGTTGATCTTATGGTTCTAACGTGTGCTCATGTTCTTCCTCTAAGTCTCTGTATTCTGAGGACAGTGTGCTATATGTTCTATTATGTTTTCTTCATTTGTTAATTCCTGCTTTCCCAGAAATAAACGTCTATTAGGTGAAAATCTAATGACGTAAAGTATTATTTTATCTCTCAGCTGCTTTCAGTTTTTATTTTCCTCCTGGCTTCAGCGATACATCAAAGTGCACTGGAGCTGTGTGAATTTCAGCTCGATGCAGTTGAAACTAGCTGTTTCTGTCTCTGAGCTCGCAGTCCTCCCAGAACAAAAAGATGGTTCCCACCCAGGTGAGAGAGCAGCAGCCTAATTCTCCCGAGAGCTTAGAAACCGCTGCGAAGCTGGCGGCCTGTCGTTCAGCTTTTGTGTCAGGCTGTTGAACAGAGATGAGCAGGGCAGCTGGAGAGGATGCCCGCTGGACGCCTCCTGTTTCAAGGTGCTCTGGGTAGGGCTGACAGGAAGAAAACCTCAGGGCAAACACAGGACCCACTGGAGGAATAAAAGTCCCCTGTGGATGGGTCATGCCTCAGGCTACAACTCGTTTTATATTAGTACTCGCAGTAAAATCGGAATATTTAAAAAGTAGCTCGTTTAATTACTGCTGTTAGCTAATAGATATGAGACAAATTAGTAATCAGGGATACATTAATTTGATGCCAGGAGGCATCTATTAGGAGACACCCTGGAATCATTTTTGGATTATAACAGAAACATTCACAATGTCTGGATCTAAATGACACCAGTTAGTTTCAGAGACACATTCAGGGTAATGTCTGAGTTGTGAATTTGAAGGTGATGTTAAATTTCCCCCTGAGACTCATCTAGGGTCATGAAAAATTATTATTGATGAATGAATCAAAACATCACATACATGGAATAACGACCAAATTTCTGCAGCTCACACAGTTATAATAATATTAAATGAAATTACTTGCGTTAATATGAAAGAACTTAAGATGTTTGCTGCAGGATTGTTCCAGAATAAAGATTTAATCAAATCTTTTTGCAAAATGCGACCAAATAACATCATAGGGAGCATGAACCCGTATACAAGAGACCAGAGAAAGTATTCAAATGAAAAAAAACGAAAGGCATCAATAAATAAAAATACTTTATGACTGTCAATAATGACAGATTGAACTTAATATTTTCATTTTAAAGAAAATAATCATGTACTTTGAGGTTAAAAAAAACGGAGACAGATTCACGCAGCCCTGATGAAGCAATGAGCTGCGTGTTTGCTTAAGTTGTTACATTAACTGTGTTTATTGCTTATTAGATCAGAGGAAGAAATACCTTTAGAGATCATATCAGAAGTGGATGTAAACAGGGTAAGACTGGTGACTACATTTCTGTTACTGTCAATAAAAAGAGTAAAAACAACAGTTTGTCTGTACTGAACCATGTCGCCCTGTGCAGCGCTCTGACTTGCTGATCGATATAATTCTGAACAGAAATGGATCTGTACGGCACAAAACACACACAAACACCCCAAAATAAGTTCTGATTCACAGACATTAATGTGATAGGAAGCAGGAGAAATGTGTGTTATTGTGTTTATGGGCTTGTTCTCACATAGTAAAATGATTAAATGTAATTGGAGATTGTAGCAGCCAAACCAAACCTTACACTCTGACCCAGTAGGCTCCAACCCACATGTCTGTGAAGTGCAAACATCCCATCTCTCCAGTGAACTGGCACGACCGCCTTAGATATACTGTTGGCATGACAACGAGTGAGGGTTGAAATGACTAGTCACATGACACAGCCAAGGTTGAGCGCAGACAAAGCAAGAGAACATAATTTTTTTTTTTTTCCAGAGGGAAAGGCTTCTCGACAGACAGCGCTGCATCGACAAAAGGACCAATAACAAGATGTTCAGTGCCAATTACGCCAGGGACATCCAGTAGGTGCACAATTGCTTCCCCTGCTGCACAACAGAGCCAAGGTGGGTGTATATTCCTGCCCGGCACATCGTGATCCGACAAGTGCTACTGAGCTTCGCACAAGTGGTGCATTACAGCTCGTGAGAAGACGAAGAGACGGAGAGTAAGAATAAATAGAAAATGACAAACATGCACCATCTGAGCTGAGGCTAAGCTTGGAAGTCATGACGACCGAGACCCTTTAAATGAGATGTTGGCCCTGCTGCATCATGTGGCTGAACAACAGGCCCCGGGAGTGTGAGCACTGAGGGGCTGCAGTCAATCACTGTACGTCCACCAAGGCAGGGTCAATGCTGTGAGACACTGAACGTTTAATAAGATAGGCGTTACGTTAAATTTAGGTGCCTCATGCTGTGCTGCTCTTTGGATTCCTGGATTCATAAAATGAATTGCAGAAACAAATCAGCTGAACGACCCAAATGTCAGAGAATTAATTCGACGTAAGACTAAAAACAACACGAGTGTCTGAAATGAAGAAACATTCAGAATTGTACCCATTGGAGAAACATAGCTGTTTCTTTCTGGATTTTTCTTTCCCCCCACTTTGACCTTTCCCCCTTTTCCCCTACCTCACTCGCATGTAAACAACCTTTCAGTTCTGACACACAGGTGGGCACAGTGTTGATTGAGCGCCTGACTCTAAAGTTTGCCAAACACGCACACACACACAAATCATAGGACATTTTTGCTGCAGATCTGAAGCTGGTGATTTTTTGCACTTTGGCAGCTCCAAATGGTACAGAGAGAGAGCAATTTCCAGAGTTCAGCACCCAAAATGCACACAGCCTGCTGATATTTACCAGGTTCCTGTGGACAGAGCACTTTGCTGTTAAGCTTTGGCTCACAGCTGTTCACTAGTCCTGTTTCAAAATGACGGTGAACAGAGTCATTGTTTGATATATCAGCCATTTGGGATGCGAAGGTTTTCTCAGCTTTTTCCCTTTGAGGCAATGGTTTGGCATTGCGGGACATATGCTCATTCGATGTCATGAAAGTTTGATGAGAGGAGCAATCATGTCCTACGAAATAAATGACAAAACACGTTGGAAATTATGGATGGATGTGAGCAGGTCTCACAGTGGCTGATGGATCTGAGGAAAAAGCAGGTGAATGAGGTCAATCAATAAAACAGCAGCTGATGTCCCGCAGAGGCGCAGAGACAAAATCTGACTGGTTTAAGCGGGAGTGAGTTTTCGTGGACTACACAAAGTAAGCGCTACCTTTACTTTAACTATATTTATCTCCATTAGATTAGGACTCTGTGAAGGTGCAATGTTGGTAAAAGTCCAAAGCCTTGTGGCACAAAGTCATTATTCCTCAACTGACGTTAGAATTCGTTTTGCATCCTGACCTGATATGATTAATGTAGGCAGACTTCACTCACTATCTACGCCTGAATTAAAATCTGATTTCCCTCTGCTGAAAAGCAGATGAAGATACGATAGGAAGAAATTTGAATTACTCTTTTTTTTGGCGTTGGGTTAGGGCACGGCACAGCAACTCTCACAGTGATAAAGAAACCTGTAAATAAGAGTAGAGCAAATGGCTTTTTGATTTATGCATATTAGAGCAAAACTAATATGCTGAATGCCAAGAAGACATTTATGAATTTGCTGAAAACAATTATGCACAGCAGCATTTTAAGCTCCACAGAAAGAAAAACAACATTGTATATATACATATATATGTATATGATAATTATACGTATATATTATGTATGTTTTTTTTGTCCTGTACAATTTGAGTAAGTATTAAGTTAGAGTAGTTATTAGTATTTTTAGTATTTTTTCTGTGAAGATGAACTTACACAACACCAAGAAACTTCTTCTCTTTTTTTCACAACCAGATGTAACATATCTATATAAAACACATCAATGTGGAAATAAGGAAAATCAATGACTCGAAATGACATGAGAAAGGTGCCTCATATTGACACACACATATATGTATATATATATATATACATATATGTGTGTGTGTGTGTGTGTGAATGTGTTTCCTACATTGACTGTACAGAATGTACAGGTCTGTGTCTGTCTATCATTTTAGCATCCTGGTATGAAACACTGTACAACGTGTACAGAGATAAATTAGGCGTTACAAGGTCGCATTGATGTTTAAAAAATACATAAAACCAAGACACAATCAGATCAGAGTGAAATAAATTCATCTCCACGTCATCAGTGTATTTGAATTCTACACGTATGTCTAGTTTTATAATGATCCACTTGGACCTTCATTTCCATTTTCTACTGCCAACACACCAGACTACTTTTAGTCATTTTGCAGATTTTGATTATTAATACAAAACATGACTAATAATTTATGACGCATTTTAGACACTCAGCACTAAATTAGCTTCACACGATGATACATTAATAAAATCCATTAGTGATTATAATTAAATAACATTTACAATTTAGTTAAAATTAGCCTTTTTTACACATAAAAATTTTCCACTTTGTTTATATGGTTTTGAAATAGATGTATGTGAATGGTTAGAAAGATAAACACCTCCGGTTTGTGTCATCTGGAGGTCAGTTAGAAGAAGAGTGTCTGTTCGTGTGACGTCATCTGGTTGCTCATACTATGGAGGCTGTAGTCTCAGTTGATCTGCTCCTCCTGAACTCCTCCGGATGATATTTCTCACATAGAGACACATGGATATTTTATTATTGGGGAGGCAAATAGAAGTTTTATTCTATTAATATGTATGTAATCACCAAACTAAAATCATAGGAAATCAGTCGGCCTTTCAAAATAAAAGGATTGTGTTGTCATTACCAACACCATCATTTTAGGTGACGTGCAGAAAGACAATCTACGTCCATAGGGGGGGTGTACATGCAGTAAATACAAACTCCTGCTCAAACGTCAAAAAGTGGCCTCTCCTGATTTACAGATAAACCTACACTGTGATGGTGGTGTGCGTGTACGTGTGCAGTTTGTAGAGAGTGTGCAGGCGGTGCAGCAGGAAACATTATGCACACTCAGAGGGTGGGAGGTGTTGTCTATGATGGAGTTTAGGATGAGTGATGCAGGCAGGCTGCTGGTGGAGGCTGGTGTGGGAAGAAGGCTGTGGATGTGACTGATGGACAAGCTGGAGGAGAGGAGAAAGGACTGTCATCTCCCCGTTGTGCTATTTGCATTTTTGCGCACACGCATCACGCTGTCATGGCATGACCACTTTTTTCCTACTCTTCAAAACAGAAGAGAAGGAGGACACAATTTGCAGAGCTGTGGTTGAGCTGACAAGAAGTGAAGAGGTTGAAGGATGCTCATTTGTCAGGAAATTCAGTCAGAAGGAACATATTATTAAAGCAAACACTTTAAAGTTCAAAATCTTCAATGAATCGTATGTATTTGCATTATAAGCAGCTACGCCACCTAGACACTATGTTTATATGCAACAAATATGCAAAAGCAAATACACTTTGAAGACGGCACTGTTACAAGGTAAAAATGATGAGAATCCATTTTTCTTGCCTAATATTGTTTGCTGTAAAACATGACCTATGGTGCAAGAACTCCCAAATATCAACAAGACATCAGCAACTTATCCTGTACATCACAAACTGACACTTCCAAGGATCAGAATCCCATAGTTCTCATGCGCTTGTCACCGACTGTCCTTCCTCGGACCACTCTTGACAGGCCCTGACCTCGCTCGTATCCTTACACCTGCACGTTTATGCTGCCTCCAGCCCTTGAGCATCAAGAACTGATGTGCGCACTTCTTGCCTAAAACATCCCACCGCTCGACAGGTGCCACTGTAATGAGAGGAATTTTATTCACTTCACCTGTCAGTGGTGTCCGTGTTGTGGCTGATCAGAGCGGGGTCACAGCTCTCACAAAACATTTGAAATGACCAACAATCAAGATGTGGCTAAAGCGCCGACCGGCAGCTTTACTTTGAGGATTGGGTTGAAAATATAGTGTGAAAGTGTATGAATTTTAGTCATTTGTATTCACAGTATTTCATGTTTTAAGGACTCTGTTGAACACTACAGAGCCTGAGCTCAGATGTCTGTTCTATTCAAGAACCCCTCTCTGTTTTTCTCTTTGGCTTTCGACACCCTGTGACATGTTGATTTTTGTTGTTTTTCTCAGATTGTATATTATTTTTATCTTGTTCCTATTCTATTTTATATTTCATTTTATTTTACTTATGAACTGATTTATATCTGAATCTAATTGTCTTATGTTGTTTTACCTTCTGTACCTTCTTAGCGTTGTGGTTTGTTTTTTAAATAAAGTTGGTGTGGTATGGTATTTGTCTCACACAATGTGAGGAGGCAATGTTTGAAAAGCCCAAAGTTGAAATCATCAAACTGAGCCACCTAACCCCAAAGAGTGTGAAATCAGTTGTGTTTACTTGACTCCGCCATGTTGCTGTATGACTTTTCTGCCATGGTGACTGTATGCTAACATCTTATGTATGCTTAAGATCTGTAAGGACTGTAACGCTGTTCTTTACAAATTAAATAAAAATTGTCTGAGGCCATGAAGCATGGTCCTCTGGACTGAAAAAGCAGCATTTACTGAATTATTATGACTTATTTTAATTAAAGTCTGTAAAGACTCACCTGCCAATGATAAATTCTCTTACACTTAAAATCTAGGTTTGGAGAAACTGACAACCTTAACCTTTAATCCATGTCTAACAGTATGAGATATTTGTAAAAAGAAAAGTTGGCTTGGTAGAAAGGAGCGGTGGTGCATCGCAGAGCACCTCCCTGTCAGCAGCTCAGCGTGGACCATCCAAAGATCTTTCTCTTGGATTGTGTGACAGCTAAAGTGTCATAGGAAACACTGCACTGATGGCGGCTGGTGCAATATTTCTTTTGGGGGGGGCACACTTTTGAAAGTCAGTTCTCAGCTGCACTCTAACCACATATCACCACTAGTAGAAACCAAAGTGCATTATCATGCATCGCTCTGCTTTAAAATATTAATTTGATAATTGAGTCAAATATGTTTTCAAATGTTCAGGACAGAATGTTCATACGTCTCTCTTCTCGATCTTAAACTTTCTGTGTGGCAAGACAAACGTCATAACGCATGAGAAGCATGTTGATGCTGTATGATTTCCTATAACGATATGTTTAGAAGCATCCGTCACACCAACATTGCTCAAACCGTCTTATTTCATTTTTCTCTTTTAGTCGAGATGCTCAAAGAGGCAGCCATCACATGCTTCATTGGCACAAGGCTGCACGCACACTGAGCATTAGCTCCCCGGGTTCCTGGATTTGGTCTCAATCCCCAGTCGACTTTCAATTTATCACCCTGAGCATGACCCCCTTCCCTCTTTGCCTCCTTCCTCTTTCCACTTGATATCTGTGAGCCAGCCGACACGTTTGTGAGCACATTTGTTACTAGTCAGATATGAACCGCATCAAAAAGTTAACGGCTGCTTCGTGATTGATTTCTTTTTCGTTATTGTCAACAAATGCCACAAGAAGAGTTTTGTCTGTGCAGCTAAAGCCTGGTCTGATTCCTCTGTGCAATAGAGCTTCATTTTTCAAAACACATCACTGAGCATTGCTGCAGTTGTAAAACCTTTTTTTTTTTAAATAATAATAAAAAAGTGCATTGATCCACAACTGAAAATACTGTAATGTTAAGAAGTGAGGCGTTGTTCATATTGATCTTGTAATGTCGTTTGTTGGCAGTAAGAAAAAGTTCATTTCAACCGAGGCGGTTTCTTCGATAAGCCTCAGGAGGCACTGATCCCAGAGTTGGAGACCACGTCCCTCGCGCCCTATGTTTCTCCCATGATCAAACGGTATGCGGCCGCTGCTGTGTGAAAGTGTGACACAGTGTTCTGAGATGTGAGAGCATCATGCAGCGGGAACAGAGCAGTGACTGAACAACACATTACTCCTCGTGTGAAGGATTTAGTTGTTTTTTTTACTGAGGTGCTGATCCTGAATGTTCAGATAGTAGGAGACGTTCATTAATTCTGTCCACTATTAAACCGTAGCGGATGCCGAACAACCCAGAGCCTGTTTATTCAGGAGTAGAGGACCGTCTTTCATGTAACAGAGGCCAATATTGTGAGGGATTCCAGCCTCTTAAATCCTTACAAAGTAATGCCGTAATTCATATCAGTGTCACTTTGTGTTGCCTCTGCTCAGAAAGACAAAGAGCCTGTGCAGCAGTTGCACAAAGGCCTTTCTCTGCTCTTCTCGCTAAAGCTCTGATTTCAAAGCTTTTCCCCCAGCTCCATTATATCAATTACAAACACCCCCTCACACTAAAATCCTGACTCGATTTTCTGCTCTTGGATTTCAAAAATACATAATTACAAATAGCAGCTGGGGTGCAATTACCAGCATCTATTTTCTTTCCAGCCTCACGGCCAAATTGTCAGGTTTAAAGCCGAAAATATCTTTTTTGATGCACAGAAACCTTAAAAAGCTATTTGTGACATATATTATTACTATTGTGTTTTGTTTTACTCTTCACAAGCAAATCATAGCTTAAAGTATTCAACAGCATGAAAAGAGACCCATTTTTCTTTCTTCTCTATGTAGATAAATTACATAATGAAGACACTGTTGTATTTTTTCTCTCGTGTTAATCACTCGTTTCAGGCAAGTGTCAGAATCTATGATCCTTATGATGAAAACTACTCCAGCTGCTTTCGCGAACACACTTCTGGCCTAATGAAGCTTGGAGTTTCCCCACTATATGGGTCCCGTGTCTTTACTGTAGCGGGAGGCGGAGGGGAGGACGGGTTCACAGAAATCTAATGGATCCCTGCGGCGACAGCATTAGAGGCTGAGCGGAGCCACACCAACCTGCAACACTTCTGCTGCCACATTAAGAGGGTCGTCACATAAAGCAGCAGCTTTGGCATGAATGCCTTTTTGCTCTGAGTAATACGGGCCTGTAATTGATACCAGAAATAAAATCAGATTTTCTAATTAGAGACAAGCAAGCCAGTAAATTATTGGTTCAACAGAAGCAGCGAAGAGAAAATGTATCAGTCTTCCTGGTGTCTGGTGATAAGACACCGGGAATAAATAACCTTTTTCCATCTGTATACGATCATTAAGGCAACACTTGGTGAAACATCAGCTCTGCAAGATTCCAGTGTGGTTGCTCAGTCCACTAAAGGAAAGTGAGGTTCAAACTCATCTGTTTCACAGTTATTGAGGCCACTGTCCTCCTGGGAACACTCAACATGTTTTAATTGATTTTATACCCTTGCCCTAAGCTATACCTTACACAGAGTTACTAGCTTTCTCTCTGGCTGTAGGATTATCCAGAGTGATTGTACTTTATAATGCTTTGAAGAAAAAAAATACATTTCAAAACCTTTTTTCAAATAAGTTTTGTTCGATTACCTCATTCAGTTCTTAAAATTACAGGATCTTTCTCCCTCAACAAAGAAATAACAACAATCTACACAAACATTGTTTTTTAAGGTGGATCTACTAAACATAGGATGGTTCAAGTTTCCACATCACATTTGTGTAGATTTCATGTTGGACCCCTGTAGTTCTGATCACTGCCTGCACGGACCCATCTTAAACTCAGAGTTAGGCTAAATATATGATACATATGCAACTCGGAATTAGTTTCTAGACTAGCACATACATTATTTAGCACAGTGAAGATCTAACAGGCTGTTGAGGTAAGTTTTTATGTATCAGATACTTTAAAACCCAACGCAGGGCTAGGAACCACTAAATGTGTTAAAAATGATTCTATCAGTATTATATGGTCTGTATCCGCCTACAGCGCCTCATACTGCATCAAGGTGCTCTGCCTTTGTCCTTTATTCCAGTGTTTCCACTTTTCTGCTACTGCAAACACTTTAATCTGCTTATTCCAGCGAGCTGTCAGTGCAAAAATAAATTAGAGCAAGCGAGTTTGCAATAACTGGGGAAAATGAGAAATTAGAAATAAAGCTCCGTCTCCAACACGAGGCTGCCTCAAATAAAGGCCTGGAGAATGTTCAAGCTTTAGTCTAGTTTAACGTATAGTTTCCTAGTCGAGTCTGTACCACATCTCCATTACTGTTCCATGTTATTGTATTTCTCCTTCAGTGAATGTGCGGAGAAGCATTAGGTACTTAACTGTGCTCGTTATCTTTCATCACTAAAGCGCTAACATTGATGGACACCAGACAAACAACAGTGACAAGTGTTTTTGCAGAGCCACACGAATCACCTAATTTATTCTGACTCCTCGCTCTCTTTTGCTTTTCTCTTCCCTCATCGGTGCAGTGATGGAGAGGGATCTGCGTCATCCAGTGCTTTCAGATGAAGCTGTATTCAGCATCATTTGTTCATTAAAGGTAACATGAGGGGGGGGGGCTTCGCAGACAAAGATCGAAGGGGTGAAACGGGAGTTGAGAGCACTGGAGACATAACAATATTGTAAATATACTTCCTCAGTATTTAGTTTCACGTTGACAGTCAGAGCTATTCTACAGGCGGCACTTTTCTACCTCACCGAGCTTTTGTACCTTTGGGTATAAGCAAATCTACAGAACTAAATTATCACAATTGGTTGGGA
>JAUMHF010000016.1:12054660-12082592 GCA_032359275.1 Microctenopoma steveboyesi | reverse complement strand
GCTCTGCCTCCCATTCTACATTTAGAGACTCTAGGAACCACAAGTAGACCCGCACTCTGAGAGCGAAGTGCTCTGCTGGGATAATAAGGTTCTATGAGGTCTTTAAGACTCACTTCTTATACCTGCAGAATTTGGTTCAAGCTAATACAGTTGCGTGTTAAACTGTAATAAACAGTTTTAAAGAAATAGAGAAATGAGTATAAAGTGTTTGTGCTTCAGTAGTTTGTAGATTTTCATAATGTAGTACTGCAGTTTACAAAATAACTCCTCTACCTTTGCTGCTGTGACACATGATGACAGACAACAGAAGCCAGACCCATGACATCGGGGTGATAGCTTGGAGAGAATAAGCTGGTAAGTAGACTATGAGGTAAAATTATTTAGTCGTACCAGTTCCAGGGCCAAAATATAATGCTTAATAAAACCACACAAAATTTCAGCATCAATTTTCTGCATTAAAATACAGACACGTACTCACGCAGCGAGAGTGTCTGTGTCTCTATGATGCAGCGTCCAACAAAGCAGTGCAACAGCAGTTCCTACTCCTCCTACTGAGCAGCACAGGATCACTGACTTATTACATCACACTCTGCTTTGAAAACAAAATCAACTCCACACCGAGAACGCTGTTGAAGAATAAGAAAATGGCACAACACTGAGGATCAAGTATGAGTCAAAGAAGACATTTGAGCATCTGTTGTTTATTTGTTAAAGGACTGTCTCACTGAGAGGATTCTCAAGAAAAAAAAAGAGCTGTAAAGAAGCTGAAACAGTCAAATATAATGGCTGGCTTTTAAAGAAAACAACATTATGAAGTGCTCCTCTGAGATTTTTCACCTCCCTTATACTGAAGGGTTGTGTGGAGACTCCAGGGGCAAAGACACTGACCTCCAGGATTCAGTGTGAACATGTAATCTATCCACGATCAGAGAGTGACAACTGCTGCCAGGAAAGCACGTGTGTTTGGCAAGATTTAATAATACAAAGTAGGAGCTTGTCTGATCCTGGAGCGCGGGGCATCTGGGCTCACAGTGGGGGCCGACATCACACAGGAAGCAAGTGAAGTGTGTGAGGAAGAAACGCAGAATGAGAGAAAGGATGCCGGCCGAAGGGAGAGAGATGCTAGCTGTTGGATTTCATGGCACAAACACATTAGCACACTTAATTAGTCATCCTCATTAATTTGAGTACTTACAGTCATGTGAAATTAAGCATGTATTGTTTTTGGAGAAGAATGAGACGACCTGAAGCCGAGTCAGATGCTCCAAGCTTTTCCTAATGCGCTGCCAGAAAACCGAAGGGCTGCACGGGCAGGTGTGACGCGCTGCTAAAGGCTGGGACCTCGCCCCGCTGGTGAACGGTGACATGCTGGCAGCTATTTTTCATTATCAACTGATGCTTAATCCCTCTAAATCTGTCTCGTGATGACAGCCACGTGCCACCAGTTGTCAGCAAGACAGTGGAACTCTATCAGCCAGTGCCAGCAGTTCCTGGTTTCTACTTTAGTCCCGGTTTGTTCATTCATAGAAAGTATTACGAGGAAAAAACTGTCTAAACCGCTGCTATTAAAGAAATATTTTATGCCTGCTACTGAATCAGAAACAAACAATACTCTCTAATGATCAAATGTCGTTACAGGCACTGTGTCAATAACTTGTTTGGATAAATGTGCGAGGAAAGCAGAAATATAAAAAGCAGCAGCCATCTTCAGCAGCTGGATGCTGACAGACAGGAAAATAAAGTAGGAGTTAGTCACAGGCCTTTTCCAGAGCAGACATCTTGACTTGACTGCAGGAGTTACTAATAGCAATAACAATGACTCAGTTCAACTCAACTCAGTAGGAAATGACAGTGTGTCAGTGAACCAGTATTCATAATACAAAGCCCTGAACCTGCAGCAATTTATTCCTTTTATTAAGACCTATTCTTCTCTTCATGTCAAAATGTTTTCTGTGAATGAGAACTATTTTGACATGTTTTGCACAGTAACTGAAAGAAAACCTGGAGGTAAAACGTTGTCTCTGTGACATGTTTTCTGTTTCTAAATTTGGTTCATACCAAGATTTTACAGATTTTACAGCAGCTTTGTTTTGTACGGTCTTAGGATTTTTTTGTAATGTAATTTTGTTCTGCTTTCTCTATAAATATATGCATAGTTAAAAATAACAAAACAAAGGTTGAACTGGTGTCGTTTTGCATTAACTTAAAGATAATTTTACTTAATATTTTAATTCAGTACTACTACGATATAATGGAAGAACCTAGCACGGTTCGCATCTGAGCCTTTCCCAGCCTGCAAACACATACAGTCAATCAGCTTCTTTATGAAATCTGGAATCTATTTATTACTGCGCCTTTCTTGGCGATAGCGACATGTACGAGTAAACATCCAAACTCGGTAATTTCCACGAATAGCTGGTTGTGTTTTCCCCGACATTGTTCTCCTGACTGACCCTGATGTTGTTTCATTCTAGACTTAATCAGAACCAGCCTGGATGTCTGCAACACGGCAGCACACAGGTCCATTGTAATAATGGGAAACGAGATGAAAGACAGAATATATAAGCAGAGGGTGGATATAAGATGAAAAAGCATTCCTTGGAGGGAACACGGCTGATGGACAGTAGCAAAACCAATGTTCTATTTTTTTAGATGTGCATTCAAACATATACATTCGAGGTCTTCTGGCCATTAATATTAGCTCCTATCAAAATATTCACCACTCAAATGAATGATTCAATAAAGCACAGGCTGTATCATCTACAATCTAATGACTGAGGCCAATTACAGCTGCAGTCATTTTTTGCGTTTAAGAAAAAAGGATGAAAGTGAATATAGGAGACAGAAGTTTAGAATTTCTGCTTTCAATTCCAGATATTTACGTAAACGAATCAGCAGGGGGGGGGGGGGGTAATAATGTGTAGCTATGGCAAATAGGGGAAAAGGAGTGGTACATTGAAAGGAGCTGGCCATAAAACAATATATGAGATTCAGATAAAATGCACAGTTGAGCACTGCACAGCCTCCAGAATTGTATTTTTACCTTCTTTTCAGGTTTTCTGTGGGCAGTCTTTGTTCCCACATGTCAAACAATACATAAAAACGTGTGGGCAAAAAAAAAAATCTTAAAAAACTGAAATTTCCTAATATTTAATTGCAGTTCAGTGACAAGCTGTTACTGTTAATTCAAAGAGTCAGCACTGAGGTGAAAGCTGTCAAAACCAGCTTTATCCAATTTATGGTTTAGAATTAACAGAATATTTCCTACTTATTTAAATTCTCTCAAAGGCCATGTGCAGGTCTGCACTGGGAGCAGTGAAACTGCTTTAAATAGGGAATAAGCGAACATTACTTTTATCAGACATCTGCTTGGGGACAAGTAACGGACTACCAAAAAGTGGCAAACAAAAGAAGAACCTTAAACCTAGGTAGGCATATCAAAAACAGACGTCCAGATCGGTGCAAAGAATTTAAGCTGAGAGTTTCAGATTTTAATTTTTATGTTACGTTTTTGTCTATTAGTGACTCTTCAGTTATAACAATTGTCCATAAACAAAACGTTACTAAATAACTGACATTGCTTTTCTTCTAGTAACAAGACCACACATTGTGTAGCTATGCTTTTCTGGTAACAGTTAACTATTCGATATTCAGTCCCAGAGTTTGGGAATCAGAATCAATGTTGCGGAAGAAAATGTCAGAGAAAAAATAAAGTATGTCCAACAGGGCAACAACAATAAGGTGAATTAATACAGTTTTTTGAATGATCAGACAAAATGTTTCAGTCAGTCTGCTTTTGTTGAAAGGCTGAGCTGAGTAATCATCATAAACACTAGCTCCAAAATTCATTTTAGAGACTTCCCGCAGGTACATACTCCAGGGAATTACAGCAGTAACAAGTTAAATTGGAAGAATTAAGCCAATGAAAAAGGTTTTCAGGAAGATTACAACATTTTGTAATCATAGAAAACGTACAGAAACTATTTCTCTCGTCCCAGCAGCCAGATGCTTTGAAATGAGCTACTGACAGCATGTTCCTCAAATTACTGTACATCTAATTGACACGCTTACGTCTAATATCACAATGAATGTCCACACCGCTATGTGGTGGTGCACTGCGGGACAGACTGTACAGAAGTGGCACTGGATGTCAGATTTTTCAGGAACATTATTCAGGCAGCCAGAATCACAAGTCACCATGTCCCGTGTTAGCATGGAATTACCAGTTTTTAGCATATTTTCAGTTGGACTGACTGTAAAACATGTTTCTCAATAAAAATAGCTTCATGAAAGCCTGCAGAAGAGAACCCCCAGGCTTTATCTCTTTGCTCTATCACCTCATCCTGAGGAGCTTAGAGACTACACCTTGCTCAGAAAGAGGCCAGAGCTGATGCACAGGAATCTGGCACAAACGTGACAATATCAGAGGGAACAGAGACACTCGTATGCTGCGTGTCCAAACCACGAATGTTATTCTTGAAAAGCATGCACATTCAGTACTAAGACAAATTTAGACAAAGTGGCAAAATGCAAATAGAAAAATGCCACAGTAATTTGAATCAAGTAGCAACCATAGAACAAATGCTAAATTATTATTCTGCTGCCTTAAAATAAATTAACATGGTTTGTTTAGTTCACCAAACTAAGAAAAGCAGCAAGCTCTAACAAAAAAAAGTCTGTAATCAAGGAATGTTTGCTCAAGAATCACTTACCAAAAATACTTACTAATCATCTGATGTCCCGTGCATATAACGAAACAAACTAGAGTTTCATTTGCACCAACATTACACTAAACAAAAACTGCGATGGTAAAATCACCTGAATTACGTAGTCAAAGAAAACAGTATTTCAGATTAAAAACAGAAACTCTGAGTAGTTGCTGCAATTATGGACTTGTTGTGATTGTGTCAAGACCCCAATGAAACCAAGTGTTCTGCATTCACAGAAAAATGGAAGCAGAGGATTCTTATTAGGGCTAAAACATAAGGAAATAGGACGGCAATGCAGCTTTAAACCCTTTATGGTTTCTTTCTGTAGTTGAGGGAAATAAACAGCTCAAGCTACAATTTTATACACAAACTATTGTTATATAGCAACAAATTAGCTATATACAGGTTTTGTGCCACGCGGTAACAGATGACGAGAAACACAATCTGCCAAGTGGTTGGTGCATTGCTTGGCAAAACTCAATTAAAGAAGGAGCTTTGGCTTCTTGGCACAAGGGCCAATTCAGCAGAACACCACATTTATTTTCTCACCTTCATCTTTGCAAAGGGCCTGTCGTAGTTGCCAACATACAGCAAGCCGACAGTCTGTGGAAGCAACCTGCAAAGACAAAGAGATCACAGTTAACACCTGCAACACCCTCAGCGCAGCATCTCAACACGTGAGTATCTGAGTGGTAACAAGAATGCAAAGAAACCGCTACTCCACTTCCATTTTCCAGCTAGTAACAGAACAGCATTGCTGCGAGATTACACCTCCCCGAGCCCGTCTGTCTCTCTGCACAGCTTGATGTTTCTTAACTTGCAGAGGAAAGATACAGGATGGACACCTTCAGAGTCCACAGCAATAGCCATCTTATGTATTTAAGTGTAGACAGAAACTGAACCCTGGGTCAGGGGCATTTTACACGGCTGCATCCCCCTCTGTGATCCGACAGTACATTATTGGGGTGGTATCTTCCATTATCTGTGCCGCAGACAGAGTATCCAAGCGGGGCTGCATATTAGTTACCCAGTTTCAGATCGAACGTACGAGGGGGTTATTGAGCGAAACACACAGCCGAACTACAGCGCGTTACATAGTATGCCGCACCTCATTCAGAGATTTCAATTAGAGATGAAATTGGAGACCATCTTTCCATCCACCCCAACCCCCTCCTGTGTAATGATACACAGGAGGGGGCAGGAAGGAAGCAGCAGTAGACATTAAGACGGCCAAATAGCCATGAAGTAATGGCCACTGTCCAGTGCCAAGACCACGTCCATTCTCGTCACTGGGTCTATTAATACTTCTGACTGACGTATTTTGTGACAAATACTTGGGCGATAGAGCCAGAACACTGACCCTTTTTTTTAAGACTAGACAAAACATGATGAAAACAATGATTTTCACACCAAATTGTATGCCCTATAACTATACTACCATATGTGCAATATCCCTAAAATAAAACACGAGGAGCTGTTGGCTACAAGTACATATTATGAACACTGTTAAGGATGATGCTTGGACCATCTGTTTCAAAACACAGGTGGCTAATGTTGCATTAATGCGACGGACAACTGCTAGCACTTTGGAATTCAGGCACTTCATATGAAAACAAAGGAAAGAATGCATTAACTCACTATGCCGCCCCGTCATGGACATTGCCCAAACCGGAACAAGCATCCAGATACAGCAGAACAGATGAGGGGACTGATTAAAAGGTATATAAAAAGACTCTTTTGTTGTCGTTCACAAGCTGTTTCACAGTGTTAAGCTGTCGGCTCACAATCTGAACGCCTGAGGTTCACGTGTAACCGAGAGAGAGTACTGTCACACTGCAACATCAATTTTCCTTCGAGTTCAGGTCAGACGAATAATGTTCCCTAACAGTGCAGAGCACTGATAAATATAGACCGACACAAGGCAGGCGCTTCTCGTTAAGACAATAATGATCAAGTTGTTAAATGTCACTGCAGTCTCGGCACACAATCGGACCGGCAACAGCAGAACGACGCTTAAAATGATTTATGAATCCACAGAGGAAATAAACGCTGCCACACGTCTTTAATGTCAGAAACAAAGAATATGAGATACGTGATGAGCGTTTATATCTCACTGTCAACAAAGAAAGAAAACGTTATTCAAGATTTCTTCTCTCTCTCTTCTGTCTCTTATCCTAAACGTTTTCAGATCCTCAAACTAAATCAGACATCAAACAAAGCGACCTGGAGAAACAAAAAATGGGCATATAAACCGTAAGGAGCGTAATTTGTTTGATAAACGTGTATTTACTGAAGCACTTAAATCACCAACTTGAAAAAAATAATGATCCTCTGAACCTAATATCTAGTTCTAAATTTATTTTCATACAGAGGAGGTCTTAACCAATGAACTGAGCTCTAGCGAACAAAAAACTGACCTGACCGCAGAATTCATAGCAAGTTATCCAGCACAGAAGCATCCTCACAACATTAACCCATAATCTCCATGGTTGACCAGAGGTGTGATGTTCTTTTAGTGGTTTTTGTCTCCAGACCTCCTGTCTTCTAACAGTCCAGCTTTTGACTCCTCAGTACAAAGAACTTTCTCCTAAGTATTAGATGTCATTTGGTTGTTTTGTGGCCCAGCCATGCTTCGATTGTTACAGAAGCGTCTGTTGGATAGTGGAGCTGCAGTGAGGCCTTCAGTTCCTTGGATGATTCACTGTGCTCTTAAGGCTAGGTTTGGAGCCCCTGCCACTTCTGGAAAGGTTCACCAGTGTCATCCGTTGGTACATATCTTACCAGAGACTTGGATATTGCTTTTGTTTTCCAGATTGATCAATGCAGTTTGATAGTTTTTGGACCCACGTAAACAAACAAACAAACTATTTTGGAGAGGATTAGCTGATATTGCATTAGATTTTTAAAAAGGTAAATCTTGTATTTTTATCTTTGTTCAGCTCGCCGCTGTTTTATGTTAGATTTAGTCTGAAACCCTAAAACAGTGAGTCACAGTATTGCACATGCTCCATCACTACAATGAACATAAGAACTGTAGTTTATTTTGAGCTAATCCCACATACCCCCATGTTGGTGACGTTAACACTCAGCATGTGTAACAAATGTGTGTTAATTACCGTCTGAAAATAGTCCAACTATTTCACTACTCTTTTTGTTTGAGCAATTATTGCTAACGACAACAAGGCTCGGCTGTTTTAGCACAACTGGATATTTCTAAAAAGAATTCAAGTATATTGCAAGTCCTAAATTCTTTAGTAAGTAGTACTAGTAGTAAAAACTCATGTTTTATGGATGGATAGTAAAGATTACAGTACAACATAGTGTGGGGGAGGAATGATCTCTTCAGTCTGTCATTGGAGCAGGACGGTGACAGCAGTCTGTCGCTAAAGCTGCTCCTCTGTTCGGAGATGGATTCGGAGTCTCCATGAGTGACAGGAGCCTGCTCACCGCCCATCGCTCTGCCACCGATGTCCGGCCGTCCGGCTCCATGCCCACAGTAGAGCCAGCCCCCCTCATTAGTTTGTCCAGACGTGAGGGAGGGACGCCGCTTTATGCTGCCTCCCCAGCACACTGCTGAGTGGATGGGAGCGCTCGCCACAGAAGTCCGTTATAACATCTGCAGCATCTTTTTGCAGATGTTAAAGGTTGCCAGCCTTTTGAGGAAGTATAGTCGGCTCCGTCCTCTCTTGCACAAAGCGTCTGTGTTGGCAGTAAAGTCCAATTTATCATCCAGCTACACTTCCAGGTATTTGTAAGTCTTTACCATGTGCACACAGTGACCTTTGATCACCACAGACCCTGGGAGAGCCTTGAGCCTCCTAAAGTCCAACTCCACGCTATTTGGTTTTGCTGGTGTTCAGGTGCAGGTGGTCGCATATGACCAGGTTCTTGATTAGGTGTGGATTAGGTGCTCCTGTGCTGTTGACCAGTGTCAGACCTGCAGTTCCTCATCTCACATACTGCCACTTAGGTTGTCTACAATCCATGCCATGTTCAGCAGTTTTAGGATTTATACAGCAATGCCCAAATATACCAGCTGTCACTGGTGTGCATATGTTAATTAATTTGATGTTTAGAAAAATAAACAAATTAATTAAAGTATAAACTGACTGAACCGTGTGAAAATGTACTAATGTCTATGTAATACTTCAAGTAACATATTTTCTGTGATATTGTGCCAGTGGGAGACAGCAGGGTCATCCGGGCGCCAAGTGCACAAATCTTTGTGTCGACACAGAGAAATCCATTCACAATGGTTCAAAGTCAAATGACAGGCTCCGTGTTTGTGCCACAGAATCCTTCATGCTTTGCTGACTGCTGAAAGTAGAGACTCTCTTGACACTTTGGATTCAATTGCTGTGAATGGCACGGTAAGTGCAGTGACTGTATTTCTCCAACAAACCCTTTTCTGTGGTTTATAGAAATGACAAATGCAGAGAAGTTTCATTGAAAACACACACTCCCTCACACCACATAGTCTCCACAATGTAAAAACGTTTTTAAATGACCTAGACAAAGTCCCGACTTGTTGCAGTTCATGCTTGAGTACCCAGTTCTGCAGAGATTGGGACGGCAATATGAAAGACTTATCTCCGGTCCCAACTACCTCTTGAGGAACCATTCAGTATGAGATACTTTACGCACAAAAGTACAAGAACAAGACTTAAAATCATTACATCTGAACAGGGCTACAGACTGGTCCAACAAGATGACTGACTGTAAAGATGATGGAAAAAAACCACTGAGGGTTCTTAACCTGACTTTTTCATCTGCTGCCAGGAGCCCAAGTTCCTGACTGGGAGGTCTGACTATGTGCCTTTTTAATAAAAAATGAACTGGGATGCTGTAATGACACTCAAGTCCACGTAGCAGCCAGACCAGTAATGGAAGTCTAGATACTGGCCTCTGGAGAGCCAATTCAAGCCAGGCAGACAAAACCATCCCCCATCTAGGTATAATCACTATGCACCTAACGCCGACGATAAAACTATTGGCCACTGCCTCTTGAGATAGAATACTAGCTCAAATTATTCAGAATTCAAGCAATCCATACAATACTCAAGACTGTTCAATCCCCGATTTACGAGGGCCACTGTCAGCTTTCTGGAATGGCTACAGTACATCTTTCCATTTTATTCTTTTCCACTCCTTCTGCCTCACAGTCTGCCTCTGTGCTTGCTTTCAGAGAAGGTAATAAAACGTACAAGGCTGCATGTCTCAGTGGTACACAAAGACGTGCTCAAGGATTGATTGTGTGGGCTGATGAATAAACAGTTGTTACCTCCTTACAAGTCAGTCTCTCCCTCGCTCCCTTGCTCACTCTCTCCCTCACAGACAGAATCTAAAGAGAGATTTGAAAACCTACACCAAGAATGAGTGAAGTCTGATGAGTGCGCCTCTGCCAACAGAATCTATCTTTCGGGGAAATATCAGAACATTCACAAATGGCAACAATACTCGTCTGTGTTCTCCCACACACAGGGAGGAGTCAAGAAGCGGACTAGCTGGCCTGCTGGCTGGCTTTAGAGTAGGATGAGTGAGTGCGCCCTGCTGTGATCCTCTCAGTCTGTTGTTGGTGAATGATGGCAGACTCATGGCTACAAAGCTGGGACAGTCACTGAGGTCACCTGGCTCTCAGAGGAAAAAAAAAAAAAAGGAGCATGACCAGAACACGGACAACTACGTGTCCGTTTGCACATACTCACAGACCGAGCTGCAGAAAAGCAAAAGCAAAGAGATGTGCATTGTGCTGGTAGGAAACAAAACAATACTGTGAGGCTACAGACATGTTAGCAACTCTAACAGACTGCACACAGCAGCAGTGCAAGCAGGAACTACGTCTATAGGACTTTCCTACCATAATCAACAATATTGCAATTTGTCTCCCATCAGCTAGTTCATACAATAGTTACGTATCTTTTAAAACACGGATATGATGATCCAACAGATGATCCAGAGCCAACCTGGCATATGCTGATGTACAGACAGAATACTCACTCTATATTTCAATTTAGTGTGCAAGCGTGTCATCTTTGCCAAATCATTAAAGTAAATCCTCTAAGGACTACAAATATGACACAAATTAGAGGAAACACGTACAGGAATTAGAGACATATTATCAAAGTGAGAAATTTCAAAACTCAAAGTGCAAGTAACTTGACAAACCAATCCCTAAATTTGTAGGACTAAAAAAACTAATTTAATTTTCACAATGTTACTGATGCAAAGATGCCAACTGCTTCTTATTTCATTAAAAATTTAGACATCAATCTATAATCTAAATATATATATATATATATATATATAATAGCCTGTAATGTTCTGCAGGATATCGATTGTCTCATCTACTATATAACTGCTGTGCTGCGGAGTTGTCACGTTTCCAGACTGAGGGCTAAGATGAGCACCAGCGCATCTGAATAATTTACTGCAGAAGATAACAAAACATAAAATGACAAAATAAAAAGGGAAGGCTGGTAGTGTTTTTCTAACACATATAGAGGCATGCAGTAAATAACTTTTCAGTTGTTGCAGACAAAAGCTGCATGAAGGTGATGATGGTAAAAGGTATAAACCTATTCACACAGCACCAATGTTCCTGGAAGAGAAACTGGTACCTCAAGGCAAAAAGGAAATGCAAGAAAACATGTCATAAAAACAACAAACAAAAAATATCTACCTCAAAGATATTCAGTGGATTTCTTAGAAAAGAATGCTTCTCACACAGACACCGCTCGTGTGTGTATGGGTGTGTCAGGGAACTCAAGTGGGTCACAAAATGATAGGTGCTGTTAGATTCATCTGCCAGAGCGTTTCCCTAGCAACAGCGACTTACCCCTCTCCTCCGACTTTGGTAATCTTAAGGCGAAAGTCCACCGAGTTGAGGTTAGGGGGCTTCCACTTCAGGATGTCATCACATCTCCCAGCTTTGTATCTCTGCAGGGACACACAAACCGCCCCCCCCCCAAAAAAAAAATTACAACAGTGACGATGTGTCGGTGAAGTGATGGGGGACATACGATACATACGAACACTGCTTTCAGTGTAACATGGAGACGGCAAAGGACGACACTGTTTTGATGATGCTATTCGTTTTTGTCAACGCTTAAACATTGCAGACTTACTTAACGCTGGAGTAATTGGTGAGCCGAGCAGAATTTTAAGCAGCCGTCACATTTAATGAACTGAAGCCTCTCATACAAATTAGGCTTCGTTGTGATACACTGTTGGTATCTAGTGCAGTAAGATGACTGATCTTAGGTTAAAATTAGTCTCTGGGAATCATCAGTGCTACAAAATAGAAACAGGTTTTATCAAAAACAAAGAGAGCTCATTAAAGAATTTGTTTAAGTACTGAAAATGATTTTGCCTTGAAGTGCAAGTGGAGGAAAGACAAAATATGTAAATACACGTTGTGGGTATGATTCAAGACACGTACAATTTTCACATCACAGCTACGGCTCTGAAATATGAGGAATGTAATGGCATGATGGGTGGAGGTGGGAACAGATGACCAGATTCTGTCACTGTCAGGTTGCCTGGTAACAGAAGTCTACTCCAAGGAAATGTGTGGAAAACAGACAGGATTCCTCGGGAGGACCTGCACTGTCACAGTTCCTGGCTCTGCCTACGTACGGCCTTATAGCAAGCCTAAAAATAAATAAATAAATGCTTTAAATCATCACAGGCAGGGAAGGAAAAAAAAAAACATACAGTTCTGTTGTCAGAAAACCTGCCCTACTGCTCCAAAGACACAAGGCTTGGTTTCTGAGTTCGGCAAGCTGCTGCACAGAATGATCACTTCAGGGTCAAACCAGGTATTGATGATTATACTCCCAATGTAATTCTGTACCCTATACTTTATGTTCAGTGTCTTCTGCTCGATCTGAAATGAATACATTTAAAAACAAAATCTGACACCTGCTTTTTGATGAGCAATGTAAACACCAAATATTCTGGTTTAAAACTGTTGCATCGATGAGTTGAAAAAAGGACAAAGACACAGATTTTCAACTTGTCTCGTGGTTCTAATTGATTGCTATTTGGAGGAGTTTTTACCATTCAGATGATGTCACTGGGTGGAGACTACAGCTTATAGTGTGACATTTAATACCATTCATATACCAAAGTAGAACTTAAGGAAGGAAGCTAAACAAATGATTAAATAAATTATGATAAATGTTTAAATATCACAAATACATTTAACTGTATATAAAAGACACCAAATATCAGATGTTTGTTGCCTTGTCATAAGCTGATCTATTTTGGCCACCTTGTAGCACGAGAGACCATTAATCACAGCAACAATAGTGATGCACTCAGGGACAGTACGTCTTTATAAACACTTTTTACATTTTGGAAGAATAAAGATATTTATAAATCAGCTTTCCAGTATGATTCAGCCCTTAAAATACATATGTTATAAATTGATCAACCAAAGGTCGTCGGGTAAATTATATTTGTCATTTGAGGTGAGAAGTAAAAAGCACACGGATGTAGAGTGTCCGTAATTGCCCACTCTAAAGCTCTGTGCGGGAGGTGGCCTTCATGTGCCTTTGAAACCAACACATTCCACAAAGACTATTCACTGCAGTTAGCTAGAGAGCAGCCAAAGCCTCTTTTGAATGATCTCGTCCGATCGTGCCTTTTCTTCTTAAAACGTGGGTGTAGAATGAAACAGTATGTAATGCACCGAGTTATGTTATATTGCACGGGCATCGAAATAACCTCGGCTGAAATGACTTACAGTAACTAACTCCAGAGTGGCAGCATATAAATAAAGGAATCCTGTGAATCTTGGTCAAACAATTTTATAAATAAGCTAAAGAAAAGAGACTAGCAGAGAAAGGTCCAGAAGAACTAAATTGCACTGTGTGAGGGAGGTGTGCGGGGTTTATGTGTGGAATTATTGTTTATGGTGAAATGACAGAACGTCTATCAAGTCAGCATTAAGAACCTACTTTCTATTGAGGCTGTGTGGTCAAATGTGGTACATTAAACAAAAGTGAAGTTTGCTTCCAATGAATTTTAGCCTGCAGAACCATAGAAACGTCCAAATAAAACTCCAATCAGACTGCAGATTAAATGGAGAGACGACCTTCAAATTCATTCCTAGCACTCCATTACAATTGTCAGTCTTGTCAATAAGTGACATACAAAACAAAAGCTTGATTTCTGAAAAGCGAAAACAGACCTTCATCTCTCATCTATCAAATTCATTTTTGTGTAATGATGTTCCATGGCATATCAACCGCCTGCTGTTTCAAGCCAGAAATTCAGAGACTGTGACTGTAAGGCTGGAGGGACAATGAATCGATCGGAATGCAGACACCGAAATCAAGAACGTGCATTCAGGGCTTCTAAATAAAAACTACAAAATAAAAGCTAATGATAAGGATTGATGAAGAGCAAATTCGTTGCTTCAACTGCGTTTGACCATATGAAAAAGCGTCTTTCTATAAATGGATACACTGATCAAACTTTCATCAAGCTTTCACACACATCGCAACGTTTACCGTTTGGTTATCATAGGAGTGGCATTAAAATCTTGATTTTAATAGGAATGTATATAGGCCATATGAAAAATACGTGAATACTACTGAGGAGAATGAAAACTGTATACTGCAATAAATGAAGCAGAGAAAGCAAATGAACTTTATTTACAAATTATCACCAACTAAGGTGACATAAAAAGCTGCAGTTCCTCTTCTCTTCTGACTGTTTGAACACACAACGAATGTTCACCACTCAGCACTGGAATCAGTCTCTCTTATATAGGAAAAATGAATATAATAAACCGTGTCAGCTTCAAACCCAGAATAGGATGACTTCAGGCAGAACTAGCACTCTGCAAATGTGCTACAGTGTGTGCAAATGTTGGCTGACTTTGCAGTTTTCCATTTCAGTTGAAACGGAAACTTTTGGTGACCAAGGTAAAAAGTACTCCACAAAACTGCCATCTAAAACTTTACAACATCAAGCTACTACATAAAAAAAATCCAGCTGGCAAAATGCAGAACAGCAAAACAGGAAATAAACAAACAATATTTGCCCACGCATAAATGTCTCATTCCAGCACAAATCCATATAGTAACGCATTATTTGTTAAAGCAACCATGGAAGACATGGAAGACTAAACTGTAGCCCCTCCCTAACGTCAATAGATATGAAATAAATAACCTTTTGGGGGGGGGGACCACATATGAGATCCTAGGAAAAGAACAGCAAATAAACAATGTGACAAGTTATTGAACATCTGCAGATCTGAGATTTGTTACCCTTTTAAAGTCCAGAAATAGCCTGGGTATATTTGATCTGGTACAATCCATACTCCCACAGGAAAAAAGGGGCCTCTGTCAGATTCACTGTGTCTCAAACTATAGGAATACTAAAACACATATCTGCTACTCTGTGTATAATATGTCTAATGTAAATACAGACAACTCCACCATGTTTGCAGCTTTTGTCAACCCCGCAACTAGTGTATCACCCACTAATGAAACAATTTTCAATTTTCATGCTGGCTATTTATGGATCTAAATCCTTAATGTTTAAGTATATAATTAACTACTAATAGTTTGAGATACCTACAATGTACAAAAGCTTGGCAAACGTAAAGCGTTAATTTAGGAAGAGGAAACTGCAGCGTGTGATTCAAGATAAGTCCGTTGATTACACTGTCCTCTGAAGTCTCATTTCAATAACAGCTTTTTGCTCTGAGGCAGACTTGTTTAAGTGTGCTGTGGATTACAGACAAAAGGCTGGACAAGTCCAGGAAGTCTGTCCCCCAGAGAAAGGCTCCCTCTGGTATAGTTCAGATAGACTGCTCTGTTTCTTTGAGAGTTACACTGATGCTGTGTGTGTTTGTCTTTTTCTGAAGGATTTTGGGGTGAATGTGCAAAATGGTGCCCTGGCATAAAAGATTAGTCTCAGAACAAACTGGGTTGAAGAATACAGAAGCGGAGGAGGTTAGGGAGTAAATCTTGCGTAAATGGTCTACAGATATGACACATAGACACTCTGAAGAATAGCAAAGCACCACATAAAATGATTATACTAATTTATGAACCACATCAAATTTGCAATAATCAATGATGTGGCCCCACAAACTCACATATCTGTCACAGATAATCGCAATAGGATTCTACTTCACTGGCTCTAAAACTGATATGAATCTCTGTCTTCTGTGCCGACTTGGGTTTTTGAGTAGAGATGAAATATTTCAATTGAAGAAAGAACGAAAATCTTCTTTGTGCAGCGATCGCCATCTGGAGCGCACTCCCATACGCAGTTTTGCCATCTGCAGCGATGGTTCGGTTATAAATTCAAAATCTGCTGTTCTCTAAACAAAGAAAACACATTCAAGGGCACCGTGTGTTGAGCGAGATAACACACCTAGTGGCTGTGGGCTGCTGCAGTGGCAACCTTTGTGCTAATATTAATGGACAATCACAGCAGCAAGACACTGCTGAGATTAACCCCGAGACCACCCTAATCCCACTCACACGAGAAGAGATTAACATCGCACTGGTTTGTGTGGTTTGAGAGGAAAAAAATCAATCACTTTGGAAAACAATGTGAGTCAGTCTTACTCGACCCTTCACAAAATCACATTATGTTGTATTCGCAGTAAAGTTCTTTGAATGTGCCTTTAATAAATGTGTGATGGGCTTGTGTCTGTGTCTTGTGTTCTGGACTGGAGGGACTTCATGGAAAGTTTGCTCCTATGATGTAACGCGTGTATAAAGCGCTTCTTCCTGTAACAGTGAGATTTCTTGCTAAAGCTGGAAATTTTGGTTTAATTTCCTCCTGTATTAACAGTGGTCCTTCTATATAACTCTCTATGCTAGAAACATGCTCGATCCTTTTTAACTACAGCCTTATGTATCCAACCTAAATAGTACTAAGTTGTCTAATTTAAGTAGTTTCAGTCTTCATGATGAATTTAGGCAGGGCAGTAAAATAATGAAAACCTCAATCATTCAAAGCCTAAAACTGTAACCAACAATCTTTTATGTACAGACAGTTGTGTCTGAGCCTTTCTCCCTACGCGTTAGCACAGGGCACACAAACCTGACAACGGCGAGTTTAATTTTGTTTGTTTGTCCATTTAAGTTGTGCAATTAATGAGTTAGTAGATCTGAGCTGCTGTTTGAGATTTCAACCGGACTCACATCAATGCTAAACCAGAGGACTTGGATGAGAAGTAGACCCTATGCCTCCTTCCTATTTGTTGCAGATTTACAGTACATAATTCATGTGGGTGGTGATAAAAGGCAACAACCTTGCATCCTTATAATAAAAGTTAAATAAAGACACTCTTTAAGACAAGGGAAACAATGCTTTAAATGAGAATGTGTTTACAGATGATTTGCAGTCTTTACCTAAACAGACATAAAAAGCTTCTTTGCAACCCAACATGTCACCTTCCACTGCTCAGCATCCCTCACAAATAATGGCTTTTTTACATAGGCTGGCATATCAACGAGATCTCAAACAAGAGCCACAGTGTCAATCAATAATTCAAGCTAAAGGTCAAAAAAGTAAATGCATTTTAAAAAGTCAATTAATTCAGGAAACTACACAAATCCTTATACAAGGTGAGCAGAATGATGTGGGTGGTGTGCAGACACACTGATTATGCACAGCTCATTATTGGTGATCGGCTTTTGGTGTGTCCTGCAGACAAAACAGATTAATGGCAACCACTGAAATTGTTTTCATTACATTCATTTACAAACATTTTATTAAATCTTTTTCTCAAAAGAAGCGACAGTTCAACTGGAAAAGAACCAAGAAACACCAATGAAGCTCGCCTCCATATTTGGCTCTTTCCTTAACGCTCTGCTGTGAATTTCTAATTATCTTTTGGAAAATAGTATTTTAATGCTGTTTATTATTATGCTGAACTAATTTTATTTGGTGCATAATCTCCTTCCACATCAAGTTGCATTTGTAATAATTCTTAATTGTGTGATTACACCGGTAGGTTTCTGAGGACCTTTTTGCTGATGCACGTTTATAACATTATAACATTGATACAGATAAGATTTACGAAGAGCAAAGTCAGGTCATCAATATTTGCCTTTTAAATGTTTTATTGTTTAATTGCACATTGTTTTTATCATTTAGCTTTGTTCCTGCTGTTATATCCAAGTACATGTAGAGCATGTTGGGATGATACCCAGGCCACTGTGACACTGCTGTTCTCATTAGTCAGCTGTGGTTGGAGGCATATGAATAAACCAATGTAGTCTAAGTAATTACTGCTGGTATATTACAAAAATCCATCTTTTTCCTTTCTGTGGAGAAACTCCATCTTTGGCAGAGTTATAACACCGAGTCCTGTTTAATTGTTTAATTTAGATGCTGTGATAGAAAAGTAAAGCATGAAATAGTTACATAATATTTTCTGTTGTAATTTCACATCAGATGGCCGACTATTTGCATCATCATTTAGTCACATTAGGCTTGCCAGCTTTTTATACCCAGCCCATTTGTTTGAGCGGCTGGGCAGACAGGAACCAGCTGCTGATATTCAAGTTTTCCTTCTTCCTTCTGTCAAATTTATGAAACCGCTGAATATCTTAACGAGAGGTGATTTGATCACAAATCAGACACATATAGCCTAGACAGGACACATGGAATAGCTCTGCGTATGGTAGTAATTTCTGAAATCATCTAGGTATAAAGCACATCTTTCCACCTGATTGAAAAGCAGGAACTATAAAAAGGGGGATGATCAAAATGACCTGGCAACAAAAACTACATTTGAACAACGTCCTGTCAGTGTTATATTTTGGCAGAATATTTCCACATTCACTTCAGTGCAGAACATTGATCATTTCAGAACTGTATCACGGACCTGCTAACACAAATGGCAGAACTTAGTTGAAAGCGGATTCATAATCCATGACCGGGAAATGGATAGTGTTGCTGCAATTTCCTCAACAGGTTCGATAAGCGGCATCCAGAGGGCCTCGGTGCTTCTAACACCCCTCTCTAGACCATTTTTTTCATGATCAATCAAACGCACAAAGGCTACAGCAGATAATATGAACCCAAATCAATGGCAAGCAGAGCCAGAAGCAGAAACCCCTGTACTCTAAACCAAAACTATTTTCTGGTCAGAATTGTGTATGATGTGGAAAATCTATAGAGCTTCCAAAAAAGCATCTCTAAAGCCTCCGAGAGACGTCTACTTGCACATGTTTTGGAGGAGAGAAAGTGCAGGTGCGTAAACCTGCATCTGCCAAATGTTATTGTCTGTTCTATATTGTCTGGCTAATGGCTGTAACCACAGTTATACACTGTATGAAAAATGCTTGATACTGTCATGAAAAACTAGAATTACACAACAATGAGGGCGAAACACATCATGTTATTTTTAAAATGTAAAACAATAGAAACAATTATCAGAGGCTCTAATGTGGGATTCATTATGGAGAAAGCACACTTATACCTTAGCCCTTCAAAAAACTGTGATGCAAAATGCATGTTACAAGTTATATTACCAGGACATTTTACCCAAATAAGACCACTGAAAAGATTTTATGCCTAATGCATTAATTGTATCCCTTTAAAATGAGCTAGATTAAAAGCCTCACAGAAAGCTGGGTAGACATTACAGAAAGCCACGCGAAAACAATCAATGGACCAAATCACCACAGTCACACGGGGTAGAAAATCTCTGCAATGCCATTAATGGATTAAAATGTATCTTGTGCTTAAAGCCACAACCTATCCAGAAAAGTCAAGGCACGTGTCAAGAAAGAAGAAGCACACTGAACTATCTGTATGCCTTCATTTAGAGTAAGCAGCTGTTGCTTATGCATAATTAATATATCAAGGGTCAAAACAAATTAAACAAAACTTTAAAATCATTTTTTGTTCCATGTGAGGACTTTCCAATTCTTTGTCATCCAAATTTGTTGGATTCAATCCATCCCAAAACATTTTGTTGCTCTTATTGCTATTATGAAATACTTCCTCCTTGTTCAAATGTAGAGGGCTTGCAACGGCCTACCTGTTACCTACACTGTTAGAAGCAAATCCAAAATAGGAAGTACCGGGCACCTGAATCTAAATCTCAACTCTCAGTCTGCCTAATGGTTGTGAAATGCAGAACCAAGCATACGTGGCTAGTGTTACAAAGTTACAACACAGCGTGATGGAGATGGAGAAAGACAGACAGACAGTTGGCTGCAAAACATTGTCCCCATTTGGAAATAAGAGGAAAACTGAGGCAAGGAGCAAGCACATTTGAGGTGAAAGGGCTACAGTCTTTTTCAGTTTCTGAATCTCTGTCTAGGTTTTAGGTCACACTAGGCAAGGTGGAAAAAGAAATTGCTGATGTAGTATTGCTTGTCCTTCTAAGGACATTACTGGCACCGCTTCCAGCCTCTGCACTAAATGTTCTGTTAAATGAAGGAAGAATACATATTCTAATTCTATTCTAATTATCTGAACATTTAGCTTTTTTAATTTTATTTGAAACAAGGTATCGATCGAAGTAGAATAGAATAGATATAATACATAATCATACATTAAGTCCTACATAGACGTAGGCTTACCCCGCATGGCTGGAAGATAAGTCCGTCGACTTCGTGGCTGACCTGGGATGTGAAGCTGCCTTCCAGGAGCTGAAAAATAAATAGATAAATGAAATGAGACTTCAAGCAGAACTTCTAAATGACAAGATAGCTTTAGCTGGGAACACAGGAAAGTACACTGGTTTAAGTCAAGGTGGAAGACCTACACCTGAAAAAGTCTGTTTTAAACAGCGATACATTGTTTTCGTCCATCAAGACCTGAAACTTTGCACTAACCTCTTTGATTGATAATACGTGACTGAGAATTGATATCTGTAACTTAACAGGCCAAGTGGACGACAAGTATACGAACAGATCGCTGGTAACTGAAAACCTTTATTTCATCTTTTCCATTAAAGCCAACAGCCAAGCATCACAGCCGCTGTAGAGAAAGCCACGACACGAGAGATGCCTAGGGAATGTGACACAGCTACAGTATAATAAAAGCAAATTTTCTACATCACGAAACACATCAATAGCCCTGACAACTGCAGCAAGGATACTCGAGGCACTAAAATAAGGTTGAATGTAATAACTGTATACAGAAAACATATGAAGCGCACCCACAGATAAAGAATGCTTTTGTTCTCTTCACCATCTATGATGTAAAAAGCAGAAAATGAAGGGCTTTAATTCAGTAGGAGACTATAAAAACACGTATTACATTTTTGCCATTTTTCAGAAAATAAAATTCAGCTAAAACTAGTTGAGTCTTCTTTGCGACCAGAAGAATCAACGGTGTTATTGCTGCCAAAGAGGCTTTGATGAAGTATTGAATTAAGTGTGAATACCTAATAATGTAAGACAACAAGACTGGATATTAGAAACAGGATGCTTGGGGCCTAATTAAACACTCAGTGTGAGACGGAAGTTAAATTGTACAAAGTATGAAAACTAAATTGAATGATGACAGCCAGGGCTGCTCCATATTTAAAAATGCAGTGAACTGGAATGCTAGCTCTTAAAAATCAATCACGGCCATGTTTTTATAGTGTAAACAACATAGTAGATGTGGTAACTTTTCCATATCACCAAAGTCAAACAGCACATAAAGATGTCCTCGTGTTAGGGGGCTACAAATCAGAAGAGGGTTTAATCCATTCTACACTGATGTGAAAAGAAATGTGTTTGGAAGGTAGAAACTCAATGTGAAAATGTATCATGTGCCTTCAGAAATGTAATACGATACTAACGCAGAACACAAAGCAGCATCTGATCTTAATCTGACAAGTTCTTTACAGTACAGTAACCAATGATCATCAATTGGTAAGTAGAGACCATGACTCAAAACCAAGTAAGTCTGGGCAAGTACTGCAAAAATACAGATCCTTATACAGAGGAATATCATCCCTATTTACAGTTACTCCAAGCTATGCTGATATTTTAAAGCCTTTAAGCCATATCTAACAGTTTTAAATACCAAACATCAGGACAATGCTGTTTCACTGCATCCTAGTGACAAAGAAATAAGAATAGCTAAACAATAAAACATTTTTAAACTTTTATGTTATTCGTCTTTCCTATTCTGCGTGTCTTTTCAGGACAGTAAATATATAGTATTTAGACAAGCAGGAAATGCCCTCGGTCAATAAAACCGAAAGCAAATGCATTAGTGCACTACAGTGGATATCAGGTATCATATCCAAGCCATCATGATGAACTAAAACATTTTAGCTATGCAGTAAGGTACTGAACTACTGCACTCAGAGAGGCCTTTAATTCACACTGTAAAAACAGCTGTAGGAAATATCTTAACTTTATGTGTTGCAGACTTTCTTTTCTATTTATTTAACGTACCAAAAAAGTAAAACATGTATTCTCAGGCTTCACTTTACTGTGGTATTTCAAATTGTGGTTAACTGAATCCAATGTGCTTTAATTAAAGGAACAGGCTGTGGAACAGCATGATCCTACCTGGACTAACCATTGTCAGAGGGGTTTTGGTCAAAGAGTAAGAACCATCTAACAGATATGAGCAATGGTGGCAGCATTGTGCCGTGGAGTCGCTTCTCAGCAGCAGTAACAGTGAGACTGGTCAGAACTCAGGTCTGACCAGTGGTGGAAACCTGCACCAGACTACACTCAACAGTAATTTCCCCAATTATGCATCTGTGGAGACACGCGATCATGTTAGTTCACAGACCCCTCCTATCCAAAATGCAGCTGTGCAAAGCTTTTAGAGTCTCACCCAAGGACACCTTTAATAAATTCTAAAAACATGTTTTCACTTGGTCATTATGGGTTATTGATTCAGGACTGATAGGCAATGAACTGTATCCATTTAAAATGTCTGCATCTAAATCACATTAACATGCAAAAAGGGAGGATGATAAATATAAAACACTTTCTGAAGCCACTGTCTGAACGAATAAGACTGAAATAATTATATTTCCTTAACAACCCCTGCATTGCTGCACGGCATCTGTTCGGCCTTGGCATTTCAATCAGACATGATAAGTGCGTTCTGACTAGGAGACAGCAAAGTGTACAACCAATCAGAAGACCGTCAACAATCATCAGAGCCAAGACACACTCACTATGCAACAGATGACAGATCATAATCACCCGTCCTCTTGCTGCTTGGAGACAAACCAAATAATAACCTTAATCATAAATACAAAAAAAATGGTGTAGTGTAACATAACTACACTTGCAGGGATGTAGAGAGCAGCTTAGATGAAACAAAGCATCTTTGGTGAAAAACGCCTTTGACCCATGCACTGTATTTTGTCCGGCATTATTCCAAATTGGCCTGCTTCAGCTGCTCGGTGGATAACCAGCTATGATGACACATTTAGTTGTTCGCTAAAATTCTCTTTGAAGTGAGCAGATACCAAAGTATAATACATCATATGATATTTGCTACAACATTGGACACTGTGTTTTAGATGAATGTTGACACTGATAAATACACTAATGTCTTCATCCTAATAAAAAAAAAGAACACAGAGCTCATCTTAATGCCACATCCTTACGGCACATTCAGGCGAGACTGCGTTCAGCTATGTACCTTCACTCAGTGCAATCTCTTATTAATAAGCTCTTTCATCTACCTCCCTGACAAGAAAAATGTTCTTGAGTATTACTTTCCAATTTCTATTCCATATTCTGTTCCATTAACTATTACAGCACTTATGAGAAGAAACATTTGTTGTCGGGTTAATAAACAAGTGTGTATGTTTAAATTGAGTGTGTCTCAACAAAATGCTAATTATGCAGATTTGGTAAAGGAAAATGTACATGCCTGTTATCGTATTATACACTAGAAGAAGAAACATTCACGCATGACAAATCTGTGCGCTGCTCAACGTTGCTACTAGTGGTCAAAAACTGCACATTTGACACAGCTGCCAGGAAAAATGTCAGCTGTCCAAGCAGTTCTACTGCACTTGTTGCACTGCTGTCTCTAAAGGACTATGAAGGAGTTTTTTTCCTCATAGAACAGAGAACATCACATGTCAACATCACATTTTTCCGGATGTGTTCCAGAGAAGCAAGTGAGCCGCATCAGGCTTTTGAACAGTGCTGCATACATTTATCTAAAGCAACAGAACACCGTTCACTCTCTCCTGCATCTCTAAAGCAGCGCGGAGCAACATCAGCGCTCTCCAGAATGATGAATGAGTCACAGCAGATCACACATAGCTTAACTATTATGCTGACCTGGAGAAGGCAAATAGCGAGACTAAAAAGAACTGGTGTCTTCATGAGGGAATGGCAACGTAGGCGGCAAGATCTGGGAGTTCCATTTCAGTTCTCTTGCCATCTTAGCACACCCACCCACCCACCACCTCCGGTGAGCACAGTGAACCTTGGATGGAGAGATGAGCATAAAGAAGACTTCCACTCACACATCCTCTGTACAGTAAGGAAGCTCCTTGAAGCGATACGCAGAGAGGGGGCAGCAACCCTGCTTTCGTGGTAAACCTCTTTAGGAAGGAAACGCATAGCTGTGCCTGGTATGGTAGGGCGGTGTAGGTGGAGGCGAATAACAAAGCCCCATTAAGAGATCAAGCTTACAATGGAGACTCCAAGGCAGAAATGGGACAACGGGGGAGCCTGGGGAGACAAACAGACCACTAACATGCAAAGCAATGTCTATTACCCTCAAGAGAATTAAAGTCAGAGTGATGGAATCGGACCATTTCCCTCTCAGGGTTTCATGTTCGGCCTCATTTCACAAAAAAAAAAAAGACACTGACAAATGATATCTAGCTTGGTAGCAGCTTGATGGCATTGAAATCCCATGACGTACGTCATTCATCTTCACTCTGACATACTGGACATACTGAACATACAGAACAAAAGGACTTTTATTAGATGATGACAAAAATGACAGCACTCCGATTGCAATTGTCTCCTAATTTTACCTCCAGCAGTTATGTTTCAGAAATAGTAAAATGCAAAGAAAAATGTTATTCAATAAACATTTAATGACTAATATACTGTACATAAGTGCAGTGAGAATATTAAAATTACATCAACAATAAGTCTGCAACTAATATGCAGCAAGTGAACATAATGCAACACAAGTGAAATCTAACATGTTTTATCAACTGCCACTGTTATGAACTCGTGGAATGTGATACAACGTGGACTCAACATCCTTGAAGTACCATAAAAAAAAATGAAAAATCTAACTTTTACATTTCCATGACAACTGAGCAAACTGCATTTGCTCCCAAAGATCATGTGTGATTTGATCAAAAGCTCCAGAACCTACTAAACGCAGCTGAAGAGGTTCAACTATGGAAAAAGGAATGCGTTACAGATTCCATTTAAATCAGCATGTATGTGATTTTTTTTATTTTAATATTTTTTATTTCATTGTGTTCTACTGTGCAGACAGTAGGGAACTGGCACAATGCAGCGTGATCTCATTAACAAAGTAATTCTGTGGGATTTTTCCCTCCAGTATGAAATGCATTTCCTCAGAACACCTGGACTGATAGTCTGCACTTTATATTCCTGAAGCCTTTGTTTTTTCCTGCTCTCTGCTCATCTTCATTGCACGGAGAAAGTTTAGGTGCGGGGGCTGAATCAAAGGCATAGAGGATGAATTGATATTCCAGTCAGACCACAGGGCTGTTGCTGAAGGCTCCTTTCAAGCCTAATGTGAATTGCCCTGTGAAGCCAGTGCTCACTTCCCTATTAAATGAAAAGCCCACATCACAGTGCACTGGCAGAGCTGCTAAACCGCTGGCTGGCCCAGAGTTAAAATAAGGTTACACAGAGTGGAGGTAAGTCAAGTCTCTTGAAATTGGGTTGTTTCATAAAAACTACAATTAAGATTACCTGTTACTAGTGATGACGGGGAAACAACTGAGACATTAATCCACTAAAGGGATGTCCTAATGCTAGTGCAGACCACAACACCGTGAAATTGAACAGAGGTATAAATGGTACTAGTAAAAAAACAGTACAGGTGTCCTGAAAAATGAATAGCATCCACTTTCCATCTGAAAAACATAAATGCCATGGGACTGTGGGAAGACTTAGAGCTATCAGGTTTGGAGTTAACTTAACCTAATCCTACACCTACACATGATTATAATGTTCACGTAGAACATAAGTGCACTACTATTGAACTGCACTATATACAAAAACCTCAAAACATAAACACAGTAATGAGTAGAGGCCAACACACTGGAAGCGTCAAACCATTCAAGCACATTGTTTTCAATTCTATTGACCCAGAGTTGACGCGAGTCAAACAAGCGTTTGCTCTCTGGACTAAAACTACCCGGTCACTGCACATCCACTACAGCGGTCATTGATGAAACCCGTTTGTGTAGTTTTGCAGCAGTTATAGTGCAAATGTAAATATGCAGACATCCTGCAAAAAGTCGTGCACAGAAGTTCTCACCGTAGAGGAGGTTTATGTGGATCCTTTTACACAGCTGGAAGCTACAAACTAAACGTCAGTAACTTATTTATGTTCTGATACAACTCACATAAAGCTGGAATGAGGAGTCTCATTCATGCCTTAATCTCAGTTTGTAACAGATGTGAAAAGGTAAACAAAGCGAATGAGACAAAGATCAACATGCAGGAAAGTTGTTTGGTGAATGCAGCTCTTTGCAAAGCCAAGATGTTGTGTTCTCTGTGGTTCATGGATCAATATTGTTGCTCATATGTGGGGAAATAATAATGAAAGGAAAATGTACAACAGATAAAACATAAATACATGGTTTTATTTGCTTAATATCAGCGTAATTCTCGTTGCAGCTGGTGTGTTTTGCCTGTTACATTTATGCTGCTTTTTATTCAGCCATTCACATTCTCACACACACACAGCTGACCCGACACACCAGGGGCAACCCGGGGCTCAGTGTCTTGCCCAAGGACACTTCGACATACGACTGAAGGAGGCAGGGAATCAAACCACCGATTGGCGGACGACTGCTCTACCTCCTGAATCACAGCCGCTCCAATTGAAACAGTTGTTTCCTGTTACCTTGTGTCAATTTTACAACTACATATGAAATCCGATATGAAACTTTTCCCGTATGGATAGCGGGTCACTACATGAAAGATAAATCTTTAATCTACCACCAGAAAAGCAGCGGGTGCAAATACTAGAGAGACAAAATTGTGAAATGAACAATAAAAGGTGTAATGTCAACGGAAGGACAGGTGTGTGTTTTGCAATAATACTGAGTGTAACACACATCGCCAGCCTGTCTCCAGGAGAGAGAGGATAAGAACAAACACACAGCAATGCCGAGCACAGCCCACACACTTAAGACACATTCAGACTACAGACAGAGCCAGTGGGAAGAGGCAACAACCAGGAGGCAGCCCTCCACAGCGCTCCAACAGCATGCTGCCTTATCTGATCAGTCTAAGCTACAACGAGAGAGGTGACGGTCCGTTCTGAACTGGACAGTGCCTTGTTAAAAACGCAACGTTCTGTATTAATCTCTCTTCCCTCCCCCCCATCAGCTGACATTTTAAGGGTCTGTCTGTAAAAATTCACCTGCACATAAGTCCATGCATAAATAAAAAGTCACGACATTTGTTGTTTGTAGGTGACTGCGTGCAGGCCGGACAGGAAAGTTCAAGGGCCCGGATGTGGCCTGCGGGCTGGAAAGTGCCCAGGTCTGCCGTATGATCTAGTCAACAGCTGCAGGACTGTGCAGTTATGTCAGACTACTAAATCAGTCTTTTCTTATCCACATCGCAATTATGTTTGAAGAAGCAACATAAGCAGTTAATCATATCCAGGATGGAAACATCCAGCGTTACTCATTTGATCCTGGATCTGTTTAGCAACATGTGAAGAACAGGGCCCTGATCTCCGACCTGCTTACACGTCCATTTTATAATCACAAAGCACACTCAACACCTGAGTTATTTGTGTGCATAACAGCACATTATCCACTTATTTCAGAGCGAAGATGATTCTGCACCAAACTGTGAAATGGTACGTTCAAGCATGGGCAGCTGTTATGGTTGAGGTCAAAGGAAGATCTTGATCTAATTTCATGCTCAAAAATTCCACAGCAAAAAACATACTCATAGGATATATACGGTGTGACATTTCCCGGCCCATAGGGCACTACAGAGGCTGGTGGTGTGGATCCCAGTGATGTCATCAGATCTCAGATTTAAATCAGGCAAATCCTCACTA
>JAUMHF010000016.1:11910640-12054560 GCA_032359275.1 Microctenopoma steveboyesi | reverse complement strand
GCACAGTATGTGCAAAAAATCCTGTAACTGTGACAAAGTGAAGCAGCGCAGGAATGTCATGACATTACCACGGGTCAAACTGAAAAGGCACCGACAGAACTCGACACAAAGAACACGTGAAGGAAGACACACCCAAGGAATGCATGTCCCCATCCTCGAGTACAATGACACTGAGCCGGGAAGGCACAAGGAGAGCAGCTAAAACGCACTTTTGAAAAGTGCAGCTATGCTCGGTTTTGGCGTAATCTTCAGTCACTCCCTCCAGTGAGTCTGACCTTTACTGTATAGATATGGAGTGCATCATCAGATGTTGCATAATGTCTTGGAGGCTTTGAAGAAAACGAAAAAATCTCAAAGCAACTGAGGTAAACAAACATTAGTCATCAGAGTCCATGTCGTGCATTCTTGCAAGCAGCATAAGTCCTTATACAACAGTCAACATGCTTCCCTCTGTGAGTGGGTGCGGCAGCATAGACGGAGAGGATGCAGGTGATGAGCTTGCTATAGTACCTAGAAGTGGGGGGTAGGTGTGAGAAGTGCCAACTGACAAATGTTTTGTTGCAGAAAAATTGGGAATGTTTACTTTTATCCGACGCATAGAGGTATCAAAATATAACAAACAAATTATAGCATTATATTATGATCAATAATATTTAGCTTATAAACTAATTCTGAGTTTGAGTTTGAGTTTATTGGTAAAAGAAACCAAATGTTTGGTTCTGTGTGCTAAGGATAGAAAGGAGAACCAAGAAGGTACAAAAGCCAGCGGCTCTGATGAAATGGGTGATGCATGCTCTACAGTACTATCAGCATTTAGAGAGTCATATGCATATCATATCCATCAAGACTTTTCCTAGGACACAGAGTGTGTGTGCTGGAGAATGCAATCATTCAGGTATCTCTGCACTTGAACATGGGAAAGCATAACTGGCGCTGCAGAGATCAAATGCTAGTTTGATTTAAAAGTAAGTGAGTATTTCTAGGTATACACAGAAAACTTTATGAATTGTGTTTAGGTTGTGATTTTGCCAACGCTCTGCTTTTGAGTAGGCAGTCTCAGGGCCACACCAGAGCCACAGGTGACCCTCAAGACACCCAATGACCGCTCCGTGGAACATCTTGGCACAACAAAAGAATATTATACTTAAACCGTGCCATTCTTAAACTCAAAATACTTGTTTACACTGCTAAAAAATATCAAACAGGGGTTGACCTTCAAAATGAAGTATGGTCTGGTTCTTTCGTTCAGAACTTTCTCATCTTTCAAGAGATCACTCGTAGAAGCATTCCTTCTAATAAACATGTTAATCTTGTTCCTGGAACCTTGACAGACATCTTTCAGTTTTTTAAAATCAAAATCCAATTACAAGGGCTAATAGTGTAAAACTCTTGTGAGGAAAAAAACCCTAAAAACCACTTCACACCACGGTTTACATCGTCAGGGAAGTCAATACTCTTGGCTGCTTTGAATTCAGTACAGGCGCTAAGCCCTAATCTCACCCGCTGTGATTAAAGTCAGACTCCATGAAAACACTGCAATCCTTATCTTAGTCAACTTTTCAGACTGCTATCCAAATTTAATTTCAGCTCAAATAGGTACCTGAAAGGTAAGATACAAAACTCATTCTCTGCCCACTTTGCCAGTATCTGCACTCCTGGGGTGAGCCGAATGACCCTTCTCAGCCGGAACCATATTATTCCCCAATCTCATGACGGAAAGGTTTACACAGATAAGACCTAATTTCTTTACCGATATAATAAATGAGCGGAAGGTGTTGGATATTCTGCAATCATCAAATGCAAATTCACACCAGCTCATTTAATTATAACTATGCCAATTTTTGCCTTTATTAAATATGGATACATTTTGGAGAAGGATTACTTTAATTAGACACAAACCCACTTTGTGGATCCTGGAGATGAAAGCCATTTACATTCTAGACATATTGTCAAACTGAAGACAAGTTGACACCTGCCATACCACTTGTTACACTTGTTCTCTGTGTGCTTGTGATGCAACAAAAATAAAAACGCAAACCATGTCATGCATTATCTAGATTAACACATTGATGGATTATTCCTAAACCCCAATTGCAAATACAAGTTCTCAGCAGCCCCAAAACTCAAGACCTTCTCCTATAATCCCATGATAATTGTGAGTTTCTAACCTCATAAATACATTCTCTCTCTCACTTCCAATATTGTTGCCTTAGGCAAAAAAAGAGACCATAAATCCCAGTCCTGGCTTGAATTCTAATTACTATTCTCTGCCAAATACACTCTCTGGTCGACTTTCCAGTGTCCATTACCAGAACAGACAAACTTTGTCTCTATGCACTGAGAATCCTAAGCCTTATAACACTATGTATATTTATCAGCGATCGTGCTGAGCTTTTGAACAATTTTATGCAGTACAGTGTGGACTGGTTAGAGTTTGGTGCTGCCAATTAAAACAAAAGAGAATCCAAGAATCTGTGGTTAGGAGCCTAAAATTTGACCTGACAAAATAAAGGCGAACCTACAATCCTGTAAAATCAGACAAATCATGTCACCAGTCTACTTAATTTAATTTGTGAGGCGAGTAAAACCTGGCAAAAAATTAAGAAGACAATAATGATCAATTTAAATATAATTTTAACCAATAAAAGAATTTCACAGGAATGCACAGCAACAAGCAGGAGGCAGACACTCTATTAAAAGGGAGGAAGTGTGCCGATCGTATTAATAATGAACTACAAGTGACTATGCAGGTGACCAATGAAGCTCCTGTATTAATCCTCCTTCAACTTCCTTATGATCAAATATACATCTGTAAAGTCATCTGTAAGAATGACTGTGATGATTCTTACAGGGTTGGTCATATGTTGTATAGATTCTAGAGGTAAATGTATGATTTGTTGATTTTGGGCAATAAAGCAAACGAAAGACTTTTAGCTGGCAACATGTCGTGTTTGCAAGTTGCATCTTCCAAACAGGCGGTTACTAAGTGCAGACCTAGTAGGGTGCCCAACATTTCACACATGCTACAAGTACCGTGTCTATTTTTTAACTTCACTAAATAAAAAGTTACTGCGCATTACCATCTGAAGAAATGCTTAATTTCCTGTTCGTAGTATTTACTGCTTTTCACTAATTAGCATCCCCAAAAATGGGTGATACGCTCAAGCATTAGGATAGAACAAATATGTTAACTATCAGGCCTGATCAGTCTTCAAACCCAAGGGTGAACGAGTTAGATTCCCAGTCCCACCAGGTTACATGTCCCCCCCGCAGTACCGCAGACACGGGTCTAGCAGCTGTCCAAACAACAATTTCCATAAGTGGATCAATAAAGTATTCATCATTATTATCATTAGTTGTCCCCAAAAGCAGCGACCAATCACAAATGTAACAAAATAGGCAGTGTCATTCGACCTGGCTGGCTCACAGGGAACCGTTTTAATGTGAAAGGTTTAAGTTGTGACTGGACCGTTTTCATTTTGGCATCAATGATGACAGCTACTTTGCATTTGGTCCTGGCAAGTCTGTACAGTCCTCTGCTGAACAACAAAATGTAATACACCGCTTCGTCTTGTTTTCTGTGTTGGGACTTTAGAATCTATGCAGACATGGGGAGAACATGCAAACACCACACACGTTTAATTAACTTCAAAACCATCAGGAAATTGACATTTTCTTCTACAAGAAGAAGAAAATCTATTTTCTCAGCTATGTCCATGCAACGCATACAATAGGAAAATTCCAAAAATACGTTATCTGGTTGTTCTGATATAGAAATTGTCTTAAGTAAAAAGGAGTCTTTGTACAACAATTGGAAAAGTGGAGGAAGCACAAAGAATAAATGGCCCCAGTTGGTGGGGAAATGGTGGCGTGAATGTATAAGTGTCTGAGATAAATTACAAACAATAGACATCATACAACTGCAGGCTGTGACTGAAATATCCCCAAGAGGAATTTCTCGTGGATATGCCATGAAGTGGAGGGTTGTGCTGCTATGAATTAATGAGCCAGATTACAGTTTCCTCTCTTTAATGTGCTATGCAACAGAGATATGACTGTATGGGGAGCAGATGGCTACTGCACATAACAAAAGAGCAGTCAGAATGCAGACATAGTTACAGTGACTTCATTTCTAGCATCTCCACTGACATGAACCCAGAAGAATGAGCCGCAGTGTTAGAGCAGAGGTAATCCGGCCATTCAGCATTCACGCAAAGTACAACAGCCCCAAGATACCACCGTGGGCAGAAGACGATGTGACAAAAACAAGAAAGAAATGTCTAAAACTTTCCGCCTTTGATCGTCTGCGAGTGTGCAGTGCCAGGATCTCTAACTGATCTATGCTCAAGCCAAACATCAAATTAATTGTGCTTCGACCTCCCACAGACCTGATATTAGGGCACAAGTGCAACCCTTTGAGGAAGGCTTAACTGCTATTTAGAGGATAAAAGCTCTGCTGCTCTCTTCCTCTGAACAGTATAACTTGAGCTGAGATTATTTATTTATTAGACGACAACTACGAGGGAAAATGCAAAACACAAGATATTCTGAAGCAAACAGTTAAATAAAATTAATAAATTGTCATCAGTGATGAATAGTGCAACTATTCCTGGTGTCACAGAGCAAATTATAGCAATTCCAGAACAACAAAATCTATAAAATTATGTTCTCTCTTTTACATACAATCTTACATAATAATTACTTGCATACAGTACAGTACACAGTGATGCTTCATACTGCTGCATTTTCCTTCCATGAACCTCCCTATTAGGTTCCTGTTATGCATAGACAAAGACGCACAAATGAGCAATCATTATCATCTGAAGCTTAGTACACAAGGAAGCCTGTTTCATGTATGAGATTCATGTACAAGACTTAGATGTGTTTGACTAAAGCTCCCTGGATACTTTGGGGGCATTGACTGACAGTATCAGAACCTTGCTCCTAAAAGAATCCTGGGTTTCTGGAAAAATAGTCTCTACTTAACGGAGGCTATATTAAAATGGCTTCAATTCAACTTTGGTTCCACAAATATTGTACTTCTTCACATTGTTGCTGGCAAAGGACTCACTTTGGTTCTACAGCGAGCTAATAACCATAGCTCAGAAGTCAATTTGTATGTAACAAGGAGCCGTCTGGACAGATGTGGTCAGAGGTGTTACCCAAGTTTACCCAACACAAAAGACTGGGAAAGAAAGGAAAGATGGAGTCATTAACATCCCCTCCTGAAAGTGAGGTCTAACAAATCCAAATCGATGAACAGGCCTGAGGGAGCTTTACCTAATGTTTGCAAAGCTGTGTTTTCTGTAAGATGTCAATACATAGTTATACTGTAGACTGCTCACGCTCAAGCACTAATCCTCGGACAGCTCATCTCGGAAGAGCCTACACAAATGTTGAAAACTTCTTATAGACACATTTTTTCATCTCTGCAGGAATTAATTTTGACTGGGTCACATCTGGCATGTGTAAGATATAGGTATAGATGATAAAGAGAAAACACTGATAAATGTTACCTTCCGTGCTGCGTGAATGTCAAAGAAGGGCTTATTCCGGACACTGAAGGGTTCCTTGGTTTTGTTAATCTGTCCAGTCTTCATCTTTTCCAACCGAGGATAAATTATCTCTTTTTCCATGCATAACAGCCTGATATTGAAATCGCACTGTCCAACAGGCTGTCCCTGAAAGACACAAAACAGAAAAGTTTGTAATGTACCCTGGGAATGTACCTCATTTTATATTTATATAAATATGCTGCATACATGAAAACAACTCATCATCACAAATATGAATACATTTGATAATTGTTCATTATTAATCATAATCTTTTGGAAAGATATTGCACAAATTTCACAAATATGAATTCACTGCCTCGCCAACACGGTTAATCTAACTTGCGGTGTCTACTTGTTCTGGACAGATCCCGTAAGCACAGGTGACTGAGTCGTGACAGACCAACGCGCTCATAATTTGAGCTCCCAAGTGAGTCAGCTAACTTTAACAAACTACCACACGCTCTGCTACTCAATTAACAAAGTGATTAAACAAAACAACTCACAGAAGCCACTTTTAAAAAAAACCTATAAAAAAAACAACAAAAAAACAAAAAGGAAATTATTGCTAGAAGAAATAAATGGACTCTGAAAACCTGCCAGCTGTATAAATGTAGTAATAAAAAAAATAAAATAAACAAAACTCAAACTCAGATACCAAACTGACAAATCTTTCCTGCCAAGAAAAGGAGAAAACAATGAACTGAAAATATTTTCTGTGTCATCTGTGCATGACGGGCAGAAAAATTATTTTAAAAGGCCTTTGTGACTGACTTACCACTCCTCTGATCTATCTCTTAATCAGTTGAAATAGGCCAAGACTCATTTTAAGCAGATCAGCTAGGAGCCTTTTCAAATTAATTTTTACCCATCCGTGACGTATACTAAAAACGCTGGCATGGTAATGTTGCTTTTAATTATCTGTTTGAATAGTTTGGCAACAGTATTCTTTAATAAATCTGTTTCCTTAAATAAATAACCAGAATAACAGGGATGTGCAGTTGGGGTTGGTGGAGGGGTTCTGCTCCTTGTCCAGAATTAATGAAAAGGACGCATCTCTTACTGATGCCTCAACTACAACTATATAAACATTTATATGAATTCAACTTTGTTAGCTATAAGATTTATTTTGAATACATTTGCATTTACAATCAAGTTGTCTACATTATCAAGGAAAATGAAACTGAAAGTGCAATTAGATTAACGTTGCAGCACTTCTTCAAACAACTGATAAATGTATTTTACTTAATCAACAGAATCTTTCTTGAACTGTTATCGAAAGCTTATCAATATTAAAAGTATTCAAAGGTTATACATTTATTCATCTGTCAATATTAACAACTGGAGTTTTTTTAGTGTTACATGTTATAATCCTACAATTAGCATCAGTAAAGAGTGAAAAAATGTCTGTCAGCTCAACATGATGTCTTCAATGCTTTTTCAGATCACAGTGACAGTGAACACTGAATTCTTATACTGGAGAAACTAGAAACCAATTATTTTTGTAATTTAATTATAAAGCAGTTGACAAGAAGTGACAGCTACATTCTGTATTAATCTTTGTCTGTTGAGATCAGCGATTAAATATTTCCACCTTTATTGTCAGGATTAAAAGGTGTGACTTGGGGCTTTTTACTCTGTTCTAGCTGTTTGAATTAGACCACTTCTGTGCTTAAGGGCTTTCTGGGCAATTATTAGAGAAGTGAGGAGGCAACAAAATTTGTACACAAAGAATGTGGAGGTGGATGACCAATAATTAGTTAAGATTAGATGCAATGTGTACGGCTTTGTGAGTCATGCAGACATTGAACAAAAAGAAAAGATTCTTTATGAAGTCTTATGCAAACAGATGATATGAAGACACAGTGTAATGAGTCCCACAGAATATATGTCTGTATTTCTGCTGCTACATAACATTTTTTTGAAGCTAAAATGTCAGCCATTACCAGTCTCCCATGTAACGCGGCTTTTCTGTGATTTTTAAATTAAATATGTCTAGAGGAGAAAAAAAGAAATGTGACCTTAGAGTCAGACAAGTAGTGAAGGGCAATTTTCACTAGATTAGTTCATAACAAACATAATTGATAATGATTCATTAAATGCAGTCGTGTGAAAATGAAATTATTAAATCCACTTAAAGAGTCAGTGGGCCTGTTATGACTCCACTTGGACTGCCATGTTGCACTTGTGTGAGTAAACAACTTCTCTGCTAACAAATTAGCTGTAACAACTCGATAATTGAGCAGTATGCCGCGATTGTGTTTCTGTGACTCAGACTCATTTATTGCAGCCATAACAGCTTCACAAGAGCAGTTTGGCAACTACAACTAAGGTCATGCAAAATGACAGTTCACATCTCATTTAGGCATTACTTTTTTCCCCTCGGTGCGACGGCAGTAACCACGCTACATTTTCCTGGAGCAACAGCTGGTATCATGCAACACACTTTCTGCACCATCTGTTAGCTATGTCATCAGGACAGAACAAGATGTAAGTGTGGATGATTCAAGGCATGTGCTGTCCGTGCCTGCTCAATGGAAAAACACAGCAGAACAATCCTGCTAAACCAACATTACTTGGAATCAAGGACAAACCCCTTGTCATTTCGTTTGCCGTGGTCCTAGGGGGTAATGTGTCTCGACTGCACAGCGTCCGTTTGAATAACTTTATTTCAAACTTAGAGCGACTCCATATTAAGTTACTGTCATCACTATGGGTTTGGGCCAGAGTCATGTTTCATCAGAGCAGAAATGCAGTATTTAAAATGGGTAAACATCAAGAATCTATACATAAACGCATTAACCAATGCTGATTAAAACTAGTGCCACCATCAGTGTGTGGCTGGAAAAGGTGAATACAGAAAAACAGAAACAGTGTTGAAAAATACTGTTCAAAGTTTGTGACAATGCCCGATTATTTGGAATAATTGGCACCATATAATCGAAATCAGTGCTGGGATCAGTCAGCAGAGGCTTAATGTGTAGCTTCCTCCAGGATATGTCTAACAAAAAATCCGGGGCTTTTAGCTGGTATTGCCCTAAAGCACACATTCCACTCGCCTGTTTACATCACAGAGCCACAAGTAATACTGAAGCAGATAAAAATATGATTTATTTCACAGGGGGCTTTGATGCAGGTGCCATCAGTTACTGTTATATGAAAACTGGGATGAAAAATTGCTAAATTCTAATAACTCCTCTATATTTGTTTCTGCTGTTAAGCAGTCAGATCAATAAGTTTATTTAAAGCCAGATATTACAGGACATACATTTTGGCTGTTCCAAAGACATATCATATAAATATTTGCAGACAGCAGGTAGTTGGTAGGCCACCTCCTTCCTCAGACACAATTCAAAAACAGCCTGAAAGTGTATCACACAGCTAGGAGTTCACAGACAGAAAATGAAATTGACTGATCACTATTTTCATAACGTCTTTCATTATCCTGTTATAATTAATGCAATACCACAGCATGAACAGAGAGTAACATGGTTTGCGTGGATTGTGCTAAATAAAGAGTGTGGAAGTGGTAGCGGTTCTTGACTGATGACTAAATACATTAGTATTGAACAGAAAATCCAGAGCACACCATTTGGTTTTGAAACAGGGAGCACCACTGACTCCACAGCAACATTTTGGTACAATTATCCCCATATCAGCTTATTCCCTCAATTACTATCCACACGTTGAGCATCTGTCCAACCAGATGCTCAACATGTAGAAATGAAGGTGAAAGACTTGTCATAATCACAGGCAAAATGAAGATCACACTCTCGGTGGAGTGGTTTGGACACATCATGAGTTATGAGTAAATTAAAGCAGCTGAGATTAACAGTAATGTCACCGTTAGCCACTGGAGGCTAATACAGACTCGTAAAACCTGGGGTGATTTTAATCCACCGACAAGAACAGTAGCTCTTCATCCCTGCTGTTAGTGAAAGACATTACCATAGGTGCAAAGGGGGTGTTAATATACTGCAGGAGCATAAATCTGAAAGGACGGGAAACTGGTGTAGATGTATCTGCTAAGAAGCTATAGCTTGTCACCAAAATCGCACTTTGAATGGAATGACACAGCCCAAGGACTAATGGTAGGATGGAAGCTCTGCAGAGCCACGTAACCAACACAATGCACATAACCCTCTCACTTAGACCTTTGAGTTGATGTCAGTAAAACAGTCCATAGCTTAAAAGATAAGGTTTGCATGCCGAAGCACTTAGCTGTTAATCTTACCGAGTTAATTATCTTCTCCAACTTTGCACTGAATTGAAGTTATTTTGGCAAGATGAAAGATAACGAGGTCAATCAAAATGTCAGGACACATCCTGCAGTGTCAAGCCTCCACATTTGCATTATTTTAAGATAATAACACGTTGGAAATTAAGGACACATATGTAATTGTTGCGCCTTCGTTGCATCTCGTCAGTTCCCCCACAGTGGGGGAGCTGACAGTGACTGACAAGCAGTAAGAACTTTCCAGGAACACAAAAATGCTATTATTTGATGCATTGCAGGAAAAATATTCTACCCCCGTCTCAGGGCGATGAAAATGGACGTGGTTAGAGAGGTACTGTACAGCTCAGCACTCTCAACCCAATAACCCTCTGTAGGAAGACTAAGAGATTCAATGGCTCCGTCACGAACAATGCAGTATGTGCTGATATACCTCATGTATTCCAATCACAATCCACAGAACCAAATAAACTCTGACCCTTCACACACAGCTAAATTACCTATCGTGGTGAGAGAGATGTGCTGCTCATTACTCTCTAATCAAAAGCGTCCCAGTATTGTGCCTCGCTCAACTTTCCAAACAAGTGAGGTGTCACGCTAGGCCATGGGCATGGCAGGTGGTATGTTCTCCCTCCTGCTGCATTTCCATGCTCCATCTCTGGATGGAGCTTCGGTGCCAAAGAGCAGCCCAGAACAGATAATGGAGAGGGCTAATAATGCCCAGTACAGATCAATACAGCAGCGCTTTTCCGATGGCTCGGGGGAGTCATGTGGAGCTGCTAACCTCTGCACCATCTTATAAAGATTACCCCCGCACCACTGGGGCCTTTATTGAGCCTTTTGCTTATGAGATCCTCTGATCGATGGAGAAATGGAGGCAACTGAAAAACATAATGGCCCAAGTAACCACTCCCCTCGTCTTTCATCTCAAGGTATTCATCACATTTTTATAAGAAAGGCTTCCAAAGTGTAAACCGTGGGCTCATTTGCCTTTGCGTTTGCCGGCTTTTCGTTAGCAGCATTGGCAGAAGGGTTAAATTAATTTACAGTTCAGGAAAGTGTTAGCAATTAATAGATAATAAGAAAGTAACGGGTCAACATGCTATTACGCAACATTTATACACAAATAAAACTGCTATTTAAGATTTATTCAATTTATTCAAAAAGATCTATTTAATTTATCCGAAATAGACTAATTTAGCTCAGCAAAACTCCTTTCACCGGTAAAAACATAGCTTATACATCATCTGTATGGGTCACACATAGTTCACCCCCTGTTAAGCATACCAGGTTCTAAGGTCAGGGAGAGCCATGGTCTATCCCACCGACAAAGCTCCCTCATCCCTGAACAAATACTTTGTTGGATGAGCACTGCTCTGCTGCCTGTGGATATGATTCTTCAGGCTCAAGGGGAAATAAATGTTCTGATTATATATGTGTTACCAACTGCTGAAAGCAAGAACCACAAAATTACAAGTCCCTCTGCTAAACAACAACTAAAATGACGAGGGCAGAGGAAGCTGCTGATATACCACAGTGTTCCCGGCGTGCTGGTTGCTTATTCTGTCTGACATCTCAATGAGGCTGGATCTCATGAGTCATAGGTCGAAGAAAAGAAAACACATTCTCAAATGGCCAGGACTACTCACGTTGAATTTGATGATATCGTATATCAAATAGCGAGGGACCGGCTGACCATTCACCTTGTCGATGATCATCTCCTGCAGAGATAAAGACAAAACTTCATCAGGATCAGGAGAGTGCATGAGAGAAACAGACAAAAAGACACAGATACTGGGATAAGACAATGTGCCGAGGTGGAGAACAAAACTAGAGCTAATACAAAGAGAAGTCCTGAATCCGGACTGCCTTAAGGCAAGTTCAAAAATGGTGTCTGTGTGAAATGAGTTAGGCATGATGGGACACCAGAGAGAACACTCTCAGGGGACTTATGTTCAGAGAAGGAGATGGGAAGGATACCAAGGCATTGGGGAGGGGTGGCTGTGTGTGGTGTAGCCTGGTAGAGCAGGGCGTGAAGCAGAAATAGCACTGCACATGCATTATGCAAGAATCTGACGTTGAGTCAGGTGCACTGGTAGTGCAGGACACCCAGCAGGCACACGGTTAGTTTGCAAAGGACTGTTACACAACTGCACAGTGCAGTGACAGCAACGATGCATCAACATCAGCACTGCATTATCGTGAAAGTAGGTTTGCATCTCTGATGCTTTAACTGGTAGAAACTTTAAAATAAAGCTCAACTGTATTTACTGCCTTTCCATTTATTAAACATTTAGAGGAATCAACTTCTGATGTAACTGGCAGATGAAGAGGCAGCAGGTAGGACGTCACTCAAGGACTTGATGCGGAGTTTCAGATACTGTGCTATATGACGATCAAGCCACAGGAGTTAATTATAAATATTGTATTGGTAGTTGCGGGCACAACTAAATAATGTACCATTTTTATTTTGTTTCCTGTCTGACTCTTAGTCCATCCCCTGCCAGGTGCCTACCTGACCAGACACACACTAGCTCACTGTAAGCCGCTTTGGATAAAAGCATCTGCCAAGCAAAGTAAAGTATAGTTTGGACAACATCTACATGTATTTGTGTGTTTATAATAACCGATATAGTGTCAAACTTGCTGTTAATTGCAGTCTCTCTCTGCCTGTTGGTAGATATTTGGACTGTTGTGTGTAAGAATTTTTGGTAAATCTTTACAATTACCAAAGATTTAGGTTTCATGGGGGCAATTGAGTCAGAAAGTGTAAGACCGCTTCATAAAGTCTTTGCAAGTTTATGTTGCACAGTGGCATCAATCACCTCAAACATCTGCGTCATATTAATGGAACAAATCTCAGAATCACGTCAAAGAGACACAAAGTGTGGATACAAATACTCAGCAGCAGCAACTGTGGAAGGCATTTCAGCATTGGTTCCACTTGTCGTGGTGGCTGCCACTAGACTACTTACATACCCTGCATTTTTGGAATTTTGGTTCAAGAATATTCATGCGGTGGCACAATTACATCAATCAAAAGAACTACTTAAAATGTGCACCCCTTCTGTGTGATATGATTTTACTTCACATCACGAGGACAAAAGGCCCAAACATCAATAGAAAAATGCCAAAGCCAAAACTGGCAGAGAGAGAAAAGGGAGAGTAAATGGTGGGCATGTAGTGCACTGAAAGTGGGGCTGGGGGCAGAAATGATGTCATTCCAGGAGGCTGCCATCATTATGCATCTAGTGCACTGAACCATTGCACAGAAAGACAGCAGTGCATGAATACATTCATGTGACCAAACGAAACCGCCAGTCTACATTGTGCATTCATACAAAATTGGAACTCAAGTTGATGTAAAGCTCGTTAAAAATAAAAAAAGGGTTCTGCAAAAGACCATGTAAAGACAAAGACCGGAGCCTTTGGGCTAAACATGAAACATATCAGACAGCACAGCTGAGTAGCTCTTCACACTGTGAAGAGCTCAACACAGCCTCTCTGAACTGTGAGCCAGAAGCATCAACAGATGAATACAACATGAGTCAATACGAACCTTGTAGCAGTCTAAACTGACATCCGCAATGCTCTTTCATAACACCACTTAATATGCTGCCATTAGACGCCCTGCCTGAGTGAGGAGCCTAAAATCACAGCTTCAATCTGCAACTGTTCAGCCAAGAGAAAGCCCATACCTATTTCAGATAAATTTGCTAAACTCTGACAAAACAAGACTGGGAGCAAAACAAAAACAATGACAGGCAAATTATCTGTTATCACCAGCAATGGAATACCAAACACAAACACCGCCAGGCCTTTATAATTAAATCCCCTAAGACTGCAGCAATTTCCTTGGCTATGTTTTCAGATAGGGAGTGTTAAGATGAGTCATGCATGAGCATCACCTCCTGCTGGGCAGAACTGATACCTGTGCAACCTAAACCGTTAAAAACATGCCAATAGAAGTCTGTGCGTGGCTTCATAAAGTAAAGAAAAGTCATCGACTTCTGCAGCCACCCCCGGGAGAACACTGGTGAGTCCAACAACTCGACACAGCGAAAAACCGTGACAGTGAGAGAAAACTATAAAACATTTCATAAACGGTTTCTCCAGGACACACATTATCATTTTGCCCTCAGCAATCTTTGAAGGGCTCATTATTTTACCTTTCTGTTTGGCAACTTGTGTCAATTATCTAAAACACTACGCAGCAGGGACAGGAGGGGAAAGTTACAAGAGCGAAGAACCTAGAACCTCACAAAAACCTAGTGTGACCCAACAAAAAATTAAGTACAATATCACTAAGGATAACTTAACTTACCCCATCCAATAAAGTATTTGATAAGTGGACACGCAGATCCTTCCGGAAAGGAAACTCTAGGTTTGCTATGTGGAAGACTGTGTTGTCTCTGTCGATCATAAAAACTTCATTTTTTCCATTGATCAACATCATGTACCTGTGAGAAGAGAGAAAAACCATTACACTGTTGTAAGTACGAGCTAATAAATGACATCTGTGCTGGTCTGACTGCTGCAAATTAGCATTAGTGCCAACATTAGGTTAATCGGTTATCATGATTTGCAATCTGTGAGGTAATACAGTTATTAGAATTGTTATTAAAACATATTTAACACTAGAAACATTTAAGTATAACTTTATTAGAGACGCTAATTTAGTTATGTTTAATAATATTTGGGTTGGGTACGTTAACGTGTTAATTAAGAGCAACAGTTCCACAACAATAACAATCTCAACCCACATGATTGAGAGGGCACAGCACATACCACAGAGTACAAATCAAGACTAGATAAATCAAATAAAAAAAGAAAAACTGAGGAAAAAAATTGTTAAAAGTCACACAACACAGAAATGTTCCCTTCTTGTGTAATTTGCCCAAAATAATTCACACTTTGGCACGAAGTAGGATCCTACATCACCAAGATCTTTAACTATGGTTTTCAAAATTAGATTTTGAAGGTTTGCATTAAATGCGTTAATGCTATAATGTCACAGTTTAGATGTACAAATGGTACAGAACGATAGAAATCAGGCAGAAATTATAATTTTGTCATTACTTTGCAGAAAATTATTATTTTTCCACTAATTATTATCCTTTGTTGTCATCATCAACTATGCTGACCCATGTAGACAGTAATGCAGTTTCATTCCTGCACACACATTGCTGCCTATAATTTCCTATGTATCCTTTTTTTATTTGGGAGGATTTAATATGTTAATCATACTTGAAAACTAAATAGCTATGAGAGAAGAGAAACACAACTTCTGCTCCACTACAAAACAACAAAGACTATGAATATATCTAACATGTAAAATTGGTTGTGATATAGTCAAATAAAAAAGTGAAGGCATAAGAGCTTTTCTACAAAAAAAAACCGACATAAGCAAATCAGATATAAGCTAATTACAACACATTACCAAACCAACCAATTTTCCTTTTATTTTGCTGTGCTTCACAGGAGCAATTGCTAGACAAAGTATTCTTTGCTCTGTGAGATTACAAAAGTGGAAAACAAGAGTAGTTTCTTGCGTCCACAGTTTTTTCTCATTCCAATGTGTAAACAAATTCTCTTTTCTGTAGCAATTGTCCCTTGCTGCCTTGCACGAACATAAAAATCCTCGACTTTTGGGAGATTACTTTATCTTCAAACTGCATACATCACCAGTGAGGTGATTTGTTTGCAGAAGCTAAACTAATCCATGGCCAGTCTTTTCAGGTGAGATAAAGACAGAATCACCTCCAAAGTCTTACGCAAATTTAACTTCTGCAACAAAAACGAAATGATGTTCCAAAATCATTGTGACTAAAAAATGTAAAGTGGTGGTTCTACAACACAAACTCCACAGTCATTTTAATATGTAGACCTGCACAGTCTTATAGAATCCAATACTATTGTATGACCATGAAATCTACTTTAATTTCTTGTACACATCACGACACTAAAGAGATACTGTTAAGATTTATATGCTAATTTTTGGTCACTCTTGGGTCATGCCTTGGTGTTATTGGAGTGGATTATATTGCACATAAAATCCTTATATTCTTACACCTGTGAAAGTACAATGCACCGAACCAAAAATAAAACTGAAGTAGTGGTACTGCTGGAAAATTACTTTTTCATCCACAAGTGCACTCGACTGACAATGACTGTTAGACTGTTAAAATATCTGTCAGCTTACCAGCATAGGTCATGATATCAGCATTTGGTGACATTAATTTGACTCCACTCATCCTCAACAATATGCTCACAGGTGTGCCAGGTTTCAGAAGCATAAAGCACAAAGATCACGACCCTACGACTTCACCTTTTAGACTTCTATCAGCCCTAATTAACCATTTGACCTCCGAAGAGTAATACAGAGGAAAGAGAAATCTCTTTACACCACTTCAGGTGTAAACTCAAACTTACACATTTAAGTCTATTATTCTAGAGATGTTTAAACTGTAATGAAATTTAGTGGTCGTCATACCCTAATATAATGCAGTATTGATCTATCAATCTAGACAAAATTTAACCCAATTCTATTAGTTTACATTAAATCAGGGCTGAATACAATTCCCCTCGTGTATAATTGAAGCCGCTATACAATCAAAGTAACTGTCACAAAATTCTTGCAAAACACAGACTTGGTGACCAAATATAAACATAATATCCAGAGAAGCATGAATGTGAGTAAAGTATTCAAACCAAATGTTTATTGTTTGATCAACAGAGTCGGTGGATGACTGAGTTGGCAGACGTTACATGCATTTCAAATGAGGGACAGTAAACAAACACAATCCGTGATCCTCCCTTCTGTTGGTTCCCAAAGACGAGCTGAAAGATGAGCCACACCCTAAAACACAGTCACCATTGTTGCTTTTGTGTTGTGTTGCTCCAGAACAGGCTTTAAACTGTAATACCAGCAAGCACTCGGTGAAATAATACTTTTATCCAATTGCTTTGTGAACACTATAATTTACATTGTAGAACAAATTTCAGCTACTCGAAACATACTCGTTGTTTCCATATAAACGTATTTGATACCTAGAAATTCAGGTCCAATTAAAACAGCTGTGTTATTATATAGTTTAAACCCATAATTCCTCCACGCTGCTGGTACAATAGTGTGGCATTCATTGTCAAATTAACCCCCAAATTATATCTTGTAGCTGCTTATGGCAACTGGCAAGCTGTGCAACCTGCAGAATTTAAGAAAGTTTTGCCACGGTGTCCTGACGTGTGAATGCAACAACCAGCGGACCAATCACACTAGTGGTCAAAGTTGTTTCTACTAAAGCTTAACCACATAAATGCACTTAAACAAAATTAGAGTCTATAGTTTTGCTAGCATTAAAAATACAATGCAGACAACATAAAGGTATTATTTTTGATCTGTTGGAGGAGGCTTTTCTTTGCGTCCTTGGACGCATGTTATTATAAGCACCAGCAGGATTATAGTGTACCTGACTTCGTCAGAAAAAGTAACACGTTTAGCAATCTGGTACCTTCATTAGACACTTCTTATGAACCCAATTACACTTTGAGGGCTTCCTGCTGCTCTTTAATACAAAATACCAAGTGGTGAATAAAGCTAGACGAACTAACATCCTAATGAGCAACTGCAGCCCTGCTATGTTTCAAAAGGTTAAGTATCCTAATCAATGCAACTGACAATGGAGGCTAATTATCTTGTAACTGTAACAACTTGGGAAATTCATGCCACAAAAATAAGTAGAACTCTTTAACACTGTTTAAAAACAACATGTCTCAGTTGCTAAATAACAAATTCTTATCCATCTTGTCTTATCTATATTTTGTCGTTTTGCAATCTACTCTGGGGTACTACACGTAACCCAATTCTCCATTAAATCTTCATCCCACTAAAACACTTTCACTTACAACCGGCTCATATCCTCATTTTTTCATCTGCTGTGTTGCATTTGTAATCACTTTCAGGTAGAGCTGGACTTTTTACTCTCTGCCTGCAATACAAAGAAAATTCTAATTTCAAATAAGAGATAATCAAAGAGATGTACACGTTCTGGCAAAACAACGTGATCTCTGATGACAGATATGGATTTGAGATTAACGACTTCCCCGCTGACATAGCTATGAATTTCTCGTACCTGCTGTCTACCCAGCATTATCACAAAGGGATTAGGACGAATAAATCTGCCAATAATACCAGCTGGTTCAAAGTGGGAAACTTGACAAGCAGCCAAAAAAAGGAGTGAATGTGCGGAATACAACACCAGCTGAGATGAGATGAATAGTGCCTTTTATGTGCAGTTTACCAAAAGGAACTTATGATTGTGTTCACTATTAACTCAACTGCTGATTATTTACTTGATGATCCGCTTTAGAGAGAGCTTCACTTCACACAAGCCAAAAACTAAGCGGGACATGTTGTTGTGCTTGATAAGAAAGAACATTGTGGCATTAGAACAATAAAAAATATTTGAGAATAGTGTGTTAAGCTGTATATTGAGTTTACATGGATGTTTCTATCTCCTTTTATGAAAAAGAAATTATAGTTAGAAGGTTAAACAAAGGGTTCTCTGAGCGTTTGCATTTGATGTTTTTGAACAAAAAGACACTTGGGTGCTTTGAAATCACATCATGAAATAAAATACAAGATACTTTTGTGTTTCCTTGTGAATTTTCTTGATGGAAAGTTATTTTTATGTCCATAAATTTTAAGGCATGGTATTTTTTAAGATGGGGCTGGAGTGGATCAGTGGGTCTCTCTGAACACCAGGGTTGATAGTACAACTCCTGGCCATATGCCAAAGTGTTGCTAATGATATAATAGTGTAAAGTGCAGCTAACTAGAGAATATAAGAAGAAAACAAGAAAAAGTAGAAGAAAACAATCACTAAAGCAAAAGCTGTTGTCTCCAGAAAATGTGCAGATTTTGAATCTAAAGAAATAAATGTGCAGGTAGCCAACGCTCTGTAGAAGCTCATAACCATTTCACCAATGGCTTATATTTTGGGGAGAGTGCAATGAGAAGGGCCAAGCATAGTATGACCTATTCCTTTCCTGCTTTTCCCATTAAAGTCAAACGCTTCTCAAGCACGCGGGTGAGGAGAGTGGTAATCATAACCCTCATCAGGCTCTTCAGCTAACTGAAAAATGTGAAGAGCTCACAGCAATGATTTTTGCACTGCCCTCCCCCCTTCAGTCACGACAAAAAAGAACAAAACACTAGCCTTAAGACATAAATCAACGGCATCAAAATGTCTTGAGGGGGAAATGTGAGGAGAAAAGAAAAGAGCAGTGAGGGGGCCACATACAACTGCACCTACATTTTCATAGAGGGAGCAAACAAAGTGAAAGTATTGAAAAGGCAGAGACCTCAGTCTAAGCAAATTATTCTCAGACAAGATCTTCTTGAGCAAATGAATAATGGAGGATTCTCTCTCAAAAGAGCACTAACTGACACATCAGATTTGTATAGCCACAACAAATAATCTCTGTCAACCAGCAAAGAGGTCTGACCTCAACAGAAGTGGTTCCCCTGCTGTCTAATTGGCCAGTTAGCCATAGCCAACACTGTCAGATATGTTCAGAAGAAGGCAAAGAGAGACCATTAGTGCTGTGTAACTCCCAGTGGTCCTCTTCTTCACTGCGGTGTCACTTTCTTCATGTGCCCACCTCTCTCTAAAGATAATGGTAAGAGCAGACAGTGTTTCCCCCTGTATATGACCCATCCGAAAACATTCAATTTAATGTGCTCCTTCATTCACAAAAGGTTGTTCCCTCCCTGCCTGCTCCTGTCTTCTGATGGGGGCCATGAGTCTCAGATCTTATCCTTATCCTTGTCCTCCAGGCACTTTACACCTAATGAGGCAGAGACGGCCACTGTGCCGGCTCTGCCAGTTTAGCCCCACGGCATGACTGACAGCAGCTGAGCTCCAGGGACGCCTTATGTCAGATCCAGCAGCTTTGCACATCATTAGTGGTGCGTCAATGGGCAAGACTGCTCTCCTATATCAAAAGAAGCCAGGTTGATTTCTGATTTCAGACAACAGAGTTCAGAGTCGAAACAAAATAGTCCACCTTCCAATGTTGTGGACTAAATGCTGAACGAGACACATAGAGAGCCACAAAGTGGATGCAAGATTATTTGTTTTAATGGGAAAACCACATCTGTCTTAGTTAGGACAAAGTAATATGCACTGCAGCAGAGAGAACTATTCTCTCTGTGTCCTCACAAGTAACTCTGATGCTATCCCCATTTAGGAGGGTGCACCTCCCAACAATACTTCACACAGAAAAGCTTCCGAGGGTCAACCAGAGCATCATTTGCCAAACAGACCAGTAAGCCCTCACCCTCAGAGGCAAACCGTTTGCAAATTTCACATGTACGACTTGTCACACATACCAAAATAATTAGAGGCATACAAGCTTTTAAGATGTGGTTCTAAATAGTCACACCGGAGAGTAGAGGGGAAAAACAACATTAAGATTAAACGGTTGAGGGTTGTGAGTCATTTCTCGTCTTGAAAGAAACTTGTAGTGTGCATGTTGTTCACATTGAGTCCCACAAAACGTTATTTAATAAATGACAAAAACACAACTATAGTGTATCTCTTACTTCAGGACAGCCGCCCAATAACATACAATAGGTGTGAATATCTGGATGGCGGCCACATGAGGCGACAACAAACCCATTCCAGACGACGAACACGCTCAAGCTGTTGTTCTGACAAATTCAATTGTTCCTAATTTCCCCACACCCCTCACATCTGCTTGCCCACATGTTACAATGGACCACATCCCAAACAGCTACTTTCACCATCACTGACTACATCTAGATGGAAAAAATATCTTGACATATCTCGCTGAAAAACTACAAAGCACAAAAAAAAAAACTTAAAATCACAGAATACTAAACATAAATACAGGAGATGGAGATGTGAGAAAATCACATCTGCCGGTGAAGAGTGACACATAAGGCAAGAGATATAGAGAAATACTGTCTGAACAGCAGCTGAATATATGCTTTAAAAGCTCAACTAACCCACATCACAGCTTTTACAACTCACACTCCAGTAAAAGTACAGGTGTACTGGTAAACACAAATGTGCAGTGATCTTCAACTTTCCTGTCACACAATTTCTACTTTTGTGAGCAGAAATGCTTCCCATGTTCATTCTTGCCGCCTTTTGAAGAATAAACAGGCCAAAGTTTTAGAAACAACCGGAAGTTCTGCTGCAGTCAGCACTGTAACACGGTTATCTGCATCGTAAATTATACACATAACCAACAGAATCAGTAAAAAAAACAACCAGCCAATCATCAGCTAGGTTCAACTCTAACCTGGCCAGACTATTGATTCACTCTAAATGTAACTGAAGTAGTAGGTGGGGAGAAAATTAAGAAGCCCAACACTGTCACGCCAAGTCCAATTTCGCTAATAAAGTCGAAGTTGAGCTGCATTGTTTATTTAAACTCCCAAGGACATAATTGGCCCCTCTACCACCTCATTCACCTCCTCCTGCTCCTCTCTGGGGCAAACAAACCAATCTAGCCCTGACAGAAGGCTCTACAACAAGATGATTAAAAACCAGCTCAGCCCGCATTTCCCCTCTTGGCAAATCCACCGATTTTGCTGTCCTTTCCAAAGCCCATTAGAAGCCACCTTCTCGGCAGAACGCAGGCACTGACAGTGTTGTCACTGCCTGACGGGTCTGTAGGGGTCTGCGTATATTTTTAGGTAAGTGGGGCTGCTTAGAATTTTATCATCACCTTGCCCGGTATTATGCTACTGAGGACTATATAGCCATAAGAAAACAATGCAGTTGGGTTGGGGATAATCCCCTGGGATTGAGAATAACTGACAAACATTATCTTTACTTAACTTTTCCTGGAAAACGTATATTTTTGGATTAAATAAGTGGAATCACTCACTCGAGAGTCATGAAGTTCAAATGATTTGCATTACAATGGAAAACTTCTTTCTCTTCGCCAGAGTAACAAAGAAAAGGTGGAGTGACTTAAAAGGTGTAAGAGGACCAGTGGTAATATGCAAAGAGACAAATCTTTCCCCAACACCTTGCAGGGACCACGCTTCTATTAAAAATCCATTTCGTTTCTTAAAAATGCCAGCAGCTGGAAAGCAGAATGTTTAATCTGGAATTCTCTGCACACTCTGTGCAGAACAAGAAAAAAACAATCCACACATTACCACGCAACCTCAAAACCCATTAATCCTATTGATGCAGTGCAAGTCCTTCACATATTACAGCAAGTTCTTCACAATTTTCAAAAGACATTTTAGGATTAATACCGCCCAAGAAATTGTGATTAAATGTGGAATCGGTCGACAGTTACAGTGCAGTGTTTTGATTACATACTAATTGCCACGGACCTCGTGTCTTTTCTCTCTACATTGGTAGTTGTTGTTCAGTAAGCCAAGATATTGTTCAGACTTTCTGAAGACCATTACCTGAGGAATTTGAATCACACTTTTCTTTTCATCAAACCAATTTCTCATTATCACTTCTTTGGTACCACACACACACAAAAAACGTAAACCGTGGCTATTTGCTGGATAAATTAACAGCAAAGAGGTTCAGGCCAGGCACTAACTAAGGCAGCGCGCCTTTAAAAAGCCGTGATCCATTTCTTGGCTTGGTAGAATCAAGTAATATCAGACCAGCAGAACACGCTATCCCTCAGAGTGAATAAAAGACCATTCACTTTGTTCATGTGTCTAGAAATGAAAGTCATCTTTCCCAAAAGACAGCTAAACTCTAATATGTTTATGCAGACCAAAACAAGATTACAATGCTGTGAATGCTGCATTCCCCCTTTCTATGAATTTCCCATAGTCTCTGTAAGACATTCTCTAGCCTGTGTGTCAATCTTCCCTTCGTAAAAGAACCAAGGATAAAGAAACAATATTGCTGTCTGCTTTTAAGGGAAAAAATGAACAGAAAACCCACAAGAGACTGGCACCTTACTGACAGAAGACTAAGCCAATCATCAAAGTTTACCGTCTATCAAATCAAAGCTTTTGCCATGTAAATATGTCGAGTTGAGTTCCTGAAGTTATTTACACACATCAGCAAACGAATGGCAGCTTCAGCTTTGTGAGTGTTGAGTGTCAACAATCTGTTATTGTAGTTTATGTAGCTGTAGATGTATCAGGAGACAAGAAATACACGGATGCATCTTTAAAAGTAAAAGTGACAATACCCCTCTCCACTGTTTTCCCTCACTATCAAATCTCCAACTTCCCCCATTACATACATAGTGCTCTAATTATGTGGAAAGCAGTTGTAAAACAGCGACTGATAGCTGAATGCCATTGGGCAGCACTGACATTAACTATGATAATGATAAACACAAAGTATTAACTTGAAATCTGCCTGCACAAATCAAAGTGTATCCAAAAAGGAGGTGGTGTGAAGTCATTGAGTTGTATAAGATAGCAAAGACCCTTGTTTCTCTAATGCAGCACAACAGATTAGCAATGACCAAATTACACTTGGTATGAATGAATTAGTTCTGCTCTATTAGACTCGAGCACACCGTGTTCTGGTGACACTAAACGCTGGATTGTTCTGCTGGTTTGGACAGAGCAGCAGTCCATGGTCATTTAAATGTCAAACGAACCAAAGGACAAAAGCAAAATAAAAAAAAGGCGTATTATAAGAAGAAGGAACAAGAAGATGAAATATCTGCCACTTTCTGTTACTTCCCTTCTTTTGTCTGTCAGTTTGACAAAAAACAACAAACAACTAAAAAGACTCATGACAGATAATTATTCTGTTTTAAAAAACAGTATTATGGGATCCACGTGTTTCTAATATTGTGAAAAAACCCAATATGTCCAAACCATTGATCATTTCTCTTTGATTCTTCAGTTATGTTGTGTTAGTTTTTTTTCTTTTCTAATTAGTTGCTCAAACCCTTTGAAATTGTGTTTTTTTTCCCCACTTTCGGGATTTGTGATGCAGGCAGAAAATCAAATGAAATGTCCATTCTGGAGAAAGAACAAACATATCAACACACAACCTTGTACAAATGTGATGGTGTTAATACGACACGACTACAGTCTCTTTAATGTCGACGTAATTACTGAAGAGGAGTTTAGTGTTGCTTCTTCAAATTATGGAAGAAAACTTTCAGGCATTTATGATGGGAGTCAATTTCACACGCCAAAACTCAGCCTCACTCTTACAGGAAATTTAGGCACGGATTGGTAAAATTCTCAAATTAACTGTGGTCATTAAATATGTACCAGCACATTAGCACCAGCAGGAGAGGATGCAGACTACTGGAATACTAAACTCGCTCCCCAGCCCCTGAAAGCTAGCTTTTGGCACAAGAACTATAAAACTAGACATAACAAAAAGATTGAACCCCAAAATGTGACAGAAAAGAAAAAGTACCAAACTGCATTTCCTGCTCTACATTGGACAAAGCCGCCCTGTTCGAACAGTGGTCCCACCAGTAAAACCATGTAATTCCACATACATACAGCTATACAATGACAATCATGGTTTATTAGGTAAATGAAAACACATAAACACTCAGTGTTCTTGAGTCTACACCAACAGACCGGACAACATCTCAACACAAACCCTCTTATATCAAACTCTGCTCTGAGCAGAGCCATTTACACAAGAAAAAAAACAGACCCACCTTGTGCCATCAGCTTTCCAGCTGACTTTGTAAGGATTCTGTTCTAGGAAACGAATGTTTTGTCGATCCATGGATACAGGCTGAGCACCAGGAAAACCGGACCTGCAACAGCAAGGAAAACAGGATAGATAATATTACTTATGACTAATCCCCAAGCTACAACCTCTTTAAGCATCTCCGCATCGCTATAGTGTGTGACTTTACCATTCAGCAGCCATCGCAATTTCAATGATACTAATGCAATTTTATTAAGCATTATGGATGCCATGCATAAACAGCTCCAAAAATCATTACAAGGAGCTCCAGAGATTTCGTTGTTTCAGTGCTTCGACTACACTGTTCTTTGAAAAGTTAAGATCAATCCTTAGAATCAATTAAAAATAAATGCATTAAAAACCCTGCCTCTACACAAGGGGGACACACCTCTTCATCAACATGTTTGTTGCGTACATGTTGATGAGGAGGTGAATTCAATATTCAAAGACCTTACATAGGTGTTACAAAAATAACAATGGATACAGTAGGTAATGGGGAAAAAATGGCGAGTGACAAGACATGGAAGAGATGACTCTCTGCAGTCTTCCTAAAAAGCTGCAGCAGCATAATCCTGCAAAAGAAACGAGAAATCTATTCCTGACCGTGCCGCCTGGTCTGAAAGTGTCGAGGTGTTTAGAAAATAACAAAGGAAAATGTGATTTAATACAAATGAGTCACTAACAACACAGTGCAGTACGCCCACGCGTACACGCTGAAGGACAAAGGGGGTCTCTTACTTGTCCCACTCGGCCATCCCCTGACACATTCTTTGGAGATCGCCTAGTTTGGGTTGTGACGTGACCTGTGTGACGCCCCGCACTGTGATGCCTTCAAGGAATACTGCACCCTGGGAGGAAAGAAATGAAGGAAAACAGGAGGATGAACTTGGCCTGAATTTAAAGGAACACTCGTGCCCTACTACACACCGAAGGAAAGCATTTTGAATGCCCCTGACGATTTCCAAACAGCTGCTTCTGTGCTTTGTGAATCCCTGTGTGCAGACATAACCGGTAGAAATCCTCTGAATAATCCACCCTTCCTATTGAGCTCTCCGTTAGACTCTACCGTCTCCACTCTGCTCACTTTTTGCGCCTGTGATCCCAATTACACCAGAATCCACTCATATTTACGTATCTGTGGCACTCATTCACCTCATCTCCTGATCTCACTTATTTCTCCTCTGACATGACCTTTTCCCTTCCCTTTCCTCCCAAATGAGCCCCGCTACCTGGTGTAACGAGATAATATGCCAATTATAACAGAAGAATATGTGATACGATAGTGCGTGTCACACAATGTACCATTAACGCCTAGGTCCGGAGTATGTGCGGCTGCTTTGAGAGGAATGAGTCTCATTATGCACCTTTAGTTCTAGATAAGGTTTGTGCTTTATACAGTGGTGCTCCAGTAAATCTTTATTCATACACCTTAAACTCAGCTTGCTAGTCAGGTGAGAACAGTGCAGTGTTAACTCGAGTACAAGGTTTCTGCCCTAAAGTATTTTATAATCATACTGAATGCAAATGAATGACCAAAGCATTAATATATAATGAAAGAGATAACTTATATCAATATTTAAAAATATGTCCTAATGATATAATTAATTAGGTTAACGCAGCCTGGGCCACTGATAAGCAGCTTTTAACCAATTACAACCGAGTAAATAACTTAGGTGACAAGTTCATTTTTATTTATTTATATATAAATATACATTAAATGCCACACTGGACCATAATATGGTTGTTATTATAAGTTTGTCCTTTCACTTAACTATAACTGCTAACAATCAGATAAAAACATACCTTATAACATCAGGAGCAGACTAATCAAATATGAAAATAGTTGTTTGGAGCAACCCTAAAAGATCATGGAAAGAATCAATTGATCACTATTCAGCTGAAGTAGCTAATTGTGGCCACTGTACAATTTGCTTTGAGCTGTGTATTCATTTTTCTTCTACAATACTCAAACACGTTAGCGCACAAGAGAGACAGAAATCTGATTTTTTTGGCATAATGGGTAAATGCCCATCACAAAGCACACAACTTCCATCAAACCCTGTACTGTCCAAAACAAAGAAAAGAAGTCACATACATCATTTAACTTCCTCTCATCCAAGCACATTTGATGACTGTTCTCTTAACAAACAATATGAGGCAGACCTCTCAACCTTAATGACTGTAAACTAATGCAACCTGCAAAAGCTGCTGCTGTTCTCTCCCCTGGCCTCTTCACTGCAGACCAGTCTACTTTAATCCATTTTCTACTATTAGATTCGCCTTGATTGGCGTTTTTAGTACGCTCTGTGTGAAAAATAAATACTCCACTGTTTGTTTTTAATGTCATTATAATTTGTACTGTTTCCCAGCAACAAATGAATGTTTTGATTTAGCTTCCACTATTCATAGACTTGCTTTTGCTTTTCTGCCACTTCTAATCAAAACAGCTGGAAACTTAAGCTTTTTGTAAGTACTCACAACTCTGTCTTATGAGAACATCAACTGAATAAAACCTAATTATATGCAAGTGGGGACGATTCAATATTTCTAATTTCACCATATGGCAATGATGCATTTTTCCATAAAAACAGGAAGGTGGCTTTCATCTAATCAAAAAAATACCTTTGCCAGCAGTAGAGGAGATATAAAGGGTAATAAAGTGAAGATGCACTTTATCTGAATATTATACAACCCCCCCCCCCCGACACACACACACAGGCTCTCACCTGCACGACATTCCTACCATGCAGAGGAGGACCAAAGTAATTTCTACTAAACTACAGTTCACTTGCTGGCACTCCCTGAAAGTCTTACCAGTTTTAGTTTCTCTTTCTTTCGTTTGCCAGGCGCAGACCCCGATGAGCTGGGGCCCGACTCCTGACCAACCACGTTATCATCGTCGTCCACATCCCCGTCGTCATCGTCAAAGCACCACTCAGGCAGTGCAGGGGTGGGAGGCGTGTCTTCCTCATCACCATAGCGACGGAAAAGCTCTTTGACGTAGTCTCCCTTGTAGATCCCTGGGGCCCGGGCCTGGGCGAAAGCAGCCACAGCTGCCTCAATGCTGATAAGAGACAAAGAAAGAAACGCACAGGGCAGCTTTTAAAAAGCCTTATTTTTAATTTGTTAGTATAGTTCAGATGCAATTTCACGTTGGCCAAAACTTCATAACAAATAGCAAGTTAGCAACTAACAGCAACTGTCAAAAAGTTTCTGAATTTCATGTAAATTATCATTTATAACATTAAATTATAAAATCAAAAACATTTTATTGAGTTAGGAGTTGATGCAGGTCATGCCAACTTTCTTTTATGAAGAAGCTGTACATTGTATTTCAATGAAGCAGGACAGGGTCCAGAAGTTTTAGAAGCTATTACCTTAAGATTTGCATTATTTCTAACAGCATACTGCAACTGGCTGGTTTTGTGGCCTCCTTGCTAATCACAATACAGCCTCATAAATAATGCAAATCCTCTCACATATCATTACCCACAGTTACATCTGCAGTTGGACACATACGGTATAGTAGGTTGATAGCAAAGCACCAACCTGTGCCAACGCACAAGTGAGATTTCAAGAAACTGTGCTTATGGCTGTGAACTTCTGCAACACTTCCTAGAATATTTGACACACTTCTTAGTGTGATGCAACAACTGGGAGTTTCAAAACTGTTCTCCAGGGGCAGGGATTTCACAATTTTAAACCATTTTAGAAAATGACAGCTTAAATATAATTTAGCATTTATTTTTATAGCTCAAGAAGACACCCACCATAAACCTAACCCATCACAAAGCATAGGTTTCAAATTTTCCACAACAGTAGTTCCTACAAAATTTTTGGGAGAATAGCATGGTTGTGATAAACCTATCAATCCTAATAATTTAGTTTGCATATGTTATCAGAAAATTTTATTGAAAACAACACGATACCAGATGAGGACTGAAAAATTCATTATCCAGGAAGTTGTGGGTGGTGGGAGGACCTTTCTCCAGCCCACATGTCTACAGCTTCCAGGGTTCTGCTTTCTCAGACTGCTGCTCCACCTCTGACTAAAGACACAGCCCACCCCCACCCCCAACCCCCCCACCCCACCAGCTGTTTTGAATTATTTAACAGCTCTGTCGAGGCCTGACAAGCCCGGTCACTGCTAACCAGTGAGCTCCATTCTAAAGCTTTGTGTTGGTTGGTACTGACAGAGCACAATTTTCATGTCATCACCCATACAGTATCTGTCAGGAGATGATGGCATTATTAGCTAAAAAGAATGACAGGGCTGGGAGATTTAAAGGGCGGGGTGATTTTTGCTATCACACAAAGTGATTGTCAAGCTTATGAAACCCAGCGGCAACAGCACAAGAACCTGAAGCGCGTCAGCCCTTACCTCCAGTCCATCTTTTCCACCAGGTACGCACATATCAGAAAGCCTGTGCGGTTGAAGCCATGCGTACAGTGAACCCCTTCAGAAAAGAAACAACACAGATGTTAAAAACTATGAACTTTTCTTTAATGTACATGTTTATTAAATCTCAGGCCTTTCGCTCACTCATAGATTGTGGTGAAAGGCATATTAGCAAACTGGCGTTACCATGCAATCAACTTAATGTTATTACTTCAATAGTTCTGTCAAAATTTTATCCAGTGTGTTTCCTGCTCATATCAATAACATCAGTCCTCTGAGGACGAACTGAGTCTGAGTACATGTTTTGAGCGAGGGCATCATGTTGCACGCACAAAAGGCTCACAGGCAGAGCACTCAGTTCTTGGAGGGATGGGGAGGTTTGGGGGTTTCTGCCTTTATGCCTGCATCAAAAAATGGTACGGAATGGATGGAGGCGCATAAAAAACTAAAAGAAGAAGTGAATTGAACCAGAAGATCAGGGATTATAAATCATATTTGTTCACACACTCAAAACAATGGGACCAAAATGCCTTCATTAAAGTCAACAAGGTATTATTTGCAGTCTTTGGAAGGTGCACACAGCAGCTCAAACTCCTCCAAAAATAAAACCATCTGACAACCATATTTCTCCAGTTTAGGAAGTTTGCCTGGCAACAACTAGTGCTAATGAAGTTGAAATGAACCACCGTCAGATGAGACTGTGATCACATGGGATCATATTTACCAACCCAACTCTGTAATGTGGACATGTGCACCACAGAGACAACAAAGCCTAATCACCAGCTGGCAAGGGACAGGACATTACCGAGATGACATTCGCACATTCTGCTCTGATGTACGTGCAGCTTGATTTTAAGTCAGACAGCAGTTGGTGGGTCTGCAGAGGGTTATAAAACGTTAGAGAGGTCTAAGAGAGCACCCTACTGTCACTAATATGAAAGTGCAACTTCCACATATATAGTACAGTATATATAATTGTGGATGTCTTCCCTGAATCTGAACACATCATTTTGCACTATTCTCTATTGTTTTTTTAAAGATAAAACAATCATTGCATGTTCTACCTCTGTCTCTACTCCAAAGCACTTTAATACTTAACATTTTAACCACATAATAATAAATAACACATTATTGCACCAAAGCTACAGCATTTCCATAGCACTGAAAATAGACGGCGGAAACCACATTGCACAAACCTGCCCACACATGGACATCAACACAACTTTCACTTTTACGTCAAACTTATTGCGCCAGGTTTGAGCCCATAGGTGCCAAATTGTGCCCTTGCACCTTGAAATCACCTACACAGTTTTCAGTAGGAGAGGAGCATTGCCTCTCATCTCGCACTCCTACATAGTTATAAAACTAGCAGCACAATGACTTGCACAAAGATGTTATGATCTTGGTTTGAGTGTAATGGCAATCTTAGAGTTCTGCTTGCATTGGGAAGCCGTGTGATGTTGTGTGTGTTGAGTGGGACTGCATTAATACTACACACACTTACTGGAAAGAAGGTGTCAACAATTCTTTTAGCAGCTGTACAATTTTAGAGTAATGATGCCCCCTGCTGGACACAATGTAGAAATGCCTGCTTAGAGGAGTATTTTGGACAGTCATCAGGAAAACCCCTAACAATTCTCCAAACAGGACCAATAAGAACATCACTTTGCAACAAGCCTTTAGTCTCAAAACATGATCTGAAGAGTGAATCTATGCAAACGCTAATAAACAACAGTGGGAACTGAAGTGAAGTGAATATGAGTGGCAACAAATAAGAAATATAACCTTGTGCTGATATGACCCAAGCATGGATTCCTCACCTATCAGTTCTGTAGGATTCTTCTCCATGAAGTGTTCACACAGCCTGATGAACATTGCAGTTGCCTCTTTTCCAGGACATTCTCCATGGCTACAATGGACAGATCACAATAAACCAAAAGCGCTACAACACAGACAATAAGGACATGTAGTTAGTTTGTGACAGTGAACGTGAACGTGAACGTACCCTTTACACTGAAGCTTCACATATTTTACACCTTCTTTTTCAATCTCATTGCGGTCATAAAAACGAGTAGTGTTTGTCAAATCCACAAGCAAACCCATCTTCACCTGGAGAAAGACATAAGATACAGCGTGTTGCAAAATTTTGAATTTTAAACTGTTACTCAGAGCTTTCAATGATTATGTAGTTACTTACTTTAAGACTTTTTAAATAGTTTGACAGCATGCTTGGGTGAAACCGGTTTTCCTCTGCAACTTGATCATCATATCTGGGGCCCAACATTGTTTTCATTGGCAGGAATTTTCCTATAAAAGGAAAATACAAGTAATAAATCAGTGATTGTCTCGACAAAACCTCTGTATTGAATAGAAGCCTAGCAAGCAGTTAACTCAGCTGGTTCACGCACAGCTTAATTTTCTATCTGCAAAGCCAACAATATTGCAACAATTATCATGATCATTGTTAATTAATTATCCAAAGCAACGTTTCTCAAAATCAATTATTGCAATTGAACATTTTTTCCCCAAATCATGCCACCTAATGTCAAACACAGTCCATGTTAAACACCAGTGTGACAAGACAGATAAAGGATTCAACATCAAGCTGATGATGCAATACAAAAATTTAAGGATCAAGTAGGTACTGTGGTCTTTCTAAAGTGTCCCATAATGTCCCATGAAATTCCCATCTGTGTAGACACTACTGCAGTGGTGTTAGAGGTAAACGTGCAATGACGGATCCTACTGAACATACATAGCTTCAACAGGTAACGTCTAAAAATCACGAAGACCATGATGCCACCGCTGGGTTTGTTTTGACACGTGATACTTCGACAACCAGCTAAGCTAGCCAACTCAGTGACATAGTGCTTTACAGCGGGAAATAAACGGAAGACACACTGACCGTAGGCTCATATTTTGTTCAAACCAAAATAAATGACCGACTAGTAGAGCTTATACGTTCCTGGCTACCAAGATCAACTCTTCGCAAAGCTGCAATGTGGATAACTCGCGCTCAAACGGCGTCACGCCAAACGTCATTTGAAAATGTTGTAAATAAAAGTTTGACTCCATACAAAAAGCAAACACACATACCTCCTATAGATAATTTGAATTACATAACTTTGTGGATATCGTTTAATGAAGTCGGCAATCCAATGTGCGAATGCGAATAACTGCTTCATATTAATAACAACACACATACTAGCTTAGCTTAATTTGTGACATTGTTATGCTAACATAGTACTGTTTGTTTGACCAATTACTATTAGAATTTCACTAATTTACAATAGCTATGTGTCGCTTGCTAAGTATACCAGAACACGATTTAACCAGAACATAACACCGAGTCGTGCTCCACCTGCATAAATTGTAAGAGAAATACATGAGCTGCTCCACAGTAAGTTAGCCTGGCAGCAATAGCGTTATGTACATTACAGGAGTTAATGCTAACGCTACATTATTAATTCTTCGCTCACCTGCCACAGGTTGTCCTCTTCTGGGACAATTCCTCCATCTAGGAGGAGGTCCGGTGTGTGACATGTTAGTAGATGTTTTTGAGCCGTGAATCGTTGGTAAAAGCGTCGTATTATTAGCAACCCTCTTGCTCCGCGTTCCCCCTCTCAGACTACAGTGATCCCTGCTGGTGGTTCACCCAAGCACCGCGGACTCAGAAACCTTTAGCTGCTCATTCAGAGGAATCATCTAACTACTTCAAGCCCGGTCAAATTTCTGACGGGCGGGCAGGCAAGAACACGAAACATACGTTAAACCGGTTTACGGTAAACCAGCATTCCGAATGTGACGTTTTCTCTTCAGCCTGGATTGCTTTAATTCGGATTATAAGCAATTAGCTAGCATAGCGTTACTACAGCAGTCAGCAGACGAGCTAGCTAGCTTGAGCGAAACTAGCTAGTTCTTCTTCTGCTAGTTATTGTCTGTAGCTTTGACGACATCCTGTGTCACACTGCCACCGACAGGTGAACACTTGGAATGACACGTAATGCGCGTTCCCCCTTTAGACCGTTTTCTGTGACCACCAGATTCTGACCCTAGGATTCTGATCTACAACCGATTTTCTTCATATCATAACAGTAATTTGTCTACTTTATTTGCATGGCACTTTTCTAAACAAAGTTACAAAATGTTGCACAATAAAAAAATGACTATAGAATAAAGGATGTGTTCTAGTGTTGCCTTTTGTTTGCAAATTAATTGGAGACATGTAATACCTTTTGGGAAGACCAGTGAAAATTGCATTGCATTAATATAATCAAAAAGAAAATTGCATTGACAGTTTTTCACAATATCATAGTGGGGAGCAAGGCTTAAGTTATAAATAATTTGTCATGTAATGAATTTCTCAATGATTTTGGACAGAAAACGTATGTTAGCAATGGGTCTAAAGTTATTTCGATCAGAAGGGTCTAAGGTATTTTTTTTCAAAAGAGAATGAACAAGGTTTTGCCTCAAACTGGATGGAAATATGCCTTTTGAAAGTGAACAGTTAACAATAGAAAGGATCTAAGGGCTTACAGAGTAAAAAACTTCTTCTAGGTATCTATTGGGGATATTGTCTTGGTAACATTGTGGAAAGAAACTGTATTCAGTCAGTGTCAGTCAGTGGGGGAGAGTTCAAAAAATTATTTCAGAACTTTTTAATTCTAGTTTGGTAAATAAAGACATAAAACTGCAACTTTCATAAAGAATCTTTTTCAATAATTTATCCGCACTTTCCATTAATCCAAGCCTTCTAACAAAATATCTTTTCCAGTGAAGTAAGTTTAGTTTTTTCTATGAACTGTGCAGAGATTGGTTTATTTTGGACCTGTCCTCAAACCCACAGGTTTTGGCAAGTCGTCAGTGCATTTATCTGTCAACAGACTGACTCAGATAATGTTTCCCACACTTGTGTGCTGTTGTTTTACAAAATACCTTTCCTTACCTCAAGCCAATGAGTAGTACTAATCTGGTTTTACTGTTTTACAAAATCAGCCTCTGAAACATTTTGGTTTATTTTTTCATGTTTTGTGATTTCAGAAGGAAACAGAAAAACATTATTATTAACAACCCACCATTCATGCACCAGTTTATGCAAAAATGATATATACTTCCTCATCAACATACAATACCTGACTCAGGCATAAACCACATCATTAAAACATGTGTCTGTTGCTAAAAGAAAGGCAGTGAGATGCGTTTTATAGTTTGAAGGTAGTTTACTACTCTTTTAATGCACACATAATATAATACACAGCTAGTATTGCAACAAAATACCCATATCCTCTATTTACATCTACGTGCTAATACATACAATACATTACAATATAATACAGACTGTGCATGTGCACATTTTTATTACATTCTTGCAACCTCTATGTCGCTGGCACCAGTGTAACAGATAAACTAAAAAAACAACAAAATAAATTAACATTTGGGCCACGTTACTGCATAGATGCTGTCGGTGCTAAATACAAATTATAATCCTTAGCTACTTTCAAACGGAAAACACCTGCTGGTAGCTCATTGGACACATATAAGATGACCTGATGAAGCAGTTACACACACGTTAAGATGTGAATATCATGTTTTTATCATAGTAACAAGAAGAGAGGAGAAAAATGATCTTTTATTTACATGAAGCATCGCATTTGATTTTCTGGGTGAAGCCTGACGAGAGATCACAATCTTTCTTACTTACCCGATTTTCTAATGGAAGTGGTGCCAAGCAAAATAATATCACACACTACTATGGAAGTGTTTGAAATAACTATCCTGCATCAGCTGTATTCACAGCCAGGTGACTTATCTTGATTCCTGGAATGTTTTATTTTTCTTTATTAGTCTCACCTGCTCTGACCCTGTTCATACATATCCATTGTGATATAAACAGTCAAAGGTGCTGTTTTCTCTAACTGTTTTGCTGAAATACGCTTACATTGTTTACCAGTCAATGAGGCAGGACTTTCCCCAGAACTCTGACTTCGATACGGACTGATTGGGCCGCTCCCTGAAGTCAACAGAGCGGTGGACTCTCCAGGAGAACACAAATGTTGTTCAGCCGACTTGTCATTCTGCACCTCTGGTGCGAGAACCGGAGCTGGCTCAGTGTGCTCCTCTGTCTGCAGACTGATGGGGTTGCAGCTTGCAGCTGGTGGGGAGGTGAGTGTTTTCTGATTTCCCGCTGTGAAAATCTGGTCAAAGTGGCTTTCAGATGGATTACTGAATGGCTGGAAGGAGCCTCTCTGGCACATCGACCCGTTCACACATTAACACACATGAAAAGAGGAACAAAAAGACTTCAGCTGTGGTTAAGTGAAAACCTAAGATAATTCAGTTAAATTATCAGTAGATATATTAAAAGCAGTATCGGTTTCTAAAAAGTTAAGTGCTGCACATTTAGCCAAAGTTAGATATTTGACATGTCAGTATGGCTGCTACTGGAATCTGCATCTGATTTTCTCTTCATCAACTTTATACCAAAGCGTGTGCGTACTGTGTGGGTGTAATTAGGTCACATCTTCTTTTTGGAAGTGACCTAATAACTTGTGTCCAGAAATCACACATAAATATGTTGTTTTGTTGATGGTGTACATACAACATAAAGGATTCAGCTATGACTTTACAACCTCGACACCTGAAGGAGCTAAGGTCTAGTTTTTCATCACCCTAAAATGAACGAAGCACAATCTAGTTCAGTTTCCTTTTTCACTATCATCACACTCTCTCTGTGCCACTTTAATATGAATATTCTTATTCCACCTTCACTGATTTCACCTTTTGCTGAGTTGGCGATGACCACAATGCCACAGAACTGAGGCCTGGGTTTGGTACTGGTGTCTTGCTGAACTTCTTCCACCTTAAAAGCAGAGTATTAGCACTTTATAGGAAACATTATTCAAGACTCTCTAGTCATGAATTGTAAAAAGAAATTTATCAACAATTCATTTGATTATTGTTGACAATAAATGATTGGAACTTACTGAAAAGCACAGAATAATCCAAGAGACAACACAAGCACTATAATGATGCTTCCGCATACACCGAGTGCTAGAGGGAGCCTGGGATCTATCAAATAAAAAGGAGAATGATTCACTGATAATAAAGAAACAACCACTTACAATGTTTCGAGCAACTGCCTCTGTGGGGGGTTAATAACATCTGGATTACTCTGTACTTACAGACATTACTTGAGTGGCATGTGCTGTAGGGATTTGCATTGTGTTCCCTAAACCCCTAAACATCTCATATGTTTTGAATGTCAAACTGTTTAGATACTAAGCAGTGGTTCGCTCTGTCTCCTGATGGTTGAACATGTTTCTTTTTCATCCCAGATCTCGTGTCATTTTGATTTTGTTTGTTTGGTCTACTCCCTACTGTCCTCAGTGTGCCAGGAAAAGGGCAGAAAGACGTGTTCAGCCACAGGCTATGAAAAAAAAGAATCTTCCTGCTCTGAAGGTCCTTCATGCTGAGGCGTTATCGTGGATGACTGATCTAGTCTATGTCAGGATCAGGTTAGCACCCGTCTACACCTGAGTTGTTGATGCTGGTCGAATATATGAGCTTTTACAGTAAATGTGCCGTTGTTAGAACTCAGAAGGCCGATTTTACTGATGCACTTTTTGCTAAACAGGAAATCTGCAGCCACAATACTACAGTAACAGTATTGGTGAAACTTTACTTTACTTTGCTTGGCAGATGCTTTTATCTAAAGCGACTTACAGCGAGCTAGCCCTGGGTGTCTGGCTCAAGGACACACCCGGCAGGGGGTGGACTAAGAGTCAGACCTGCAAACTTCTGTATCCCAGTCTGACGCTTAACCCATTGAGCTACCAATAATGAAACATTATTAACAAGTCCTTTACACACGGTCATTTTATCGATGCAGTAATGTTGATTACATAGAAATATACCCTATATTAAATATTTCAGGCATTAGACACATTTATTTATAACGGTGTGTAAAAACAAGCTTAACTTTCTGTTTGTAAGAGACAGAATGTGTTATTTTATCTTAAACTTTGAAGCAAGTAGTGAGAGTCTCTACCTGACATGTCAAAGCATGAACGTGACACGAGGCGTTTGTGTTATGAAAATGTATCAACTGACAAGCATTAACAATGTGGAAAAGTTCGCATGGCTGAGTCCAAGATATCGGGAAAGCCAAGGCAAACACTGCAAGATTCCAAACCGCTCCGAGGCTCATCGTGTTACCACAACAAGTGAATACATCAACACTCGCTCCCGGTCTGCATTTTGCATCAAGAACCATATTTTACATTCAGTTTATTTCTAGAGAGATTTTAACCAGTTGAGTGCTTAATGGCATCATCTTGTTGAGCTCTCTCACCATTAACCATCTACTACTCTTTGCATAACAGTAGCGAATAGCAACACATTTCCCTCTGATGCACTGTTTCTATGAGTAAAAAATAGCTATTTATACCTAACATGTGACCATGTGTGGGTTTTGGTTTCTGTTTTGTTTAAGGCCGGATTAAATGTACTGGCATTGATCCGACATGTGTGTTTTGTGTGGAAGCCTTGTTGATCACTGTTAGAGTCACATTTGTGCTCACGGATGAGTGTGTAACATGTATTGCAATATTTCGTAACCACAAATTTCGAAACTGAAGTGGCTTTGTGTGTGGCAGCAGCACTTAGACGTTACGTACCAAATCGTTCGGTTTTAAAGAGCCTCCAGGTGCTTTTGGTGCTTCCCGTTAGAGCTGTGGCCGTGACGCAGACCCTATAATGGGTGTCTGGATTCAGGTCTTTCAGATTGACCCCATGCGTTCTGCCATCTACAGTCACATCTAACAGTCACAGAAATAAAACAAATCCATTGTTAGAAGACGTAACATGTGAAAACGTCGTTCACGTCTGTGGGGAACTTACTGAGCATTGGTTCCGTCTGTCCACCATAGAACACTGTGTAGTGGAGGACTGCACCGGCGCACTCCTCCTGCAACGTTGTATTCCAGCTCACAAAGACGCTTTTGTCCTTAGGTGTGACCTGGATCATAGTGACATTGCCTGGATCTGCAGAGACCACATTTTTTCACACTGATAAAACCTAAAATAATTTTTCTAAATTGTAAAAAAAAAGGCTCTGATGAATGATGTACCTCCAACTCTGGAGCAGATCTTGAGAACCTGTGCACCGTGACCCGTCTTATTATCAAAAAGGGGAGTTACTGTGATGTTGTACAGCTTCTTATCCAGGAGGCCTGTAAAAAAAAAAGATACATTTCATCCTCATTTTCAGTCTAAATTAGTAATTTTATCCAGATATCCCCAGAACATAAAGCCCATCAACTCTGGGGATCCTCTAGTTCCACCATGAGGTTGGCATTTTATAAACACATAATCTACTCACTCCGCTGGGTGTCCTATGAAACTAGAGAATTCTTCCATTATATAAAACGGTATAAACAGTCTGCATAGCCTGGGCTTAGCAGCACATATACTATACTCCATAGCAAACATACAAACTTCACTTTACTTTTACTAAAATGGACATGGACAGTTTAACCAAATTGAATGTACTTAGTTATTTTCCACCAATGTTCCTTTGTTTGATTAAAGAGAATTAAGCAGGAGAGCAGAATGTAAAATATTTCTGTTGCTGCAGTTCTGGGAAACTCCACATTTATAAAACGAACCATCTTTCTAGCTAATGCATCAAAGAACATCTTTTAAAAGTCTATTTCCACCAGTGAATCCATTACTGGCCACACCCAGAGGATGAGAGATAAGAAACAAATTGACGCAAATTAAGTCATCGAACGCCGAAGCTCAGTCTAGTCGTGTTAACGCCCATCACGTAGTTACTCAACATTCGCTCGAAGTTGTGTGGCTTACCCAACAGGGTTGTGTTAGTGTACTCAGTCTCGTTCCAGTAATACCGATTTCCATCGTGGGTCCAGTCGATCATGTAACTACTGACAGGCTCAAGAGGAGCCTTCCAACCGACCAGAATCACACGTTCCAGGGTTGTGTTCCACATGTCAGTAACTTGTGGGAGGCCTGCCAAGTGAAATCAAGTGGAAAGGAAGCAGAGTGCTTGATACCAAACCACTAACATGCATCAGATCAAAGCACTGTTCCATTAAAATAAAGCACTTTGGCCACATAAGTTGTGGTTACCCATTAAAAAAAAGCTAAATCAATAGCATTTAACACTCACTTTCTCCAGTGGCTGGAACATACACCGAGGCCTCCGCTAGCAGGGTCTCTTTTTCCAGGACTCTGAGATTTATCGTGTGGGCATCTCGATTCACGTCAACGTCATATGTTGAATTACCACATAAAATATCTGTATAATTATCATCAGTCGAGGCGCCGTTGTTAGACACTTTGATAGCGCAGGTGAACGTGCCTTGGCATGTTGAAGGAATTTCCTGTGTAGACAGTTTGATTCATTTTTGTGTCAAGAGCACGTCTAACATGTCTCCTGGGAAACAAAGCTCAGAATTAAAAAAAAAAAGGGTTAGGGGTAGGGGTAGGGTCAGAGGCATCCTTACCGTCCACATGGCACGCACTCTTCTAATTCCATTTTCGTCTGGTTTAGCAACCTTTCTCCACAGCTTGACGTGCTTCCCTGTTAAAATATGTTCACAAAAGTCACATACAGCAATCATCTGATAACAGTGGTAGTAGTTTTGGTCTGAACCAAACTCAAATGAACCAAAGGGCAGCAACACGGCTCACAGCTGAAAGCAAAACAGCCGTGAGCTCATGGTAACTGCTGTAAACAACTGGGTAGCTGTTTCTATTAGTCACAGACTGTGTTGTCTTCCAGCAATAAGGCAGGAATTCAAGTAACACAATGCAAATCCCTACATGTAAACTACAAAGCTGCAACTCCGTGAAACCCTGCAATTATGTGTCACATCTCAGATTATCTGTAAAAATGTCAGCGGGTCACATTATGCAGCGAGTGTCACGAAAAGACTTGTATTAGATTTCAGGTGCTCAAGCTGATGTTTCCAACGTTACAGAAAAGTGTTTCCCAATTTCAGTCAGTGCGCCACATGTCCCGTCTTTTCCCATCAAGGGAATCTTGAAGAATATATAGAGAAAGACGTTTCTGGTTTTGTGTTTAATTTATCTCACATATAGATGATATCTGCTGTAGTGCGCCTCCTCTTTTGGCAATAACTTAACGTATTTTTTCTTCCTGACACCAACTTGCTTTCCTTTATGACGCATATCTAAAATATCAAGTGACACTGAAAGTATCTGGATGATTGATGATGATGATCACTCCTAAATATTTTCCAACCTTGAGAAAACATCCTCCAGAATTTATGGGAGCTGTGGAGTTGTCTTAACACATTCTTGCAATTAGTGCTCAACTTGCCTCAAGGGGACACATACAAATACAGTGGGTCACATCTGTTATCAGTAGCTGAAACCTTCCAACATAATGCAGCTGTTCATTTTCAAATAGGAAACCGTTTAAATTAGTGATGTCACTGTTATCAATGCACATGACCCGAAAACCTACTTTTCATGACAGTTTTATTTTCTGTTTTGAGCAGTTCTTACTATTTAGTTTTGATAGAACCGTCCTCTCCTGGGTCCACTCACTCCAGGGCGCTGTGTGTATTGCACAGCGCCCTGAAATTTTGTAGTAAGTGCAAGAATCCAAGTTTTCGATGGTTACCACCTCTATGGGCTGAGGTCCCAGAGGGGTATTAATCACCTTCACATTCAGGGTAAAAAGGAGAAATATATCAGTTAGTAACACATTAGCTTAGTTAGATGTATTGCTGATGCAACGTTCATGATGTCAACTACAACTGCAGAGAAGAGCATGTCTCTTACCTCTAGAGTCTCATTAGCAACAGCCTGGAATAAAAAACGACAAACAAAAATGGCCGTGAGAGGTAAGAATCATACACGACAACATTCATGACATGGTCATCGACATAACTGACATTAAGTCCTCAACACTACTGCCACATCGCTGTGAATATGTCTATTGTGACAAAGCGGAATAGAACCCATCTGGATCACAATTCACATCTGAAACTGGAAGAAAAATCTTTTTTTCTTTACAATATGAAATTTGATGATATAGGAGACACGTACCTTGCCATATTTGACTTGACAGTGAAGCATTTTTTGGAGCTCTTCCCACTTCAACTTAACTAACAGACGGTCAAGGACGGGGGTTACTTCTACCTTTGGCCGGCTCATTTTCACTGAGGGTACATAATTATGATGCAAAAAAAAATGTTACAATACAAAGATATCAAGTGAAATGCAGCATATACTGTTAAATTACTTATTCTTATGTTACTTACATATGTCATGGGGATCAAATTCATAGGGGTCAGAGTTAACCACCCATTCATCAGTTTGAGCTCTCACTGTAAGAACGCCGTTTACATAGGTACGGATTTCAGATTTGTTTGTGCATGTTGGTACATGTGAGGTGCAAATTTCAGTCTCAGTTTCAGGCCAGTTTGATTTGGCACTGTAAGAAATAGATGTGGGAGTATTAAATGCATAATTAAAGTAAAGTAATACAATATATTAGGCTGCAGGAATTACTGCTATAACTCTTTCACAAAAACAAAACATAGAACCTACTAGAGAAGAGTGTAGGTCACTCTTAACGGAGAAGTTCTCTGATGCTCCCAGTTGCATGTTACAAGTTGTGGTACACCTCCCTGATCCGGATTCTCATTATATAAGAAGCATGACAACTTGGTCGGTTTTGCTGTAAAAAAATGACAATGCTATATTTCATCTTACTGCACGCGTACATATGAGCTGTAAGACTTCAAATGCACTTCTTACTGTAGGTTGTGATGAATACTCCTCCAAGGATTTGTTGAGTATCTGCATTATGGCACTGTAACGTAGCGTTGTGGTGAGTGAAGTTCCTCAGTGTCAGGACTGTGTGCGAGGAGTTGATAGCTTTTGACAGGCTGTCATCGATGGGCCTGTTATTTAGAGTCCAGTAGACCTTCCCAGGGAAACATAGAGTCTGGCACATTACCACTGTATCAGATCCAGCTTCAATGTACTGATCCTTAGGGATAACACTGCAGGGTGCCCCGTGCTGGCCTGCAGGAATAAAGACAGTAAAACAGGGTGAAGCAATGAACCAGGATCTGTCCAAAAGGAGCACTACCTGCCACCAAGCCAGAGACACAGCTACTGTTAGGATCTCCAATAAATACATTTCTAATACGGTTACAATTATGTTTCCATCATTAAGAAATTGAGCAATGGAGAACAAGATACTGTACTTTCAATAGAACAAATTAGAGCCACTTGATCTTTTTGATCTGTGTGCAGCATATGAAACACATAGCTCTCTTTGACGGCTTTGTTTTTTCATGACCCGCAAACAATAAAGTCACCAAAAAGTCTTATTCCTTTTAGTAAAACAATTACACTGGAGACCGTGGTGATTTAACACTTCCTCTTGCTGCTTCCTAAACAATTAAAAGGTTTTCACTGAACCAGCTACAGAGAGAGAGACCACATTTTCACTGAGAGTACATTAACAACAAAGACACTTTATTATTAAGAGTCCATTACAAGACGTTAAGGCTTCCATCGGAGCAGGAATGCAGGCTCCAAACAACACCCAGTCCTAGACAGAGACCCGGGACTGTCCATCCTGCTGCCCATAGCGGTCTGCAAGCAACCAATTAGATAAAGCTCACATCTGTCACCCACAAGGACCTCGTGCCAACCTTCATCTTACTGTGAATTCATTTTTTGCAATTAGATACCAGACCGAAGGGTTCAACCCAAATACACACACACCCAAGACTAAGTCCGTTTACATGTGTTCCTCTGTCTGGAGCCTCAACATAATTTCCTAATATTTTAATATAGATTTTTCAATATTCTTTCTAATCTAAACGTTAAATCTACAGACAGAAGTGCAACAGACCCTGAAGTGCATGTGTCTAACACTTATGACTGTGAGCACGCTGACGTTTGATTCTCTCACTTGGACTCATCTGTGCACCGTGGCAAGTAGGTGAAGTTGTGTGTTCTTGTGCCAAGAAATGGAAATGATCCATAAACAATACCTAGTATTAGCTGCCCTCAATTCAATAGACTGTGATTGCAAAATACTAACTACACACCTGTTTCTTGGCCAAATAATAGTGGTATAGTGTGTGACTCATATAAATTGTAGCTCCCATCTGGTGTTTCATTGTTCTCCTCAACGGTTTTTACTCTGAATATTACATTCCATATCCCATAACTACTTCACATCCTATGTTTCTTTTGGTTATGATTTATTGCAGTTAGACTGAAAACGTCTCACATGGGAAATGTCAATGACGTCTGTGGAAACCTACTGGGGTATAAATGTGTATCCAAACATAATAACATTAACTTAACACAACTAGTTTGTCATTGAACGTATTAAACATCAGAAGTGCAAGTAGAAAAAGTAAGTGAGCCCTGAACTGTTTCTTGTCATTATAAAACTAGCTCTCAAACAAACAAACTTCAACCAGATGTCAAATCATACTACATAATAATAAACAAGCACTTATAACCTCATTGTACCCGTGTATAGTGACAAGACATCCTGTTTAATTGTTGTTTTTCCGTCAGTACCACGCCTTAAATAGCATTTTAAATGTATTCCTTACAACAGAGTGTTTGATTTGAGCACGATCTCAGATCTGAGTACATATTCCACCTGCTGTTTTTATTTACAACTAGTTTAACAATAAAAACAAAACGTTGGGTTCATGTGCATCAGTCTTAATTAATTACATTTTTGACATTTTTGATAATTGCACAAGAATGATTTTATGTTAGCATACATTTTACTTACTTCTATTTAGAGAAAATCATAAACAATAGCTTTTGTTATTAACCACAGCAGCCATTATCTTATGAAACCAAAACTAGGCAGACATTTCCCAGAACACAAACAACTATTAAAGTAAACTGCAAAACGGTGCTGTACTTATCAGCACCTCTAAGGTGACACAATGCTTTAAGTAGTACACTGAGTATAACATGTACTCACCCTTACAAACGGAGGAGGTTAGAGCCAGAGCAAATAGGACAAGACTGGGGTACATGTCTTTCATCCTATTCCCAGAGGTCAAAGAAAATATGCATTTAGAGTCCAAGCGCAAAAGAAACAGAATTTCTGAAGTCTAGTCACATTTGTCCTTTACAGCAAAGTGCAGCACTGCACCGCATTTTCCCCACAAACTGACCGTGAGCCATCAAGTAACAGGAACTGAAGAAACCCCTGAAATAAACTGGAGCTATTACCCAACTGGAAACGGCGAGCTAAGAGGAAGTGAAGTAACTTGTCCGCGGTCTGCCTGCAGAGAGAGCTCTGATCATCTGAGTCTGTGTCCTGGACATAACACCGAAGCACTGTGAGGGAGGAGAGACAACAAACGCGCCGCTATGAATCACAGCAGCTTCCAGACAATAAAAGTCACAAATAATAGTCCCGGTACGCATTTGGCTGCATCACTTACAATTTACAGGAATTGATCGGATCATAAAAAAATAACCCTACTATTACCATAAAAGCATCAACCAGCAACTCTGAGAAACAGAGCTGCAGCAATTACTGAATCAATCAGTTAATCAGAAAGTCAACTGGTGGCTCTATGGTAAATCAATTAAGGATTTTTTTAAAACTGGTTTTATAGCAGTTTAAATGCTGGGGGGTATATTTAATTATTATTAAATAAATATGAATAATTGTAAATTATTTATCAATAATTGCAATTCTCATTTACTGTTGTCTTAACAAGTTATTTTTCCTGGACTTTCGGTTTCTGTTTCACCTGAACAGGGCTCTTCCAGTTAAGAGAGAACTTAAGAGAACACCGAGTGATTAACCGTAGTTAATATGCCCTGAAGTGCATGATGATACTTAAAAAAAACACCAGTCCAAGCGTTTGCTGTGCGTAATTTCGCTCTGGCGGAACAAGATCCGAGTATTTTAATGTTTCGTATTTTATATGACCACAAGCTTAATCTTTTTCCCACGGATTTTTAAACAGTAGACATTCACGCGAACCTTAGGGCACTCCGTTGGGATGGAGGTTTGTTCAGTAGTTAGGGCCCTTCTTTTGCGTTCAAACAGCGCCACCCAGTGGCTGATTTACATCATTTACCAAATGGGTAGAAGAGAAGTCAGTTATACACGCAATAATTTCATTTAATGTGTGAATTATATTTAGCCGAATCACACCGAACGTCTATAACTGTAATTTAAAAAGGACATATAATGTCCTCGTTAAGCATAAAGGATTAAGACAGCTGTGGTGCTAAAATTGGTTCAACGTATTAGGCGATTAGGTTACGAAAAGACGCCGGAAGTAGTTAATGTGGCTAACTTAGCTGGCTAGAATTCGTTACATCAAAGTTTGGCGACCGTTAAACTGTTTGTTAGTCGAGCTGTTTAATTTCAATATACTAATTTAAATAATTTTATATGCTGGTTGTACTAAAATATCTAAACTATATAAGTCAATATCCACGAACGCTAATTGTTAAGTTGTCGTGTTTATGTAACAGTAATCACTTCCGGGTAGTGCTGTATCTGGGATACATAATTCGCCGTCACTCCTGCGCTGTGCTCGTGTCACTGCTCGCCTGGGCTCCTCTCTGTTTTCATGTCGGCTGCGGTGCTTGTTGCCGCTGTAGTCGGCGGTGGGGTCCTGTTCCTTTTGCGTCGCTTGTTCCCACAGCAGAAAACACAGATCATGCTCCGGTATCCTGCGGACACTATGAGAGGAAAGACGGTCATCGTTACGGGGGCTAACAGCGGAATAGGGAAGGCCTTAGCAGGGGAGCTGCTGAAACTTAGCGCCCGGGTCATCATGGCCTGTCGGGACCAGCGGAGCGCCGAGGAGGCGGCCCAGGATTTAAAAAGGGAAGCCGGACCAGAGCAGGGGGATGTGGTCATAAAACACCTGGACCTAGCTTCTCTAACATCAATCAGAACATTCTGTGAAGAAATTAATCGGGTGAGGAATGATAATAGAAATAGAAAGATAATAAAGTTCAGCTTTGTCTAAACGACCATGCTAGTAACTGATGTCCAGTTCATTCCTGCCATTTTTCGCTCCAGTACAGGGGTACCCACCTGGGTGGGGGGGCTACTATCCTGATTGTTTTACAGCTTTCCCTGCCCCACCCTCCACTGATTACCTGGTTCAGGTGTGTTCAGCCAATCAGAAGCTGTAAATGCTGGGATGGTTGGAAAACAATCAGGATAGTAGGAGGACTGTCCGTGGTTCTGAACTGAACTCTCTCTTTAAAAGTAGAATGTTCTTTTTTACTGTCAATGAAAGGAAATAATAAAGAAACAAATCCCCTCTATTTTTATGTCATTTCTTCTTTAAGTGGATTTATGTTACATTTCTCTGACCCATTAGGAGGAGTCCAAGATTGACGTGTTAGTCAACAACGCAGGCATCTACCAGTGTCCCTACACAAAGACGGAGGATGGATTCGAGATGCAGCTGGGTGTGAATCACCTGGGCCACTTCCTCCTCACTCACCTCCTGCTGGATCTGCTGAAGGCTTCGGCACCCAGCCGCATCGTTGTAGTGTCCTCTAAACTTTACAAATACGGTCACATCAACTTTGATGACCTGAATAGTGAGCGTGACTACAACAAGGCCTTCTGCTACAGTCAGAGCAAGTTGGCCAACCTCCTGTTCACACTCGAACTGGCTCGCCAACTTGAAGGAACAGGGGTCACAGTCAATGCACTCACCCCCGGCATCGTGAGGACCAGACTCGGGAGACACGTTCAAATCAACTTCCTGGCAAAGCCGCTGTTTCACCTCGCCTCACTAGCCTTCTTCAAGAGTCCACTGGAGGGGGCCCAGACTCCTCTTTATCTGGCTTGCTCCCCAGAGGTGGAGGGAGTGTCGGGGAAATGTTTCGCTAACTGCAAGGAGGAGGAGCTGATGGCCAAAGCCACAGATGAACAGACAGCCAAGAGACTGTGGGACATAAGCAGAAGGATGGTTGGACTCGCTAACTGAGCAAAGTCCTGTTCTGTGCTGGTATTTCAGGGGACTTGTGCACTGGACAAGATAATTAATCTCCAGCAGCTCCACAGACTTTGCTCTGTGAGAGGCGGTGTGTGAAAAGAGTAGTTGCCAGCTTGGGAATAAAATCATTAATTGCCCAATATATTGTACCGGTATAGTGTGTATGGTGAGTGCTGAGAATACATTACAGAGAGCTGATGAGAGGTTGTGTTCAAGTTGATGGCACACACTGGACTGTGGGACTTACCGGGAGAAACATGCTAAAGTACTCACACAGAACTCCAAACCAATGCAGTGATTTTTCAATAATGTTTGGCCTCATCACAATTTCTCAAGAGGCAACGGCAGGAGCTCGTTCTTACATGAGTCAGCTGACTCGCTTGTAGTGCCCATTTAATTGCATATTATAACATTTTAGTGCCAAAATAAATTCAAAAAATGTCTCAAAGAAGCTATTTCTGGCTCATCTGAGGTTATGAATACAGAACATACATGGCACCATGCTCCCTTTCTTCCTTTGTGCCAAGATGCGCACATCAAGATCAGAGCAAACTCGTCTCTTCATAGTGGAGCAGAGCCGTCACATTTTCCTCTACTGCGAGGTCACATTGTTGCTTGTGCTGTGCAGGCTTCTAGTCCGCCTTATTCTAAATGAATGGTAAACCTGGATACTTAAGCATGTATTTGTCAGTGTAAAAAACATCTAGTTCAGCTTAATGATGTGTGTGGAGTGTGAACATATAATACAATACAAAAAGACAAAAAATGGAACAGGAGTCATCAATATTCATAAAAAAAAGACAAGAAGAAATGTGTACAGTGAACACAGAGGGGTGTAAATCATTGCAAACATTGCACAGTAAACCTTGGAATAATTTACCTCATTAGAAAGATAAAACACTTGTTGCAGATCAATTTCCAGTCAATCGATTAATCAACTGATCGCTTCATACCGGTCTTTAGATTTATCGAATCCACAAATTGCTTGGCTCAGACAAAGTCAGTAAATGCAAAAAAGATATTATTTGGTTTTGTTTTCTCCAAATCTAAAAATATGAAATCTGTTGTTAACTGTGTCACACAACTAATAATAATCATTTAGGACTAATCACAGTATAGTTTTCCTTGATAATGTCTCTTAAAACACAAATAAATTTACTCTCAGCCTTCTCTGATCTTGGCAAAATATCCTTTTGTACTAACCTACATTTTAAAATTCACAACAGCTTCGTAGTGACTCAGCAGGCACGCACCACATGGCTGCAGCAATGTGAGTTTGAATGTCAAAGCAGCCCTCCCAGTTCAGTCACTCGACAACACTGTGCATCAGCAGATATGTAATTATTTTAAGCACAAGTCAGACGTGTGTTAAAAACATGATATCTGGTTTTCGAGCATTCACCTAAAATCCCCACATTAAAGGAACACCGAGCGGTTATATGCATAATTTGTGCTTTATTAGGCGAACAAAACAACCAAAATATATCAACATGCATTGTAGTCAAAGAAACAAGGTTACAGTGGCTGAATGAGGGTGTGGGCATTTAAATCTGAGGTAGAGTGGGGGCAGGAAAAACCTCTCTAAGGAATATATAATAGAGCAAAAATAAAGTAATACTGACTGCTAAGACAGACCTCAAAACGTTCCATCAATAACAATATAGCACACCTACTGTTACTGTCAAATTCAATCAACACAAGAAAAACAAAATGTATGTTTCTCGTTGTTCACTCGGACGATGAATTCATTTTTGTAGTCCTGCTATTTTCAGCATTCTCGTTTAAAGGCAAATACTTTATCAGCTGATCAAAAATAATGGCTAACGAATCCACGTGTAGCTTAATTGGGCATGAATTAAAACTTCTCTCTGTGATTTCAAATGTGGGATTGGCGGTTTTTAGTTTATGTACACTTATATCAAGAACATTGTGTCTGATTGTTCTCTGTGTATTTCTTGCTAAGAGCTACATACAAAATATATCACTCAATTTGTAGTTATAAGTATATATTTGTACATTTTTAATTGAAATCCATTAACATTCCAAGAAATGTAAAGGCTCCATCAACTGCTCACATACAACTCTCAACGTGATTTACCTTAACTGTACAATTGTAGTGTAAACCATTACTGCCAAACGACCAAAGCTTTTGAATAATCATCAACAGTTAAATGTTGGCTCCTGGCTTATATTAAAGCCGTTTTCATCTATATGGCCACACTAACCAAAGGTGTAGGCCTTGTACCTAATATCTCAGCAAATAAACCAGATGGACAGTCGTTCAGTTCAGAAGCGTTCCATAAAGCTGGGCCTTGGTCAGACTGTCTTTCCTGGAAAGTCCCAGGGAGCCAAATTTTTGGTTGTACGGAGGAGGGGGGGGTGGGGCTGGTGGTGGCGACTGGCTCGCCTGTGCAGGCAGGCTGTGCATCTCCACTTGATAATGCTGCAGCTCCGCAGCCATCTCCAAGGTCCTCTGGTTCAGAGACTCAGTGGAGCTGTTGGGGCTGGGGTCTACGTAATCTGTGCTCTGGCCTCCAGCTGCCACATTACCCTCCCTGTCTTTGGAGCTCCCTGAGTGGTAGAGGCTGTGCTCTGACCCCTGGCTGTCCTCCGCTCGATACAAGTGTGCTTGGCTGTGAGCCTGCCGCAACCCTGGGCTGCATTCGGGGCTGGGGATAGCAGCTACCCACTCTGGGTCCATGACACCTGCTCCATGATGATAATAATCAGCCCCCTCCTGGAAGCTGCTGTAGAGTGGCCCAAGTCGGATCTTGGCGGGCCGGACAGAGAAGTGCTGCTCTGAAAAGCTGTAAGGTGAAGCCCGACCTGGGCTACGGTAGGTGTGTGCACTTAAGTCCTCCACACTAAGTTGTCTCCATCGCCCAATTAGCTCCTCTTCCTCTGGGGCTAATGTGCTTCCTCGACGACTGTCTCCATAAGCAACACTTGGTGACGAAGAGGGAGGGAGCGGCTCATAGGGCTCACTGAAACAGGAGGACATGGTCCGGCTGTAGACGGGCGAACTGCCGTTCTGGTGGTGGCTCAGCTCTGTCTGCTGGAAGGGATGGGCATTGGCAAAGCCTCCTGGACTGTCTCTCTCCCAGGATGAATCACTCTTTCTCTCGTAGTCCCCTGCATCTCTCCACTCCATGTAGAGAGAATGGTGGTGGGGGGAGGAAGCTGCACTGCTTGGCGGATCGTTGCCTTTGTCTTCTGATCCCCCTCCACTGAAGCTCGAGTAGGAGCTTGAGCCTGCACCCAGTGTGGCAGGAAACTTGGCAAAGTGCTCCTGGGAGAAGCCAGCTCTCAGCCCAACTGAGCCCTCCTCTGGAGTACTGTCGGTGGAGTTCTGGGGCCCATACAGCAATTTCCTCTGCCCGTGAAGATCCATGCTGGGCCTCCGCTCACGATGCCGGTCATCAGGGCAGTACAGTGCCGTGTCACTACTGTACAGGTCTGATTTATAGGCTGCACGGAGTCCCAGGCGCCCTCCTGGGCCCAAACTCTCCATAATAAAAGCCTGGTCCTGAGTTTGGGGACTCGGAGAACGTGAGGCCTGACTGCTGCTGCAGGCCTCGTCTTCATCGGGCTTCTCAAGCACTTTGGCAATTAGAGAGGCTGGGACAGAGTCGGTGTAGGTGTGACAGTGAGGAGACTCCTCCATGTGCATGGACAGTCGCTCCTGAAAATCAGCAGGCAGCTAGAAGTGTCAGAGAAAAGAGACAGGGGATATATGTATAATACTATTGTTACTGGACCAATAGACTCTACTGACTCTTTTTGCTAATGCGTATTAGGAAAGTACAGTATATGATAGCATATATCTATACATATTTGCCCTAATTAAAAAAATGGTGCAAAACAAAAATGCATCTGCATTATGTGATCCAAACCTGGAGACTTTTTTGGTTTAGGCAATTTGCAATTTACCTTTCAACTAGTAGTTGCCATTTCTGAGAGCCTGTATATGTGTAAAACATCTATAATCAAATTCCTTAACCAAATTTCTGGGTGTTATCATAGATACAACTAGATTGTTAATCTTTGGTGCCGTCACAACCACCTAAAGCTGAACACTCTGAAAACTGTGAAGATGATAGTTGACTTCGAACGACACCACTCTGTTCCACCTGTTACATACAGTAGCACATGATTTGTAAGTATGGCTCCACAAGACACTCTTATGCTAACTTCACTGGAATAATGGTGATTGTGACTACAATAAAAAAAAGAGCCTGGACAACAGAGATAAATGTCTGTGAAAATGAAGGCAAATTGGGTCTGAGCGTTCTGAGGTTCCTTGAAAAAGAAAGACATAGTGCTATTCAGAGCATTTCTCAATAAAAAAAAAACTCCTCCATTCACTATCTGTGCCTCTCCATAGCAACAAGAATTAAGCAGCACACCATCAACAGGAATCTAGTCAGTTGTTCCTAATTGGCAATGAGAGGCAAGCTAATTATAACTTTGTAGATAGAGAAAAGAAAAAAAACACTACAGAGAACATGAAAAGACATTATAACATAACAGTTTTATTACAACTCAGACCCAACTAAATGCTCCTTAATTACTGTCCACACACTTTTCACTTGGGCTTGTTTTGAACAAGATCACAATTAGCTTAAATGTGGTGTTCAGAAATCTGAGCCCAATCACTTTATACTGTGTTTGTTTTTGCAGCAAAACAAATGACTAAAGCACTTCACAAGGTGCTAAAGAGCCACTGCACTTCTCATAATGCTGCAGCGCCATTCATCAATATGCTTTCGATTAGCTTCCACCTACAGAGCAGCAGCCTGGCGGACGTGCAGTGTGTACATGCGTAGCCTCTGACCCCCATTACATTTGGCAGTTTTCACTACATAACAGATCCTAGAGGTACATTCAATGAGCCTTATGCAACCAAATACAGTCTGCACTGATTTTGCCGTTGAGCTTTATAAGTAAAATACGGAGAGGCATATGACAGTTTTAAAATGTGCTCCTGCCACAAGGGCAAAGCACAAGGCCCAGGGCTGCTGCAGAAGAGAAGAGACGCCAGGTTGGCTGGGTGTTAAAACACCAAGCAGCGCTCACATTCATCTCTTTTCCCAGCAACAACAGGAGAGCACAGTTTGGATGTGATCTCCATTTACATTTTGCCACTTGCTGCAATTTTGGCTGTTTCTCAGGTTTGTGCACGTCTCACGATGAAGTTGTTCCTGTTCTACTTTCTGCTTTTTCTCTTTATGTATTTATACACAATTAATGAAACCAGTCCTGTGTAACGTTTACTTTAGATTTTTGCACAAAGTTCCTCAACAGGACAGTTAAGCTAAAATTTTAACATGAGACTTGAATTAAAATGTAAGGAAGCTTAATATTAATATTTTAATGTAATCATAAATATTTATGTTTCATTTCTAGGGGCTATTTTAGGACAAATGTATATATATTATTTTTTTATTTAACCTTTTTTCACTCTTTTACTTCTCTAGTATCAAGGTTATTTTGCCAAAGAATGACTTTATTTTTTAATTTCTGCCCTTCCTGCAATGACCTACAGTAGTCATTGCTCCAAGAAGTCCTGTCTCTTATCTCTTTCTGACTCAAAAAGGGCAAGATGACCGTCGGGTATACTGTAGTCTAGGTAGCAATTTTCTTTTGCTTGTCTCACGGTATGGGCAAAAAATCACATTTGTGGTGCTCAAGACAAATCACAGCAATTTTATCAAATATTTCCTTTTTACCTGGATACCATGTTAAAAAAGGTAGTTTTTTTCTCTTATATGTAATTTTCTGTGTCCACATCAAATGTCAGGGCAAAAACATGAGGCTCTTACTTCTTATCTTTGGTTGCACTTTTGTGAAGAATTTAAATGCACTCTATTCAGACTGCTAGGGATTAGACTGAAGCCATATACATACATATATATATATATATATATATATATATATATATAGCTTCAGTATATATGCATGCAAGACTGAATGGAAAGGTCAGTGCAGAGCTCACCTCAGAGAGCTGGGCCCTGTAAAGAGACTTGTTGCACTGGAGAATCTGAGCAGCGAGGTTGCAGTCCTTCCTGTACAGTTCCTATAGAAGCACAATATAACTACAATCAGAGGACGTAACAGTGAAGGACGAATATAAAAAAAAATGCTTTTGCTGACTTTTTTTTTGGTCTCCACTGTGTAGAAATCACTATACTTCTGTCCCACAAACCTCACTAAGCCTCTTCAAAAAATGTGAACCTGGATGTGATGAGGAGCTCCTCTCAGCTCCTTGTGTCCTTGTGCAGCAGCTGCACCGTCATCAATGTGTGCATGTGTGTGTATGGGTGAAGGAGAGGCCAATTGTACGATGCAGCCCATTTATCATTTACCATAGCTGCAAAGATGATCTGTTTCCTTTTGTTGATATATTTGTAAATCTTAGCAGTGGTATTTTCATTTACAGCATTTTAAATATGTACTTTATGTACTAAAAAAGTACAAGGCTGGAGGCAGTTCTCCTGCCGCTACCAAAAGGAAACAAGCTGCTTAGTTTTGCGTTATTAAGAAAATAACTCCTACTTATTAAAACGTTTTGAGAAACAATCTTCTCCTATGGCATAGTTCTCTAGAGATTAAAGTATGAAGAGAATAAATAATGTTTAAGCCGTGACGAAACATCAGCCTGGGCGTTTCCTTACATTGTCCTCTCGTAGCTTCTCGATGGTGAGCTTCGCCTCCATCAGGTGATTGTTGAGGACGATGATCTCTCTGCTCAGAGCTCGCTTCTCGTCGTCATGGTGCTGAGACTGACCACAACAGGAGAGGAGTTTGAGGACTAATCAGAGCAGTAACTAAAACTATAAATGCTGTTCTCACGTTCATTTTCAGTTTTGTTTCGGCCTCTTTATCTCAGTGTGATCACAATGTTCATAGCTTCTTAAAACAACTGTGTCAATGTTTAACGGATGCATTTAGATGATGTTTTTAACACAAGCGAACACAAACGTTTTTTGGTTACTAGGGGTAACCGGGAAATTATTACATCATTACAAACTGAACAATGTGCAGGATTAAAATACTTCTTTTAGCTGTCTACACTCACTCTAGATTCCATGGTTGTGCACGCAACTGCTGTTTGGAAGAACATTCGGACTTCTGTGTGAGGTTTTTCCTATATTTTCAGGCAGATGTCTGCAGACATACCTGGCACACCGTTTTTTTTCACTGGGAAACACAGGCTGTGTGATTAGACGCACCCTCACAGTATATCACTGTGTTCATCTGTGTTGTAATTACATTCTCTATACTTGCGCGAGGCCAATGGGTCAGATGGGTTTCTGGCACCTCTGGAGTAAACAAGCTTTACGATTACAGAGAGACTTACTCAGCACCTCTGTCACCCTCGAGGAGGGAATACGTGAGATGAATCAATAGCAGCTGATGAGGACGCTCAGAAAAAATAAAAAGCTGTCGTCCTTTATTTTTAAAATGACCATTTTTCTTCTGGCAAAGAGGTGAATGACCTTCAGTGCCTCATTGTCCAAAGCTGGTATTTCACAGCCATGATGATTAGTATCTTGTGCTGTAACAAACTCAATCAGCGAACGCTTTCAGCTGTCTATTCAACAGGAAAGACACCTGATGGTCCTGCAGTGTTCTCAGACAGGCTAGTTAATTGTATCTCTCCGCAGTCAAAAGCAATGTCTGACAAATTAAGTGAGGTGCGGTGCACTGAGGAACAATAGGTTTGCTGTCACTCTGCCACTGGAAGGAGGACAGCCAATTGTAATAAGCCATAATTAACGTCACTGGTACCAACAGCAGGGCATTCATATTCAAATTGGCTGTGTGAGCGTTCTGTACCATCCTTAAACCCCATGACTTGCTTACGTACCTCTATTTCTTCTGTGTCTACAGGTACCTAACTGCTAGCAAGGGTGTTCTGGATGCAGACACACACTCTGGACACACACACAGAGGCTTAAACACTTACATTGCTGTGGATCTTTTCCTCTAGATCTTGGTTGATCCTCTGCAGCGCAGAGTAGCCGCTTTGTATTCTAAACGACACAACAAATGACACATTTATTTGCACTGTAGCAGCTTAAAAAGGGAAATTGGCAGCCTCAGCAGAGCTGAAACGCACGCCACAGTTTTAGTTTATAGCGCTTGTGAGAGTTGTTTGTCACATCCCACTGACCTCACGCTGCTGTTATGAATGTTTGCGTCTATTATTTGTGGTCCAGGAGGCAGATATATCCTGTATAACTGGACAGAACAACATTGGCCATGCATATGAATCCCTACAAGAGGGTCAAAAATAAATCAGAGCAACACAAGACGAATATACAGTAGAAATTATTCTTGTGGTTCATTGTCCGATCTTGTGAAATTTTGCACTTCCACATTTCTCAGAATATTCCTCACATGACATGTTGAAACGCTTTGGTTTTAGGGGTCACAATGTTTTTCTGCTGTCAGGCCATAACCTTCTGTGATGAGGGATGTGTCACAATTAGACACAATTTTAAATGCTCAAATGTAAGAAATTAGAAAGTAAAACTACTGTAAAGCTGTATTCTCAACAAAGGTTTTCTAAAAATCAAAATAAGAAGTGAAACATGAATAATAGAGATATAGAGAGACAAATTGTGTGCTTCAGATTCTGTGTGTTGGTAAATAATTTCTCTGTGATAAAAAATACTTTTTTTAGGAATAATAATAACTAGTAATACTAGTTTTCCCAAAACATTATTTTGCAAATAAATGTCAGTTTAGTTTTTGTTCCAATTTAGAATATTTTCACTTTACACTCAGGAAAAACTACACGCAAATGTACCACACACGCTGCATGCATTACTGACTTTTGCTAGACTGACACACCTCACTAGTTTTCTTGAAAAATATAGCTCTGGGTGGGAGCTTCTTTTTTGTTGCCACCCACTGAGGCAGGTGGTAACATGGTTCATTGTGTTTCTTCTTTTCCCCCCTTAACAAGAATAGTGTTTCTGTTGTCAGCATATGACAGGTCTATGGCATGCTGTTGGATATGCTGTTGAAGGATCATCCTGAGACAACTCTTATGTGCCATTAAACCAGCTTTTTTTGCCTCACATCCTGTAAAGAATGGAGACCTACCTGCGCAGTTTATCGGTGAACTTGTCCAGCTCCTCTTGTGCCCGCCGCAGCTCCGTCTCCAGGTACTGCCGCGTGGAGTCAAACTCGCTCTGCAGCAGCTCCAGCTTGTGTGTTGTGTAGGAAAGCCTCTTCCGTAGGTCCTCCTTTTGCTCTAGCAAAGAGCTGCATGTGAACATGCACAGACATTAGATTATTGCGTTCAGGGCACACGGTGGAGGAACTGATCTTGTAACTTGTGTTTACTGTACGCTTACAGTATCTGAAGGCGCTACTTATCTTTTTAATGTACCCCAGTAGGCCATGAAGTGGTGATGAGAACATCATGAGAGGGTAATAAAAGCAGAAACATTTTGTGCAAAAGTGCTTTGCATGAAGAAAACACATTTCTAATTAAGAAACCAGGAAAGGATGCAGAGAGCATTTGGGCCATTAGAGCATCAGATTGTGTGTTCGGTATCAAAGCTCTGCAGGACATCACAGAAACCCAATCATCAGTGAGACTGGTGGGGTGTAAAGGGGGGTGTAATCTTCGATGAAATATGAGCCAATGAACTCTAATACATCATGTGAATGGACTGTGAAGGCTCAGATTTACGGAACAGCGAGACCCCCCACATGTAATTCAGCAAGAAAGCACAATGATGACTATTTTTAGAGCATGTGCATTACCTGGACTTCAGTCTAATAAAATTAGTGTGAGTGGGAAAAGAGGAAATGTCTGTTGCCATCTGTTGCTTAATGGACCCTGCATTGATGGACAGATGGAGGAAGGAGGGTAATGACTCTATCTGCAGCCGGATAACAGATATCAGGGAGTGGATGAAGATGTGGTCACACCACTCTTTGCACTTCCTGCCCTTGTATCGTTTTCTCCCATTGAACAAGATGATGACACATTAGGCCTTGGACTGGTTTATTTGAATGCTTTTTAGGTTACAAAGTGGAGGTATCACCCAGTTTGCAACTAATATGCATCATAATATTTCTGCAATCAGTGGATTAAAAAGTGGACTGTCAAAGTCCCTCGCAGTATCTGAACCAAAATATAGTCCTCTCTATGAATGACAACTCAATCCAGGGGCTGTTATCAGAAAAATTAATTTCACACTCCACCTGGAATGTTTGTTTGTTTGTTTTCATCTACAATCAAGTCAGTGAGTGAGAAATGCCTGCCCACAGAGTGATTCAATGAACAACAACTCAAATGTCTGGATGGCATTTCCCAGCAGCCCGCAACGCCTCACCTCCTGCTTCTGTTTGATTGGCAGGCATTAGTAGGGGAATACAGGTATTTGTTCTTTGATGGAGGATGAGTTTACGTGAAAAGCTCCAGGGATGAAAAATCCCCCATTAGTGACCTCCTCCGTGAACGGGAGCTGAGTCAGACGTAATGAGTGCTTTCATTCCGGTGAGATGAGATGACAAGGCAGCATGACTCCTGGACTTGGAGAGGTGGGATGAGGCAGCGCTAGCACGACAGGATGGCGAGAGGAGATACCTCGTGGGCGGATGAACGAACAAACAGATAAAAAAAAACGAGGACGGATGGGAAGACGGCATCCGAGAGATTCGCTCTTACCTCTTTTTCGAATGTTTGCCGCCATTTCGAGGGACTTTTAGGGCAGTTTTGCCAATGTAAATCTTTTTCATGGTTTGTCTGTGTTCCTTCCCTCGCATGTGTTTATACGGGTTGACCAAAGGGAGCCAGCATATGTGTTACTTCCCCAAAGGAGACCAGCTAAGTCTGGCCTGCAGAGTTACTGAGTGCTCTGCCTGTGTTGACCCTGCCAAACAAAGCAAACACACAGGTTGGCAACTGTTAGCAACTACGGTTCAACCAGCAATCTCAGGTGAAGGGAAAAGTTGATGAAAATGTTGAACTGAGGCTGCCGATCATTATCATTTTCATGACAGTATCCTCACAGTTTTGTCCTTGGCAGAAAAAGAAAAGCTGACACAGCATTTAACTCTGCTTTAAATTCACCATAACAGAACATTTTGAAGATTAGCATCTTATAAAAGGTTAACACTCATTGACTTGTGTCAAGCTTTGGTCTCAGTCGTCAAGAATTAGCATCAACGTTCATCAATATGAGAAGAAATCCGTTAAAAGGAGAGGTAGTGGATATTCCACAGCAACATTTAGGGGAAATACTGAGTGGTAAAACCTTTAAAAGCTTAGTTTCAATCATAAATATTTCTCTTTAAATATTCATGACCAAATAGAAAATCATCTTCATGGCACGTCTGATACGATTTTGACAGAGGTCTGGTAACTCAAGCCAACAACCCCACAATTGTGTGCACACACAGCAGTGATTTAAATACGGTATATCTTTTGATTGACACATTGAAATATGTGATATAATCTTTCCCGTCTGAGTGGCGCCCACTGAGAAGGGCACAAAGAAAACAAGAAACACGAGAAACAGCTCATGTGAATTTAATAAACCTTCTTCAAATTTGGCAGAAAATGACGCTTTAATGTAGAAATTCTTCAGGCAGGTTAAAAAAAGGTTTTTAGGACTTTTAAAGATAAAAAAAAGTGCATTTCTAAGTTTTACGCTTGTATTTATGTTCTTGTATTCTGCCTTGGATCAGTGGTGGTGGGTGAAAAGACTCACAGGGCAGATTTCGGACTTTTCTGTAAGGCCATGACACTGAGGATTCTTTTCTAAATATTTTCTCTCCGTCTCCTGAATGTGTGGGGTGTCTGCAGCACAGGTGCAGCTGTCAGCCCACGGACAAACAGCGTGGGTCATTAGACGTGATGAGATCAAAGCTCCTGTGATCTAAGCGCTGGACTGTCCACTAGGAAAGGAAACAGTAACAGAGTTTGCTTGTGACTGCAGAACTCTTGAGGGAGTAACCACGGTTTGGGATACTGTATCCATAGATACTGTACAAAAATATGTGTAAAAACCAGATGACATAGAGAAACATGTTGATCCACCTGGTTGCTGGGAGCTGATTTCTACTGCTAGCTGTGGAGGCAGGCAGATGTGTAGTCCTCCAGCTGGTGACAGCTCACCACCACCACCACTGGAGCCTTCGCTCCAGCTGCTCCCCTCTGAGTCATAGCACACCGGCTCTGGGTGCGTGTGTGCGCGCGTGTTTGTGTGCAGCATTCAGTGGGTGGGAACACATCGCATCACTCGGTGTGTGTACATATAGCAACGTGTGAGTTTGTGTCCACGTTTTTTTGCATGAGAACGAACCTGCCCGTGTGTTCTCTGTGCGTTTGTGCTGCGGCGTCAGCTCTGCCCATTAGCTCCCCTGCTCTCAGAAATGAAATACAGTAAACCAACACTGCCTACCAATAAAAGTGGAAAAAGGACAGCTGCTAGCAACACATCTCAGGCCACCTAATGGTGTCCGCTGTCAACCCGCCAACAGCACTCTTTGCTCATACACTCACTTCTTCCTCTTCCTTTAGCCGATCCTCACACTGCAGCAAAACCATAGACGGGGCTCGTTCAGATGGCGCTGCCTGCCACCCACTCGTGCCACACTGACATTTGAGAGCTTTGAAAAGGAGAGGAAGAGGGAGGTGGTAGTGGAGGAGGAGGACATAAAAGTTGGGAAATGGGGAAGCTGAGAATACTAGCCAGACTAGCTGCAGTTTGGCCAGAGACAGGAAAGAGGAAAAGGCTGTCTGCGAATTAGAGAGGAAGAGAGAAGAGAAAAGAGAGTGGGTGTAAAACGGGCACAGAAAATCTTAATTCTCTTTCTCCTTCCTCTCCTTTTCTCTGTCTTTTGCATCTATCCGTTTCTCCCTTCATGCCTTCCTGCTCACATCTACCTTGAAGATAGATTGCCTTTAAGGAGAAGCCCATACCACAGTACCAGACATCAGCATCGGAGCAGCAGAAAACCCGAGTGGCTGACTCATCCAGCTGCAGTAGAGAAAGAAGTTGAAGAGGACGCTACTTCTGCCCCATGTGACTTCATATTAACAAGCTAACCTGCAGCCACTCAGCCCGATGACATGCATAACATGACTCAACCATCTCATACTAGGACGCTGTTGTGCGTGTGTGTGGATTTTGCTGTTTCTCTGCTCAGCATTGATTAACTCAGAGCAGACACCTAAGCAGTTATACACCAACTACCAACATCATTAGCAGCAGCAGAGGATAATGACCCGCGGAGCGGATTTCATGTGCTGCTGAACGGCACTCGGCACAGGGGAGTGTGTAATCACGACAACCATCCCGAGAGGATTTTAGAACGAGCAGGAGAGGTGATGGAGGCTAGCAGCGCTCCAAATATAAACACAAAAATATCCATAGGTCTGTGCTGCCGAAACCCCACAAGCCGGCACAGACAACAGAACGAGTCCAACGCTGACACCAGAGCAAGACTTCAGCAGTGAAAATGACTGTGTTTTGTGTTTTGCTGCAGGTACAGTAGCAGGGAAAAGCAGAGAAGCAATCCCAAAAGGTCAGCATGAGTATACAAACAGGAGTTTTAAAGGAATATATTGACGCTTTACTTATTTGCTTTTGTGCCAAGAGTAAGATGAAAAGATGATAAAACACTGCACAGTTGTTGATGACAACGGATTTTACAGTGCTGGAGATTTAAACAAATAAACTCAAGATTGTTAAAGCTACATGTCAGCTGGAATGTGTTTCTTTCGTGGGCCTTAATTCCCGCTTTGCTGGACAAACCAGCTTTTCTTGCAGGTATCTCACACTCCGCACAGATGAATGAGGAGGGTTCCTCCATATATTATTGCTGTGAAGATCAGTCTTAACTTGACCTAAACACATTAGTCAAAATTGAACGTCCCAGCGCAGTTAAAAATCATATTTCTACTGTAAAGAGGTGCTGACCATGTTGTCTGACCACTAACTAGACAAAACAAAAGTAAAAGTCGGTGCACTGCAAATGCTTATAATATTATTAAATATATTATTTAACTTTCAACTTTCAGTTTAAAAGCTGCGTAGTTAACATTAACATTAATGTGAAGTGTGCAGCACATTAAACACACATACATGAGCGCATGCTGTGTGCATGTGTGTAAGCCTTGAGACAAGAAGGCTTCTAGCAAAGCTACAGGGACTTTATCTTCCTCCGACCCAGAATCCAAACAAGACCAAGTTTCCTTGTGATCACACAGACTGTGTTTTACAAACCAGTGGATCTGAGTTACTTATGCATTCGATTGGTAAAAAGTTTGTCCGCTCTCTTTCATTCAGACTGCCCATTTTTTCAGTTTTAGACTAAATAACTGTGCGAAATAAAATTGTGCTTTTTGCTCCTTTTTACACAAAAATACGGACCATGTTTGCCAGCCTTTTGCCACCAACCAAAGGGAGATAGGATAGAGAAGCACAAGCAGATTTCAAAAGGGTTCAGCTCATTAAAAATAAAACAGACACAAATATGGATACACACACACACACACACACACACACTGCCAACCATCACAACAGATTGTTTATGAGTGGAGCTTGAACGGACAGGCAGTGATTAGACACAACACAGGTACCACCTCAGCAAATCTGCTGCGCTGCAGTTTACTGCTGTGTGTTCAAAGTTTCCATAAATTTGTGTGAGTGAGTGAGTGTGTGTGTGTGTGTGTGTGTGCATGAGTGTGTGTAAGTGTTTGCCTCACCCTCTTATACTTATATATAGCGGGTGGCTCAGATGTACTTACGAGTCCATCCGTGAATCTCAAGAGGCAGCCTAAAGAGCCTCAACTCAGGGATGCATGAATGAAGCTTTTATAAAAAAAAGATGTGTTGAGGAAAAGTAAGAGAAAGACCACTGATGTGGGACCTGCAGCTTAGGCTCGTCGAGAAAGAACAGAAATCATTCTCTTTTATTAATGTGTTTTATTCCTTTTAAAACGCCCTCACATATTTGGAAGGTCACATCTAAAAGGTTTGTGGGGTTAAAACAGGTTTAAAGCAATAGTTGGGGGGAAGTAGGTTTGCTTTTCTGTAATCATTAAGTCATCATTAACTTAGCATGAAGACGCGAAACAGCTAGTGTGTCTGTCCAAGGGCAAAACATTTTCCTACATCTCAAAGGATTTGTGTTTAACACAATTTAAAACACATTTCTATGTATAAGTTTTGTTTTTACAGTTACATTTTATGTACACACTCAATATGCTAACTTCATATTTAGCATAAGAAAATAAGCATTGTCTGTATTTGAATGCAATCATCACTTCAAGAAATGTTCCACACGATTTGAATTAAAAAACATTCTTAATCTTTTGTCTTGCAACAAATTTAAAGCTGGATGCCTGCAACACACTCAAAAAAGTTGTGATAAAGGCGCGTCCACCATCATCTTTGTTTTTAGTTTACTTTAATCATGTTTGCACTGAGTTCGCAAATTGTTGTAGTTCTTTACTAATTGTTACAAGACTTGACTTCTTTGGGTTTTTTGTTGGTTTGTTTTTTAAAGTTGAGGCATGGACCCATCTCTACTTTACTTTACTTTACTTTATTTGTTTAGTGCTAGACAAATATATAATAAAGTTTATTTTATCAATTTTATGTGTGTGTGTGTGTGTGTTGTAGACTCACTTGAAGTACTTTTTGAACAAGTGCGTTTTTAATGTTTTTTAAAGGTGGTGATACTGTCTGCCAGTCGAATGGAGCAGGGCAAGTTGTTCCACCAGCAGGGACCACAAAGGAGAAAAGACTCGATTGTGATCTGAGACCCCGTGAAGATGGGATTTTTAGCCTCATTCCTTGGCAGATCTGAGAGAGCGTGCGGGAGTGTAACTTCCCCCGTGGTGTGTTAAAGTAAGATGGAGTAGATCCATTGAGAGCCCTGTAGGCAAGCATCAAGGATTCAAACTCGATGCGAACAGCTACTGGGAGCCAGTGAACAGAGGTGAGAAGAGGTGTGACATGAGTGTATTTCGGTGGATTGAAAATGAGGCGGGCCGCCGCATTTTGGACCATCTGGAGGGGTTTGATGGTGACTGCAGAAGCTCCAGCCAGGAAAGAGTTGCAATAGTCAAGTTTAGAGATGGCAATTGGCTGGTCAAAGAGCTGTGCAGCCTGTTGGGAGAGAAAAGACCTCATCTTTCTGATGTTCTTAAAACTCTTATTTTGACAGAAGAAATATGGTCGTTTTTGCCTAACTGACAATTCAAATCCAATTTTGGCCCCATGGCTGACCGATGACCCACCACTGAGGTTTGTTTCAGCAAAAAGTCATTACTAACAAATTCTCTGATATAGTAGATTCAGATTCAGATTCAGATTTTATTTGTCACGTGCACAATCATACACAGTACAATATGCAGTGAAATGCTTGTAAATGAGGCCGCCTATGAGGCTAGTTATATTTATTGTCTTGTGTAAATTTGGAAAAACATATTTGAAAGTTGTAGAAGTGACTCCATCTTGCCACTTATGGTCTTGATATACTTTGCACTAGTACTTGCTTGAATACTTTGTGTGTACCTGAAGGATTTTAAAGTTCACTCACTAACATGAACATTAGGGCCTGGCCAATTTTTCGTTACCCCTGGCTTTCTAAAAACAGGTTGTGCAGTACTTATCATGTAGCTTCACGGTGCTTTATGGACTGTGAAGCAGTATTGAGACACTGACATATTGTAGACACTTTGTAGATGTGTGTAGTTGCAGTTCTGTCATTGTTGGAGCTGCTGTTCAGCAAAACATGAAGTCACTAGGTTAGTGCCATGTGCCCGTACAGCACAGAGGAACTGATTCAACAGATTACCGTGTAAACGTAGAACTCCGGTCCAACGTCTTCCACAAAAACTGAGTTATGGTTGCTGTGATATGCATTGAAACCAATCAGGCCTCTACATGGCCAACTGTTTTTTCATCGTAAGGAATAAATCTAATCTGTACAGTTCGACCGCTGGTGTTAAAGGGGGCAAAGGGCATGAGGAATAACAGGGTTGAGATGATAAGATACACTCAATGAACCCCAGAGGAGCTGTCAGGAGACAGAGACCTCAGAGCAGGAGAGAGAGAGAGAGAGGCTGACTGTTCAGACCACAGAGAATAGTAGAAAGAATTAGTCTGTTAGACCAACACTGTCCACTTAAGCTGATCAAAACTGACCTCTAGCCTCTTCAAACCAGCCACTCTCCCACACCACTCTCATACAAATACTGTACGTCTGCTCGTCTCACCAATTCGCCCATGATAAAAGCAGACATCCAATTCATCATGGCTAACGCAATGGCTGAATTGTACAATTTAACCAACTCCAATTCCTCCAATCTGAACAACCATTTAGGTCAATTGTCCCTATCCTCTCAGAGGACCCAGAGGACTCTTGAAATAGCAACCTAATGCTGCACAATGTACCACTGAAACAATCTAGAACGCACTTGTGATTATGGAACCATCACAGTTTTGCTTGACGTTACACACATAACTAAAAATAAACAACGTTTCACACTGGATTCAAGCGTCTTCTGTGGGAAAGTCTAGTGTTTTCTGACCCATCTAATCACCCTGATATGTAATGTTTTGCTTCTTAAGGGTTACATGTCATCTAATTTTTTTCCCTCTGGTTGAATATTCTGACGTTAAAACTCTGTAAAACAAATAAATCTGTTTATCCAACCGATGTCCGTGGAGCTCTGCTGTCACCATGTAAAATTCGCAACCCTATATCCGCCACAGGAGCCCATCTAGAGCAGGAGCCCAGCCAAAGGAGGGACAGAAATTGCAAAAGTGAGAGAGAGCACAGAGATTTCCGGACATTTCATCATTCTCATCTTGAAGATGAGGTGTGTGGGTGGAGGTTCGGGTGGGTGGGATGCCGAGTTAGGGCTAGGCTCTCAGGTGGATTGGACTTCTTGTTTGACCTCGTCAAAGCTTCTTTAGAGGCCACACAACCTTGTTTCTTATTCAGCAAAGCAAGGAGTGAGGAGAAGAGGTGCAGGACTACCCCCTCTTATCTCGGCAGCGCTGCTATAATTCAATTAAAGCTGTGACACGGAGGTGAGGACAATTGATGCCTCACATTGAAGACACAACCCGTCAGATTAATTAGCCCTCAATGGCTTGTTAAACGACTTTTAAAGTGTAATCTCCCCGAAATCTTAATAATACCATCGGTAATCGAACACAAAAGGAAAAGCTCAGTTCTCTTTTCATCTGTACCAGATTAATAATCGTTCATTAGCAATAGTATTAATTAGAATATGTATGCTGTACGGCAGTGACTAAATTAAAACGAGAGAAAGAGGTAATTAGCCGGAGAGAGAGAGAGAGAGAGAGACTGCAAAAGCAACTCTCCTACGTCTTGTCCTGTTTGCTTTGCTGCTTTAATTCCCGTGTAATGCAACGTCGATCAGAAAAGTGGGTGAACACTTGCAATTTTATGATGAGCTCATTAAAATGTGTTCACGCAAGCATGTGAAAGGTTTACTTTATCACACAGGTGTTGCGTTAACACAGAGGACTGTAATTCATCAGTGACTTTTAAGTGATATTTAAAAATCACTCATCAGCTACTGTTACTTATAGTGATAGTGGTAAAGCAGAGTAGTTAATCAGGGTTATACATGCATTCCAACAGGTGACTGACTGTATGATGCAGGAACAGACATATGAGAACTACATTTCTGGAATCTTTATGCATTCGAGACTCATTAAAGATCCCTTTTAATTGATCTCTTAGTGAAAGAGATTTTTCACTAACGTCACACAACACTGCAGTGAATTTCAAGCCAAAAGATTCCCTGCATGCAGCTATCAAACCTTTCAGTTCTGTAAAAAGAAGAAAAACAGCCTTGACAAAGTATCAGAAAAGCAGATCATTCCTAACAACACTGCATCAATACACAGAGAGCACGAACTGACACTGCGAGCGCAGCTACATCACATACAAATGAGCGCACACACACACACGCACATATATATATATTTACACACGGAGGCACAGGCACGGCCAAGCCTGCTTTGTAATCCAAATTAAAGATGCAAACGGTGAAGAAGTACCTTCCACTAATGCAGCGCTTCATCCTGGTGACTGAGATAAAATCCGGCTGCCTAAGCCTTGCAGGGGAACGGAGAAACCCCCCCTTCAATATGCTATCTGGATTGGCTTACCCAGCTCTCCCTTAAAGCTCGGAGAAACCCCGACGTGCACACCACCCCACCACTGCTGTTGTCACCTCCTCCAACGCTGCCACGGCACTCCAGCAGCAGCAGAAGCAGCTGAGCCGGGCGGGAAGACAGAGGGAGAGTGAGGGAGAGGGACTGTGCAGGAGTAGAAAGACAGAGAGGAAGAGTGGGAGGGAAGGATCTTAAAGGAAGAAGACAGGGAGAACGCGGGGGCGTGATGATGGAGCGCTGAAAGATATGTGCAGAAAAGGGGAGCGAGCGACGGGGAGAAGTGGAGAGAGAGAGAGAGAGAGAGAGGGGGAAGCTTACCTGATACTATCTTTGTTGTTCATCTCTTTGTCAGGCACCTAAAGGAAATGACAGCATGTTAGTGGAGGAGACCCATCAAACTGGCCCGGGAGCATCGCTGCAGCACACACACTCAGTGGGAAGAGGAAAGAAACATACATATTCAGCAGGCATGCTCTCTGTTTTGCCCTGTTTTTTGTTTATGTTTCTTCGCCTCTCTCTCTCTTCCTCGCTCACTCGTGACCCCCACCGCCACTTCCCTTCCACTCCGCGCTCACGAGCAAGTCCACGCAGCGCTTATCAGACCGAGCCCGGACGTCTACATCTGCGCTCACTGGAGGTGCGAAGAGAACAATCATATCATACCAGGAGTGTGAGAGGAGAGAGTGAGGAAGAGATGGAAAGAGAGGAAGGACGGAAGGAGGCGAGAGGAGGGAGCGGAAACCTCCATTGCAGCCAGACTGCAGATACATGAGGGATACTGGCAGCAACTCAATATCCCTACTGAGGTGCTGAATCGTAGAGAAAGAGTAAAGGCAGACAGTAAGAGAGAGAGAGAGAGAGAGAGAGGAGAGTGTGTGGTAGCAGATAGAGAAAGAGTGGAGAGAGGAAGGAGGGGAGGTGATGGGGAACAGGTGGTTCAATCTGTTGAATCTTACATCTCAAGTCCCAGGCTGGTCGAGAGAACACATCTAATACCGTTCTCCTGTCGTTTCCAGAATTCTCATCTTCATTCAATTCTGTGGTGCAGGCCTGGTTTAGCGTGGCATGTTTTTCACGTCAAGGCTGAAAAGCAGACTTAACCATCGGAGAAGATGGGAAATCATGCCTGATCTTCAGGGTCAGTAGGAAACTCAACCGAGTCAGAATACTATGGAGAAACATTTCTAAACTGGGCGACGCTTAGCAGACTGAGCAGAAGGTTGTGTGCCTGTGAAGAATGTTTTGTTACTGCCAGGGCTCGTGTGAGGAGACGAAACTTTGCAGCGACACACACACACGCGCGCGCGCAGACTCTCACACACTGCGCTGCGATGAACACCAACAGGCTCCAATGCTTGCCTTTCAGCACCCACACCACCCACCTTTTTTTTCAAGCAGTTGCTAAGGTGACGGCAAAGGCTGAATTTTAATCAGACAAAAAAATTAAGGCAATGTGATGTACTCTTTTCTTATTAGGCGGCAGCAGCGCTGACTTTGATAATCTGTCAGGTATGTTTCGTGTTTCGGGAGAAATGCTGGCGGACAGTTTGACAACAGCAGGATCTGCTCCTCACAGTTGTTTCACACCGTCCACAGAACACAAAATAATATGATTGCACGCTCTGTAACAACTGAAATAATGAACGTTTCAAAATGAGATAGTGACAGGTAGATGGATTATCAGCTACCTCTGAGATGAATGTCATGCTGAGACGGCACATACACTCACTTCTGATGCAGTAATTGAGCTATCTAGCCTGTTGCATGCATGCTGCTGATGCTGTACGTCTGGGCAAACCACCGGTTGCTATATCACAAGAAAACTGTAATTTAAACAGGTTCTCTGCATCCACAGCCATTGCAGCAAGATTATGTCTCAAGCTGCGTGAATGATGGATGTCACACAATAAACGGCAGTGAGTGGTCTGACTCGGTAAATGACTGCATTGTTCCTTTCAGATTGTTTGTGTGGAGGAGCTGCTGGAGGGTAGCATGCTAATGAGCACAACCACAAACGCCTGTTCACTGGTCAGCATGAAGCACCCTCACAGACACATCTTCTTCATCATCATCATCATCATCCATCTGAGGTGCAGCCCCATCTGTGTGGACCAGCAGGAAAGTGCACACACCGTGTAGGTGATTATTCAGGTCATTGGTAATCAGTTTGGGTCATTATGAATATTTTGGTATTTTGCTTTTGATTTCATTTTTCATTTTGTGTCTCTCTGTGGTTATTTTGTATTTTTTATATGAATCACTCTACATTTGCTAGGCTAGAGCAAGGACGCCCGAGTGCAGTAGATTAGTTTTTTTTGTCTTTTTCCTCAGAAAGCAACAACTCATCATTTAAATTGATCATGATTAATATCACTTTTAATGAGACTGAGTAAGAATCGTGGCTTTGTAGTGTGTTTCTTTTACTATTGCTTGTTTTTTAAAATTTAAACTTTATTTGTTTCAAACACTACCTAAACTCTCCGGGACTGATCATGTCAGCTCGGAGACCCACACTCCAGCACAGGCTCACCAATACATTAAAGTTTATAGCAGCTTTAAATCTGAGAGTGCCTATTATCCTCGATAATGAGATTATAATGTGCTAGAAACGATGATGTGTATAACATAGGCTGCTTAAATTGACAAATCCAATGAGAGGTACAATAAGACTCTGCAGTACACCTCAGGTGAACAGAGCTGTTTTTATCATCACTCAGCTCACAGCCTTCTTCTGGTTCACTCTTCCCACATTCACCAGTGTTGTTTACGGCCGCAGCAGGGAAAAAGTACCCACTGCCCACCCGCCCAGTACCAAACAGCGAACAGACAGGTTTGCAAGTGGGTGGTGCAAACAGCAGACTGACACAGATATTTACCTCAGGAGTATGTGGAGAGGAGAGTGAATATTGCACTTGGGGTCACAAAGTATGTGCCGTATCTGCTGGGCATGTAAATAAGCATCTGTTTGCTAATTGGTTTGTGGGAACAGTCTGTCCGTATTGTGTTTACAGTTCATTTCCTCAGTCCTCAAGTAGGTACAAACAGTTGCAGGTCAGAAAATGATGCTTTTAAGCGAATAGTGTTTGGAAGGGTTTATCTACATATTGTATACGTGACCAAAACTAAACACTGCAGTCTGCGTTAGACAAAAGAACTTCCTCTCTTTTTACTCTGAATAGGCACCAGGCGTCGCTTCAGACTCTGCCAGAAACAGCTTCTACTCTATTCACAACATATGTTTAGACTGGGGCAACTTTCATCACTCACCATGTTGATGCCCCTAGGCAGAGAGACCGATCTGTAGGGGGATCTGGAGAAGTCATGGTGAAACTCCGGAAAGAGGCATGACATTTTAAAGCCTTCGGAGAACTGTTGAGGAGGCGGAATCGCGCGTGTCTCGCCTATCTCCGGGGGTGATCGTGTATCTGCTTTTATGTCGAGGTCGCGTGTCTTGTCATTCCTTCTCACGGTGTCAATGTCTGTCTCGAGATAGGTTCTTTGTGTCAGGACAGGGAGTGTCTGCTGTTCTTGAGGCTTCTTCTGTTTGGGTAGAGCAACCTGCTGATGGGGCACTGAGTGGGAGAGCTCAGGGCTGCACTGAGTCACCACTTGGATATTTTCTTCAGGCTGTTCTTGGTGTGTGCTGGTGGTGCTGGAGGGAGAGACTGGTCTCCCAAATGCCTGCAGGCAGCTCGGGTCAAGAACGTTGGATGTCACCTCGTCCAGGAACTGTGAGAACTTCAGTTTCGCTTCCACACTTTCATCCAGCAGCAACTGCAGTTTTGCACTTTTAGCTCTGGTGTGGGTTGCTGCAGAGCCCCTCCCCTCATACAGCCCACCCTTGTTATGGTTGCTGTCTCCTTCCTGCTTCACCTGTGGACGACATCTGCCACGAGGCCTTCTGAAAGTACTTGCTGCAAACCTCCCCCATCCTTTCTCATCTCTCTGTCGAATTTGAAAAGCTTCTTGGCTCTGTTTCTTGATTGAACTGTGCAGAAGGCAGGTCACCCCAGAGCTCCAGCTATAGAGGCTGCCAGTGCCCTCGCTGCTGCTCCGGCTTCCTCCTGGGCTGCAGCTGGGGACACTGGGGCTGGATGTCTGGCTGGGGGAGGACTGATTAAAAGACGGGCTAATCAGCTCTTCCAGCCAGACCTGGTCCCCATTAAACATGGGGCAGACAGTTGCAAAGGAAGTAAAAGAATTTGGTGATAGCTGGCTCGGCTTGTTTGGGCTGTTCTGCCAAAGGAAGCAGGCTGTGCTACTTGCCCTATCCATCGCTTTGAGTCCCGTCTGCATGGATGTGTTCTGGCTGTAATTGTTGAAACTGGCAGATGAGCCATGGTCTAGCGGACAGCTCTGATTTTAAAGAGTTTTACCCCAATCCTGCCTCATTATTGTGAAAGCCTGACCTAAAAGGGATCCAATACTTTTCACTCCAGGCTGAACAGATGGCCTCCTTCACTGCCAGGAAAACCTCCTGCTATGTCAGACAACTACATCCACGACTTAAAATTTAACGCAGAGAACCATGGACATGTCCTCTCATTGTAGGCCAGTCTAACAAAAGTGTGACGGATCTTTTAATATGACGATGTGTGTTTATGGTCATATATTCTGAAAGGAAATAAAACACAAGGAAAATCACTGCTGTTAAAAATACGAGGTGCAGGTTAATGAATGGAAATGTTCATACAGTCCTAGCAAGTGTCTTTGCCAGTTGAGCAGAGCTTACTCTGGGGGGTATTGTTCTCAATTAGAGCATCTATTGACAGAGCATGCAAAGCATTTTCAGCTTTTTCCGGGTCAGTGGTCATAGAACAGCATTGATCTAACAGTGCACATGGCAGATAAAACACAGACTAATGGACGGGCCTCTTGAGTAATGGATTACAGCAGTCTCATCGAAAATAACCAACAGGTATCGATCCTAGTGAAAAGATGTACTTTATGTTTGAAATGCAAAAAGGCTTTTTGTTCTGCAGTAACAGAACAGATGTTAATTTAATGAAAACATCTTAATATAATTTTTTTTATTATTTTAACTACAACATGCAATTAGAATGATATAATGTCTGTCATGTCATAAATTCCCTTATGGCGATAACATGATAGTTTGCGAGATGTGCTTATTTACTTCCTTGTTCTTAGTTTTTGATGAGAGCAGCAACAACCCAGGAGTTACAGCGACTTCCCACCATGCTTCCTTCTCGCCCTAACTACCCATAAAATTTAAATGTATGTAATGTATGTGATGAAACTTTCATTACTTAGAGAGACTCTTAAACTCTGCTGCCTCTCTGCAACAGATCGGTCTGGCAATGACAAAATGGATTTTATAGAATATTAAACTCAACTAGGCGTACTTTAAATCATGTATGGAATTAAATATGTATAAAAAGTTAACTTCCACTAAGTCACTGCTGCTCTCTGTTCAAAAGGAGTCACGGCACTCATACAAAATGTGTAGCTTTTTTTTTTTTTTAAAGCTAATTGGCCACGATAGCTTTTAATCATGGCTAATCATACTGCATCTTCTCTTAGTTCCAAATTCCACCATCTACATATACACATTCAATCTGTGTAACAGCTTCCACGTACCGAGCTGTGAATTCATATGGGCATACTAATGTTCATCAGTATTCAGGTGGTTACATAACTGCATCGATAATAGCTCAGTTGGTCTGTGCATGGGAGGAGAGTAAGAAATCGAATCTGGCAAGTGAGTGACAGCAGTCGAAATTAGATGCCATGTACCGAAAACAGCCATGTAGAGTGAGATCGTAGCCGTGAGTAAAAGTGGACAGAATCTAGACTGGAAATGGTGTTGTATTAGTTTTGCATATCTACTGTAGAGTGGGAGGAATCGAATGTCTCTCCATGTCGTCTTTAGACATGTGCTGTGTGTGAGGACGTACAGCAGACTTCTGGGGTTGGAAATCCTTTTAATATTTCAAGCCATTATGATATTATTTGATTTCTGAGGCCACAGAGCAAACTCTCATTTTTCACTACCTGCGCTTTACACCAAAGACATCTTCTTGGGTCAGACTGTACAGTGCATCTTGTCACGCAGGAGCCAGACTGTTTCACTCTCTAGAGGTATCATTAGTGCCACATCCGATGTGCAGGGTTTTAGCCATGACCGGGTGGCCTGCTGTACGCATGCGTCCCTCCAAAAATGGGCCCCACACCCAGCCTGCTGCTACAGCCCAGCCTGCTCACAGGACACCCAGGGGACCACCCTGTCTGGTACATGGAGGAGCACCAAGCTTTCAGCACAGAGACATATCTCTACATCATTTCCTTCCCACTCCATATCTCTTTCATCTTTCTTCTTCAGGCCCTCTCCATTGTGCCCTTATTTCTCACCATTCTCAGACTTTCCAGACAGACTCGGGCCTCTTCTATGATAAATGTCTTTAATAATCTCTTTTCAATCTCAGGAGGAGGAGAGGGGTGGGAGCCAATTTAGAACTATCGGCCTGACGGGAGAGACTGTCAGCCCATGGCTGCCCAGAGGTAATGGTGCTGAAATGGATTCCTGCTACAAGCGCAGAGGTGGAGATAATTGGTGATGCTTCCTTGCTCACTGGTTGCATTCTGCTTTCCCTTCCACTGCCTGGCTCAGCCTCTGCAGGGGCCACACTCCGTGTCCCTTGCTAAGCCTGCAGAGCAAACTTAATGCCACAGCTGATCTGCTCTGGCCATAAAAAGGGTGCCGTTGTGCTGCTCAGCTGTTACTATGGCAGTGTACTTTCCCTACACTTCTTGTCAGATCAGAGGCTGCTCCGCCATCTGTCCACGGGGCCTCATGTTGAACTCTGGTTGGACGAAATGATGAAAGTCATTTTAACCTGTGGCTGAATTACAGCAGAAACTGCATGGAACAGATATTATTTACGGCAGTGACAAAGAGCAGGGCAATCCCATTTCAACAAAGCGGAGATAAATCTAAAACGTTGGAAGAAAAAGTAATCTAATCCACTCCACTCTGCACCATTTCACGTTTTTACCCAACAAACAAAATGAGACTGACAAAATGTGTCGATCACACAGGAAGCTCGACCTAAAACTTCAGTCAACGTACGCTCAGCAAAATCACTGCTGTATTCTCCTGGCAGTCTTTCAAAGAAACAGGCGAAGCAGTGATTGATTTCAGTTTGTTAGAAGCATTTTCAGAGAATCACTTAAGCTCTTTCCACTTTTAGCTCTGCATATTGAACGTGCGGGTATGGTAGCGGTTTGCATCGTTGCCGAGCCTGTCAGTGAGGGCTAACAGGTGCTCTCGTGAAAAGCCAAAATGAGGAAACTGCATGTTAATGTGGCATCTGTAATCCGTCTCATGCAGAGACACTTGTCAATGCCTGTAGATCTGTGGGGTCGCTTTCAGAGAACCACACTGGGCAATCAAACGAGAAAAGGGCTAAATTGAATAAAGGCCAGATCTTTCTGGAAGTGTATAGATAGGTTTCCTGGGATCCCCCGCAAAACACACACACACACACACACACACAGCTGAGGCTGCAATAACATCCGTCAGACAGCAATTACAGAAGCACATAATACACACCACAAGGGTGATGAGCATCTGGAAGGGTGTTAGCACAGACAAGAACTGTGTATAGTTTAATCTTTACAGAGCATTCACCAACAGCTCAGTGCTGGATCAAAGACTTTGGGAATATAAACATATCCTCACACTAAAGATCCCTATCTAAAGCTTTAATTCTTTAGGGGTGGGAGTAGATATACCCCACTCACACTCATGAATGATGCGTCTATGTGGATGTGGGGAGGGGGACCAGCTGACCTCAATACATGTTATTACCATACCATAGTCTTCTGTCAACAGAGCGCTCCACCAACTCAGTCACACAGCAAATGGTGAGTGTGGCGTCGTGCAGCAGATTCACCAAGTTGCTCTCACAAGTGTCGACAGACTTCACGGCTGAACCGAGAGAGAAATGAGCGCCACCTGCAGAAACTCAGACTTCATCAACAGAAACTCATATTCTGCCATAAGTTCACAAGGAACTTCATAATGTGGCTGTTTGTGTCCTTGTTCACATTCTTCTAATAATATCCAGGTTTCTTGTCGCCTGGATGTAGTCATGGCTTTAGTTTACGTCATCCACTGTGTTCTTTAACAAATTCTGAATATCAGCTCTAACTCGAATTGTCAGAACCCATAACAAGGATAGTCCGAGTTATCCATGCAGGTGAGGTTAACTAGAAGTAGAGTGACGGCATGATGTTGATTTTCACCACTCAGCCACGTCTCAGAATGACAAAGCTACTATTTCAGTTTAAAAAGGAGAAATTAGAATCTGATGTTTCAGTCAGTGGTATAAGAATGAGGCGAGAGTTGTTGCCAAAATGAGAATTTCGAGGGATTTTATTTTCCACCTTTGATCGTTGTACAAATGGAGAGCATTCATCAATGGTGTGACACTCTCCAGGAGTGGTCAACCAACAAAGATCGCACCGAGAGTAAAGGTGTGTGGTAGTCTGAGAGCTCACAGCCACAGCTAAAGGCCTCTCCTGTAGAGTTTCATTTCAGCACTTATGAGTCCAGCTAGGTTTTTAAATATGAACAATTTCATAATGTTAGCATATTAAACAGTTTTCTGCATTACTTTGTTTATATATAAACTTATATTTATGCCAGCTCCTAAACCCTGCTATGTAAAGTGCCCTGAAATTACTTTTGTTATGATTTGGTGCTATATAAATAAAGATGAATTGAATTGAATTACTATAAAACAGACAGTATAGCTGATGTACATCTTATAATATCTGCATATTTCTGACATAAACCATGATGTTGGACTAGTTCAAACACTGGCACTAGACTGAAGTGGGATCACAAAAGTGAATACAGTTGATTCAGATGATTCATATGAACGTGTGAATAAAGTTTGAGGACAATCCATTCCCATTATTTCAGTCGACTGAGACTAGCATCTGCATCCTGTGTGCGGCTTCCACCCTGTACTTGTAGCAAACATTACATATCTGTGCATTCCTGTCAAAATATGGGTTAATTAAATGAATATAAATTGTTTAATAAATGTTTCCAAAATATCCAGAATGTGTAGGCATCAAGCTGTTGACCAAGGTAACGGTGGTCCAAATAAATTGCTTTCAGAAAACATCTACCTACAAATTTCTGGCCACTAACCAAGAAAACATATTTAGAGCAAATTGCTTGTCAAGAAGATAAATGCAGCAGCGGTGTGTGAGGATACAGTTTCAACTGTTGTTTTCCTGTAACTTTTCTTGAATACGTGCACAAACACACACACACACGCTCGGAGGGAAAGGCTGCCAATTATAGCAACTGTGTGATGAGGTTTCTCATACTGAGCCCCATGCTACCTTTGCCACTAATCCTTTGTTATTAATTATATCTTCAACAAGCCTACACAGTTCTTGTCGTGTCAGCACCGCGTATCCATGGCAACAGCCAGTTGGTCCCAGCTCTCGTCATGCACGCACACACACACACACACACACACACACACACACACTCGGCTGCCTGACAACACCATGCTTCGCTGCAAAGATGCTCCACTGACAAGATGAATAACTCAACTGTAGCGAAAAGATAAGAAAATTAAAGTAAATTCAGACCCCCAGAGCGATTCCGCCCCACATCAGCTTTTAACGGAGGAACAAAGCTCATAACCACCGACCACCGACTAGTAAAGATGCCTGTTGCTGCTGCATTGTCCAAGGGGATTAAGAAACATGACAGTCACAAAAAATCTGTCCCTGCATCCAACAGCATTATTCACTGAACGATAGATTGACTGTACTTTACATGACTATATGCATAAAATACTACTTAAAGAGAGATTACTGCACTACAACGGTGGATTTCTTTTTATCCATGGCTGCACCATATATATACACATATACGTGTATTTTAACATTTAATTATGAAACACTTTTAAATTATTATTAAATTATTCATCATCTCCACCTGAACGTAATACTAACTAATATTACTAACAACAGTTATAATAACCGCATGTATAAGAATATGACTCTTTTCTACGTACTTTTATTTTTTCTTTAACATTTTTAAACTTCTGGATAAAAGAAAGTGATAAACACTTTCCACAGATTTTACAATTGCAATACCTGTAGATATCAGGAAGAAATACTATATTCTTTGCTAAGAAAATACTAAAAAAAATTAATTTTTTACATCAATATTGTATTTTCAGTAAGTACCATCTTGAGAAACATTGTATTTTGACAGAGAAATTTAGCAGCGTAGTAAAATTAAAAACATCTAAATCAGTATTTAGGTTCATTTACATTTATAATTTGGGTCATTGTGGGGAGTAAATCTGATTTATGTTGTTGTTGTAATCCTTACAGTTTAGACCATCTCACCCGTATAAGTACTAGCTCAAACCACTATAAGAGGAATTACAATGCATCAGCCATTAAACTTATTATTTCCCACCGTACGCATTACACACTGCATCATGTTAATTTAATCCGAGAAGGAATGACGAAGATTTTTATCTGCAACCACAGGATGTCTCACTAACTTCCAGTGAGGTCTAATGAAGAAAGTAATTTGCATTTTCCTGTTCTCGCTGTGCCTTGCAATGGTATTTTGGTAGATGGGAGCTCAGTAAAAACAATTGCGGAACTAGATCTCAAAACACTGCGAGTGAAGAAAATGTTGTCTTTTTTATTTTCTTATTTTACTTTTTTGACATTTAAACAGTCTTTGCCATTGCTCTTTTCATTTTTTATGTTCTGGATCCTACAAGAAATGGCTTGCGTGCCTAATTAAAGACACAAGCGCCCCCTGATGGCTCTGTTTACCCTTTACATGTTAGTCTGGCAGTGCTCTACATCAGCTGAGGTCGAACTGACTGATAAATGTGACTTATCAGTGCACTGCTGACCCTTTGACCTAGGACAGTTTAATTTTATAAGGAAGTGACTCATCACAACAAGAAGCTGCAGGACAAGAAACCAATTAATCATAATGGCAGAAAGCGTCCTAATGAAATATGACAGTATATCCATTAAATAATTTCTTTATATATATTTAAAAACATGCAATGTGGCTGAAATAATATTGTACATTACATTTTTGTTTCATCAGTCTAGTTTTTACTGTTGTTTTTACAGTCTGGCGATTTCCGGGTGGGTTTAGTCGCCTCGCGGGAACATGTGATAACTCACATGTTGAAAAGGACATAAGAGAATAAAAACATCCTGATAAATATCTCTTTAAAACCAAAAGGTTCCATTAAATTAGTAACTTTAATGCAAGACACTATAAATTGGCATTTCTTGCCTGGCTGGTTTCCATTGAAATGCATTTGTAGTTTGACATTATCAACACTCAATGACCAATAATAACAAAATAAAATCATGTTTTCATAAATGTATTTAAATTTATTAGAAATTGAAGGTTTGTTTGGCCTTCTCATGAAAAAACACACACGAGACTGTGAAAGCTTTGCAACCTTCGGACCCTTCCATTTTTAAATTAGTAGATTTTCTCATTATACATAGAGGAGCTTCCTGTATTTGATTCGCATTAGAGCTGCATTACAAGCTTGTATAAGTTGCAACTTCTTGCAGCTGCGGTGGAAGAGCAGCTGCTCTTTGCTTTATCACAGGTGTAGCATCATTATGGGTTACTTACTAATTAAAATCTACAGCACAGCGAAGTTCAAAAGGTGAAGGTGCCTCAGTGTTTTGTGGAGTCACTGTGTAAAGTTTATATAAAAGTGTAAAGACGACTACAAAAACTCCTATATAAATATGAAAAATAAAAACACTTAAGTAAATCTTTTAAAAATGTAAACAAACATAAATATCAGACACCAACAGACATTGAATCTGATGTTTCCTTTGTAAAACAGCATAAAGTAAAACCCTGTAATGCACCCAGTGTTCGCCCGTAACGGTTCGTACAGAAGCGTGATCAGTAGGTTGGGGGGAGTTGGCGCCCTCTGCTGAGAAAAGGGGGGTGAGCCAGGAGTCGACAGAGAAGTGGGAGTGATCACTTTAGAAGTTAAAATTACAGCTTAAAGTTTATGGTTTGTACTCCAGTTTACTGTAGCAGTACACCTTTTTCTTTAGTAGTGTGTGTCTTTATGAAGACAGAAGTAACCCTGTTTCACCTGTCTCTGATGTCTTTGACGTATATGTTGTATCCAAAAGCCTTCGTATGCGTTGCTCAGATGGTAACTGTTGTCCAGTTTGTGTATATTAGGCTCTGTTTGACTAATAATGCATAGCTGTGACCATTGTGTGCTTATCCACAGTGTGCAGGCTTTGTTAGGTTTGACTGTCAACATTCTCAATTGTACTGTGCATCTGATCACTCAATTATTGCTTGTCTAAGTGCAGTCAGTGATATTTAGCTTAGCTATGGCCTTGCATAGTGGACGGGTCTGTAGTCACATTCTGACAAAGACCACACACCCTATACACACATATCCCATCAACACCATCTGTGAACATCAGAACAAACACCCCGAAAGAGTACATGACTCCTGTGTTCTGACCGACACATCATCAGTAGCCAAATCCATTTCACCAGCTAATAGATATCAGTAATAAACAGTAATAAAATCCTATCATCAAGAAAATAACGCAGTGAGAAACATTGTTGGCAGGTCTTTTTCTAAATAAAATATAATATTTTAGACTATAATCTTATCTTATAAGAGCAACCACACAGTGCTTAGTTACTTTTGACCAGTCAGAGGTTATTCCTTATTTACAGGCTGCTCGATGAGTTTCCCTTTGTGGTACTTCTGCCCGATCCCGTAGGGGACATGTGCGGAAATGGTTCCCATTTCCTTGGCCCCTTCAATATGGAACATCTGGTCATCAAAGAAGATGTGGGGTCTAATTTTCTGCAGCAAGGGCCCTTTAGGAGCCCCAGCAAGGAAGAGAGCCTCATCAATCTCCAGGCCCCAGCTGCGAAGCGTCTTCAGTACACGAGCACCTGAACTAGCAGCACTGCGGGCTGTGACTAGATAGGTTCGGATGGGACAGTTCAAACGCTCATTCTTGGCGTAGAATTTTCTCTGGAGCTTCCCTAGAGCCTCCAGAAAACACTTTAAGGGACCCTGCAAAAGTAAAAAATAAAGATTGACATGTGAAATACTATTATTATTACTACACGAGTGATGCAAAGCTCTTCCTGAAGGACAGGTGCTCCAACCAACTGGTCTATTCACAAATACAAATACAAATTTTATTTGTCACATACAATCTTATACAGTGTACAACCTGCAGTGAAATTGTGTACTCTGCATTTAACCCATCCCCCCTTGGGGGGAGCAGTGAGCAGCCACAGAAGGCGCTCGGGGTGTCAAGGGACACACCTGGTATGGGGGTTGACGACTCAGCTGGGAATGGAACCCGGGGCTCCTGCTTCCCAGCCCTCTGCCTTAACCACTCCGCTACCAGGCCGCCGCTGAGCTATCATGCTCATACAATGCTTCTCTGAGGTGTCATATTTAAACATCTGTTACCTGAGCAAGAGGTTTGTTCTCGAACTTCTTCTCGTGCTCGAAGAAAGTGTCCAGCCCGTGTTCCTTCACAATGATTTCTGACTCATCGGAGAAGAGGACGGCGTCGCCATCGAACGCCACTCTCAGCTGAGTGCTGCTCAACTCAGTCTCCGTGTTCTGCATAAACATTGTGGCTGCAGCGATCCCTGATGACCGAAGGGAGGTGAGAGATTGGACAATGCATGACTCATACTGTGAAATGCAAAATAAATCATTTGAAACCTAAACTTATTTTAATCGCCCTGACATCTGGTAGACACATTGTCAGCCCCTTATGGAAATGAACTGGAGGAGCTGAGGTTAAGGGCCTTGTTCAAGGGCACCACAGTCGTGTGGGATTGAACCAACGGGTTTCTGTTCACAAGTTAGCTTCTCTAACCTTTAGGCCCTTTATATCAGTTTGTTTTCATGCATATTATCATGTGTTTTGACACCACGGGCCATAAATCACAGGCTGTCTTCAGCCAGCTCCGTCCCGCTGCACAGTGTGGGTTGAGGTTTCCCTGAACAGCGTGAATGAGTCAGACAGATTCAATATGCGAGTGTGTAAATATCAGCGAAGTACAAACACCCATTAAGGCTGCTGATGGGTGACATTATACAAAGGTTTTTAATTTGTTGTGTGATAGGAATTGGGACTATAACCCAACAACAGTGTCGCATACCTTCATCTATGGCCATCGTGACTTTCTCAGAGTCTGCGGAGAGGTAAAGATTTGTCATGTAGGCCTTCAGGTAACCTATAGGACTTTTGCCTCCTGTCATGCAAAATCGCTCAATGGTCAGATCTGAAAGAATGAAAAAGGTGGACATATGTGAAGGAAGAAACCTCCCCAGAACCACATTGTTCATATCTAGTGAGCAGCAGGTAGGTGCTGTTTCTGTCACGGTTTGTCTAGTTCAGGATCCATGTGTTTTTGTTCTTTATGTACATCTGTTTGTTTGGTTCTGCATAGTTGTATGTAGACTACTTTACCCATCATCCCCTTGTCACCCTCTGGACTTCCTGGTTTTATGAATTACTACTCCCATCACTCCTGTTGCCTCTGGTCCATGTGTTTAATAAACTTCATTTGCATCAGCTGTCTCCAATCAACCAACCTGCTTCACGTCATATTAACCCTGCTTTGTCAGATCATCTCCCTGTAGTACCTTATGTTATTCTTTCCTCATTCCCTATTTTGGTACCTTCCTAAGTTAGTGTGCATTTGTGTCCACTGTGTTAAAACAATCAGCAATGTTTGTGCAGAATACAGCGCACCGTAGTGATTAATGCTGTTTATGAGACGCACTCCCACTTGGGCATGATTGTTGGTCATTAAGACAATGTCGAACAGCTCCTCGCCGTCTGGATAGAGTTCCCTCAGTCGCGCATTAACGTTCATCAGCGCCTGCGAGAGAGAACACACACACAAGATGTGGTGTTTAACACATGGTTACAAAACTGACATTACAGCACATTTAAACACACCAAGGAAGTTGCTTAAAAACCCACCTTCATCAGAATGTTTTGCACGAACATGCACTGTACTGATATATAGTTTCCTGTTGGCCAGAAACTATATTGCGATTTCAAAAATAAGGGACATTTTTGGTTTGTTGATCTGGTTTACCCATATGTTTATTTTTTTTAACTGTAAAATATTCCACTCGGCATGAATCCTATTCACTAGTGTTTAGTGAACAAACCCTTTTTATCCAAAATGCAATTATGTGTTAACGAAAGACATGGGGTAATAACATCAGAAAGGGCTGCATTCTTCCTCAATAACTTGAACTAAGAAATTCTGCAGTGGCTGCTGTCACATGTGCAGTTTATTCTATATAATTCGGCTAAACCATGAATTAAGGAACTTTAGGACAGGAGTTACCACATTCTATATGAAGCAAAAAACTGCTTGTAGAGAAGCAGAAAGTTTTGTACAACTACTAAATGACAGCAGGTCTGTAACTGATGTGCTGTCATTTAGTAGTTGTACAAAAACTATTCTAGTCAACATACGGAATCGTTTTGTGTATGTGACGGCTCAAAACCCATGTCGGACCCATGGACACTGAACACCTACCAGAGTCAGTTCATGGGATGTTCATGGAATTTCTTTCTGAAGGTTGGTGTGATTTTAGGGCTATTTAGCTGCCTTACGAAAAGTGAACTGAAACCTTATTTAAACCCAAAGAGGATCTTTTAAATTAGGTATTTGGGTCATTTTCTCCATGCATCACAAACATCTGCTGGCAGCGAACGTCTGCAAAAGGTTCTTCAGGCACTTCCTTATATTTGACGTTCAAAGAATGAAAGACAAAGAGGAATCTGTTATCAATCTGTCTTTGACAAGCAGATGGACACACAGAACCATATTTACTTTAAGGATGTATAGACTTCACTGATTACACTGGATCAGCCAGTTCCTGTCAAATACCTGTCTTTACATAAAATCTGAGGGTGGGATTAGATGTAACTTGACTGTAAGTCTCAGCACAGAAACCACACTGCCGGGTTACAGGTAGGCCTGAGTGTCAAGTGTGGACTCCCAGGACTTTAACGTAGAATTTATGCAGCCCAGTATCATACATGGTGGTCTATCAAAAATATTCACTCTCTGAACTGCGACACTGTGGCAGCACACTACTGTACCCATTAGCTTAGTCCGGGGTTACACCAATTAGAGGCAGAATAGGGCGGGACATCCTGTTCTTTTGCTAAACTGTAAAAATATTCTTTCTCCCTACCTTCCTGTCAGTCCGTTGTTACACACCAAAATATGTTCTCCAACTACTGGTAAGATAATAGTAAAAATGGCAAAGAGAAATTAACTGTCTTATTCAGATACCCTTCACTGTAGTGAGAAAGTATATCACAATCATCTTCATGAATGAGGTGGACTATGTATATAAATATGTATATAATACACACACTATTGTGTATTGCAATGAAGTCCGGCAGCAGATGTAAATAGCACTGTCACTTTCTGGTGGGAACTGAATATGTAAAAACCTTGCACTTTTTATTTTGCTTCTCCAGACACCACTACGCCGCTGGCTGTACCTTGACGAAGGGGAAGGCAGTTCCTGGTTTGAGGGGCTCACTTTCATGCTCCAGCTGATGAGCCACGTACGTCTCTACCCCGTCAGCCTGGAAGATCTCCCTCTCTTCCACCATGTTGAAGAGGGTGCGAGAGGACACGGCGATGGTGACGGCGTACTGGGGTTTGGGCTGGGAGGTAGGAAATGTTAAGTATCCTTAGCTTATACTAAAGCTAGGAGTAATAAAGCTTTCACGGGATACTTACAGGTCTCGGTTTGTTTGATTTGAGGTTATCAAATGCAGCTTTGGCCGCAACCCAGTCTTTTTCCTCCGCGCCTTTCTCGTTCTTGGCCGAACCGTGTGTCTTCTGCTCACTCATTTTCACTAACTTGTCTGCGTCCTGTTGCACTGACGCAACACAAACGAGGTGAGGCGGCTGTGGAGAAAAACTGCGGAAATGTGGCGAGGGAAAGCCCGGTGGGCGTGTCCGCAGTGACGCACGCAGGCCTGCGCGAGTTGGCGTCCCTCCTGAGAGAGTAGAACAGACATCCATCACACGTGTGCAGCTGGAAATTTTGAGGAAAACTTTGTAAACTCTACTTTCTATAAATAGATTTTGATATTGACACATCTTTATTTATGAATCGTGTAGAAAAGAAACAGTTCACAACGTTTATGTGGAGCGTTTATACACTCTGTGGCTGTAGACTGCAAATAAATGTTTAAAAAGGTTGATTATTAATATTGATTTGTGGCTTACTGAAAATAATACAAATTTTATGCCGTCTTAGTGCAAATAAACAATGAAACTATTTTATTTTACAACCTTCATACAAAGTCATTACCATTGATTATCACTTTACAGCTGTTTGCAGCGGCTGCTTTGTGCAGAAACAAAACGGCACGATGCATGTAGAATAAGGATGGTTTAAACATTGTTAAAGCCAAAAAATGAATGCAATTAAATCTGCACAAATAAAATTAACTCCAGACTCCAGGGAGTCAAAGGAGAAGCACCAGACACAAACCTTAATTTACCTTTGTTCAGACACATTTCAGTTTGGCATTCATCATGAGTTGGACAAGAAGAACAAGAACAACCACTCTTAGAAACCTTTTAAAACAATACACAAATAACAAGGCATTGTACACTGACATGTCTCAATGATCAAGTCATTTATGTCATGAATGTGGGTACCTACATTTTTCTTAATCTTCCAAATGTGGTACTATTTTGTGATTAAAACAAAAACCAATGACAAGCCCTTCAAAACACTTTTGACTATTGAAAATTAAATGATCTGGAAAGAAACCTCTTAAATGTGGCTTTTCATTCAGTCTGTGTGGTGACAATGTGTTCAGTCTTATCTCCTAATAGCACCTTCGTGTGCTGCTGTGGAAATTTAAATTTATCCACATGGGGAGAAGAACAGCACACGTCATCCAACCTTTTACTTCAAAAATTAGTTTTGAATGGAGACACCTTGATTCTTTAGTGCAAGTAGCATCATTGCACTGGGCAAAAAAACAAGAACAATTAACATAATTTTTTTAAATTATTTTTTAGGTCTATAGAGATTTGAGATTGAGATTTGATAATTAAATAAATACAATATTTTTTTTTATTAGGCTATATGAATCAAGATATGTAGGATGTTGGGTGAGAATGGATTTTATCTTTTGGCATAATTCGGGGTCACACTTGATCCATTGACCTGTGTTTAAAAACACAGTCATTAAAAAAAGATACTCATAAGTCTTTAATTTAGACAAGAAGGTCCGTCAGAGAGGTCCCTCTGATAAAGTTAACTTTCCCACAATCTGACAACCTAAACTTTAAAGTTGTTTTCCTTAGTGACTCTTAAAACGTATCTGTGATGAACTACTAATGTTTTATTGAGCATTCATAAAGTTTTTTTAAGGTGCCTTATCGATAATAGCTGTACAGGTAGGCTTTATGCGTTGCCCATTGGATGAGATGCTTATATGTATAGCATTTATAGGTCCCGTGTTTTAATACAGTTTAATATAGTGGCCCTGCCTGTGAAATATCTGCGTTAACACAACCCGTTAAATACACCGTCCACCGGCACAGCGTTGACCCCCCCCCCCTCCCTCCTTCGTTCCCCCAGAGTTGGTAGAGTCCGGGACGCAGCATCATGGCGATTGACGGTAAGTACTCGGACTCAGGTGTCCTGCGGGACTCGGGAAACTTTGCTCGGGACAGAATGAGAGCTCATTTTGTTTAAGCTTTATTCAGCGAAGGTGGTGCTGTAATATTTTACCCCGCGTCTTTTTAAATGACGCTGTGAGTACCGCAGTGCTCCGGAGCTGGGACGGCGGCTAACTAGCTTCACGGGGCTTGTGATGCTGAAGTGCGGACACCATCAGTAGTAATGCGGAGACAGAGACACACACCTGACTGAGTCACGTTGGGATTGAAAACCTATCTCTAAGATTCATGTGACCGCGTAGCAAATAATTCAATATATATTTTGGGCTTTAACGGAAAATCACAGCAGCAGCAACTACTTCGATTTGCTGTAGTTAAAGAACTACATTTGTTGGCGGATGAATATTTAATGAAATTATCAATTAAAACATAACGACGCGAGTGCAAAAACCACTCCGCTATCGCGGGTGCACGTGCTGTGAAAACGCTCCATAATATCTGTGAGCTCTCGTTTAAATTCATCGTTATAACGGGAACGGATCAGTGTCTCTCCGTGGTTTCAGTGAAAGCGACCGGGACACCGAGCACCGAATATAGCATGCAGTCAGTGAAGTGTGGGCGCGCGCTTGTCCCGTAACGGTCATTGTGTCCCGTGCAGCCATGCGTGCACGCGGCGGCGCAGCGCTGTTTGTTGATAGACGGAGAGAGAGGAGTCGTGATTTCATGAACACACTTCAGCAGTGTCTCCCCGTGGGCAAGAGAAGCACCACGCATTACACTTCAGTTACGTGCAACTGCTGTTAGTAAGCTACAGTATATCAGTAATACGCATATAATCTACAGTCTGATAAATAACCCCCAAACAAAACGACCTGTTCCCTGCTGAACTGCTGCCACTAGTTTTATTGTCCTGCTGCTGAAATGTACAGAAATAACATGGGACAAGCATAGCATTAGGAAAATACATACAAATATGTTTACATTTGGTAATGCAATTAACATTTGTCAGGTTATCATTACACTTGTCAGAAAAGGTTGCATGAAAAGGTGAAAAAGGGAGATTTTAATAAAAGCTGTGGTGCATCAGGGTAACTGTGGGATTGCATGTTTCTGTAGCTCACACTAAACACGAAATTAAAAGTCCAGGTCCCAGTGATTCTAGATACCTATTTTATCTCTGTGATAAGGGTGAGTGGTGGACAACAGTGATAGTGCATTATATTTTGAATTTATTATCTCTGCCAGATTAGCCAATGGAAAGTTTCTCTACCATTAACTGAATTGGTAAGGTGTGTCTACTTTTTAAAAAAGTTTTTTTTATTTTCAAAAGCTTTCTCTTTGTTCTGGCATCAAGTCAGTGAATCAGAGCACTTTTGGCATTCGATCCTTTCGAGAGAACACATCCATGGATGATTTGAGTGTGTTTTGGGTTACAAAATCTGTAAACAAAGACATATCCACTATCTTTAATTACTAAATTCTTCCGTCCGTAGCCTGATACAGATCTGCTCTTGCCATGCTCTCACTGTAGACACCTTAATCATTAAATACAGAAGCACTGAGCCAAGAGAGATAATGTGTGGAAGTAAGGGTGAAAGGGGGGGGGGCGTGAATGTGCAAGAGAGTGTCAGTGTCCTTCATTAACTTAAGCCTCAGGGGGATTATATATAGACTCTGACGTGTAACAAGAACCATACATTTTAATGACTTGAATACTATAAAAATATTTAACTGAATAAAAATAGTTACTTGGGGAATGTATTTTTTCCCCTAAATTTTAAATGAATCTACTTTTAGGTAAAGTTTGAGAAATGCATTTTTAGACTCTGGTTCTAATAGGGATTCTTGGAATGATTACTTCTGCACATCAAAACCACCGCATGGTAACACACTGCGCTGTTACTTTCGCTCTTATTAAAAATTCATTGCAGTAATAAACAGTGCATTTAATCTGTATAATTTATTGGAGTGACTGTTGGTCAGTAGGTGAGGCAGTTGTCCAGTTAGCGCAGGATTGGTGGTTTGACTCCCAGTTTTTCCTTGCCACATGCTGATGTTTTCGTTGAAGTACAGCAGCTATTATTTTATTTTATAAATACATTAATGGGCTTTACCACAGTTTTTAACCTCTGACTACAAACTTTTTATTTTTGTTTTTCTCCCAGGAGGGGGGAGGAACTGTGGTGCTCACGAGCTCATCTGTGCCAGACGAGGTAAATCCATGTCGCACCTAACCATGTCACTGCACACAAGCATCTATATAGATGTAGATTTAGATTTGTTATCAGCGCATGTACATTTGGCTAATGTTTGATTGTACATATCAGTTTAAAAGCAGAAAGGTGCACACCCAGATATACATGCAGTTCTCCACCTCCTCTTTCCTGTTCATTTTCAAAGGGTTTGTTGTATAGAAAGTTTCTTTATATGGGCCTGGGGAATGATAATATCTGTGTTTGAATTATGTATGGCATATCAAGTTTTAGTTCACTTCAGCAAAAGAAGGCAGCTGTGTGGTCATAATTTATTCAGAGTGGAGCTTTTGTTTCGTATCAGAGGCACATGTGTAAGCAACATTTCTAGATTGCCTACATACTTTTAAACATGAATGCCCTATAAACTACATCACCACAGCATGAACTACACAGGTAAGTTTGCTCTGGTCTAAACCTAATAGTGAGATAAGTTATTAAATAACTACATTAAAGAAAGTTACATTTATTGTCAGCAGCATCAACAAATTTATATTTTTGTCTACGTCCAATTTATGCAGGAACATAACAGAATAATTTTTTGTTTTCCTTTCGTAAATTTGACACAAATATTTAATTAAAAAACCTTGTGTTTTTCTGAGGTTATTAATTTGTTGTCAACATGCTGAGTGGTTCATTTACTGTGTTTGTTCGTGAGTTTACTGGAATCATTGCCTGAAAAAAGCATGTGGCTCTGCTGGTAATATAAATATCAGCCTTGGGTATTATGTAAAAATATAATTGATGAAAGGGTGGGGTCTCTGAAAAGCTGTCTTGATACCGCTGGACTTTCTAGTGTATATTGACAGAGTGATTAGGTTACCTCAGGTGTATAAATTATTCAGCTGTCATTGACATTTACAGAGCAGGTCCATGTATGAAGCATTATCACAACCCTGGGGTACAGGGCCTAAAGCGCTTCGTTTTCGACAGATGGCCGTTGTGCCATGGTTGCAGAGGTCATTCTGGCTCAATCAACACGACTGTCAGCAGTGAGAGTTGATATGTAAGCCTGGCGAGTGCAGGAGCAAGTGTGTAGGGGATTTATTACATGCTGGATTACTTCAGAGCAGGACAACTCTTTTTCCCCAACTTGATCATTTGCTATCCATAGCTATGGAAGTAGTGCTTTTGGAGAACAGCTGGATTTAAAGAGGATATTTTCATTTAGATGAGGTAAGCTTCGGCCGCCACATCTCTCTCTTATCGCTCTCATATTCCTCTTGCCATTCTTGGGAATTTAGCATGCATCGCCGTGGTAGTCTGCAGCAGGCAGCAGCGCTAGCTGTCAGACTGCAGTGGTCTCTGCCTGTTGCCATGGTGAAACAAGTCTGTCCACAAGAAGTTGCGTTTCTAGTCAGGAGGTTTAAGAAAGTATTATTCTGTTCCACTTATCATTTCTTCTATTTTAATTCTGCTCTTAGAGAGATAATTCTACTGTATCATTACTTTTAGGTTCGCCAGTTGCACTGGCCTAAAAAGCACCTCTATTCAGTTTTTAAATGTTTGCAGCAACTATAACTTTTATTATTAATTAGTTTACTGAACACAACCTCAATTAACCTTACAAAAATGTTATTGTTTCAGCTGTTTTTTGCTATAGTTTCTTTCATTTTTATATATTCGGGAAAATAAAAAATAATGCCCTGGTCAACATAGCTAGAAAAAAAGAGCTCAAATCTGCATTACTGAAGCTTTCCTAAAGTCAGTTTACAGTAGAATTAGTCTAAGCTCTGTGTGTGAATGGTTCTTTTTCAACCTGTAACCATACAAACTAACGTGGTTAGTTAATAAAAAGCTAACTCTTGGCCTTCCAAGTTAATGCTTGTGCACTACTGTAGCTAATCAGGTGAACATAATAAACACACAGTATAGACAGCTTCATTACAATTTCAGGTTCACATGTAATTCGCTGAAAATAGCTTAGTTGACATACAAATTCTTTCAGGTTGGTGTGATATAAGATATTGTTGGAAATATGGATCAAAGATAGTATTGTTGTTTGATTTAAGTACCAAAACTGAAAACTCAGACACTTCATATCAGTGAGCATTGCCTGCAGCGTGTTTAACTACCATTTCCACTTACATATTTTGTCTTTAGAAATATCCCTCCTGCTTTATTGTCCACAGCTTCCCCTTTTTCTTCAGCTATTACATTGTTGCGGGCCTATCTAGCCCATTAAGTGCCAGCTTTACTTAAGCTATGTTTCAGTTAGATACAGTCCCTCTGAGGCGCTTATAAAAATAGCACATCAGCAGCACAGAGCTGCATGCTTACACAAAGTATTGCTGGCCTACATACGGTGCTGTAGGTTGCATTTGGTTTGCCTTTGTAGGGGAAAAAAACTCTGACTTTTTCAGAGTCAACTGACAAAGCAACATTGGGAGAGTTTGCATAAGATGCCTATCGTCAAATTCATTTGAGGGATCAAAGAAGATTATTTAGCTTGCAGCTATTTGTATTTTTGTATTTATATCCACAGGAAAATTTGTTTCTAAAAATATAAAAACTGATTTAGAAAAATAAATGTTATAACATGTGTCTAATGTTTGGTTTTATTTTCTGTCTGTCTTTCTTTTCCTCACCCATCTCCTCTTTTCCCTCCCCCTTTATTGCTTTATCTTCTTCTCCCCAGTCTCTCCTGAGCTTATGGGTGTCCTGTCTTCCATCGCCGTCTTCATGGCGTTGATGGCTCTCTTTTTTCTGTATCTCAGCAACAAGCTTTCAGTGGAGAGTCCTGACGATCTGTCACAGCTCAGCAGCTATAAAAACACCCCAGCAGGTACTCAACTAGCTAAGAATATTATAGTGATTTTTGGCTTTTTTGGCTAGCTAGTTGATGTAGGATAACAAGATTCAAAATTATGCTGTTTGCTTTTACCATAGTTGACACCAGAGAAATGGAAAGATCCAGGGATTGAATTGATGCCCGATTACAACACAAGCCACATTTAAATATGATATGATTCTGTCATAAACAACATACAAAAAAACTGAACTGAAAAGGAAATTAAACAGACAACCTGTGCATGCAAAGAGAAAGTATAAATGAAATAAAATAAAGAAATATTATGTATTAGATTTCATAGAACCAAAGACTGCAGTGCCGCCGTTGTATATCTTGTAAAAGTTGGGACCTGCAGATTTAATTAGGTTTTACTCATTATAAACAAATAAGATTTATTGAAATTCTAGGTATGTTTGTAAATCTTCTGTCCTAAGCAGAAGACTTTGATTTTCTTTGTGATTGTAAAACATTTATAGTGTAAATGATTCTGATGACTGGTAAAAATAACATTGCATCCATTTGTCTTTCTTTTTACTTGTGCGTGGCAGTTAGTTGATGAGCTCCGTGAACGTGGCGTCAACACAAGGTACACGAGCAGTCACAGCATCATACTGGTTTTTATAAAGTACCAGATTAATTCTTAGGACGAAAAAATAAAAGCAAACAGTAAGGGTTAGGTATTATTATCTGTTATAAATCTCATTTTGCAGTTGTTTGGTGCAATGAGGGATTGCCACGTTCTGACTTACCTTAGATCTGGTCTAGTTAGACCCAGTTGTGAGGACAAAGCCGTCATAGAAATAGGCACAGAAATAAATTGGAATTATCCTTTAATGTATTTGGATTCAGCACCTGTACTGCAAAATAGAGTCTGATGTTATATAAAGTTGCTCTTGTGTTTCTGTTCCAAAACGTGCTGCGTTGTCATTTTCACCGTAGCCATATTGTTGTGGATGAATATTGGTCTGACCACACACTTTGATGCTGCTTTCCCACCCTGCTAACAACCACATGTCTATGTCAGTGGCTCTGATGAGCTAATCTAGTGGTCAGCGCGGTGACAAGATCCCCAGCTGAGACATGGCCTTCTTCAAGAGCTTCCAGCAGAACCTCCCATCTGTCAATATTTCCTCCATCTTGGACTCAGTCACCAGCCGCGTAGATGATCTGGCCAACGCTGTCAGCGATGTCACTTATGCAGTCAGTGACCAACTCACTGAACAGGTCACCACTATAATCAACAAGGTGGACGAGGGGGAAAACAGCAGCAGCGGGCAGGAGTCTGGTCAGACTTCCGGCTCACAGGAAAGGAGGCCCAGCAACAAAAGCATATGGCCGATGTCTAAAGACTCAGAAATAAGTCACTCAATTTCAAAGAACAGCCAGACCAGTGATTCAACAGAGGCAGAGTACACTCCAAGCCAGCTGGAGTGGGAATGGAGGGACGGATGCTGGCGAGTTAAAAAGACAGAAGTTGAATTAGCAGAGGAAGAGAAGCGGAAGAAAGAGCAGGAGGAGCTGCAGGCGGACAGAGAGCGGCGGAGAAAGGAAAGGAGGGAGAAGCAGCTGGAAAAAGAAGCCAAGTCAAAGAGAAACAAAGAAGAGTCACAAGAGGCAGAGCTGGAGGAAGAAGCTGATGCTTTAGAGAAAACAGATGGCAATGGAAACCAAGCTGCTCAACTTACGAGTGATGAGCACGATGAAGCTCTCCAGTCACCTAGTAATGAAACTGAAAATATGTTACACAAACACAGGCAAAACGATGAAGGAGAAGGGGAGGAAGAGATGGAGGACAGTCTGGAGGGAGGGGGGTCTGATGAGGAAGAGGCAACAGTAAAAAATAACAAGTCAGACAAGAGAACGAGGAAAGTGGTGAAAGAGGATTTAAAGAAGGCAGAAACGGCATCAGATGGGGAGAAAAAAAAGCAGAAAGAGAAGAAAAGCAGGAAAAAGAAAAGCAACCAAGGTCAGAGGGTGTGCTGCTTCCTTTGCACGGCCACTTTGGGTGTTCTCTTCCTCTCTTTTTCTTTCCAAAGTAGTGTGAAAGTCAGCATCTGCAGCTCTTGTTTCACAATCTTCTTTAAACGAAGCACAGGTCTTGGTTTGTCAGATAAATGTCCTGTTTGTCATGTGTTCTGTCCAGAGAGAGTTTTGTCAGACAGCGAGGAGGACGGGGGCCCAAAGGCTCTGGCCCAGCAGAACTCTACTTCTGTGTGGAGCAGCAAACAGGCCACTGAGCAGGGAGGATTCAGCAGTGAAGCCTCCAGTGAGCGAGGTGAGGGAATAGGCTCCACAGATAATCTACTCATGTTAAACACAGCATTGTCCTGGCCAAGACCGTGTTTGGTTGAGTTTAGTTGATTTGCTCTTTATATTACAAACAGGTTTCTAGTTCAGGCTGTTTAACTGATTCCACTGAGTCCATTACCCTACACATAGAACTCTACATGGTATTCCGTAATACAGCATGACTTGACCAACGATAACAAACATTGAACTTGCACTGCACCATCCTGGCATTTTAACCATCCACCTCTGTCAATCATCCTATGCGACAGTGAGTTTCCGCATGCTGCTTTGCTTGAAGCGCATCCATAGCTGGTCAGTGCACATAGGGGTGCAGGATGCTTTAAAAAAGTGCAGTACACATACCAAACCCACGTATCAGCATTTTAGCTTGTCTACTACCTGTAGATCCACATCATTAGTCAGATTAGCAGTTTTGTACTTGACCACAGTACATTCTTTACGAACGCTATTATTAGCTTGATGCTAACACATAACTACCATTACCATTAATATGCTAGTTAATTAGTATTAATTAGTTAATTAGTATCACAACTGCACTAATGTTACCAATTAAAAAAACACAAATATACACAATACTTATAATTCAAACTAAAGGTTTTTTTGGTGTATCATTAAATAGTTAACTTGACTCCGTGGTAGACTATTTAATCCATACATAATGAGAATGTCTCCAGTAACACTGCTTCCGTATCACATTGCTTCTTTTGTATTCCTCTCTGTCATGAAAGCAGTCAGCAGCATCCAGAGGATAAAGAAAGATGCATCCTTCAATGAGCTCCAGCCTCCTCCGTACCAGGATGAGGGCTCATCCCGTTCTCGCTCAGAGCGAGAGGTTAGGAAAGGGTCGTCCCACCGGCACCGCGACAGCCCCTGCTGCTCCAGTGAGACCAGTGAGGACCAGGACACTGAGAGCTACCTCAACAAGGGCTGTGAGGAGGACATACCCAGTGACAGCACTGCTGTTCTGGGTCCAGAGGTGGGATTAAAGATTCTGTACATTCCTGTAAAGGTTTGTTGGCTTTCTAGTGCCCTGTACACTGAATTATCAACACGTTTTGATAAGCTACAGTATTATTATTACAAATAACATAACGTAACAGAACACATTTATGTCAGTCTACTCATTCAATTAGACAAGTCAAAAAAATGTGACTTCATTTGCAGTCATAGTTTCAGTTTCCTACAAAATCTTATAAAATAAAGTACATATATATATAAAATATATTAATGTTTTTATATTTGTGTGTGTTTATTTTAAATATAAGTTGAGAAAATGTTTAAATGCAATTTACTGTGATGTTGTGCATTAGAGAAACATTGGGGCAATTAAACCCCACTGTGATGTGATATTTCACGTGACAAGACCCCAAGTAATGGAAGGGTTGCATCAATTTCAGCACATATATCTGCGGTTCGCCAGCCATGGGATGATCAGATTGGTTTAATGCAGTAGATTGAGATAAAAGTGATATTTGCTATAAAGGAAGCAAATGGTCTGTAACATAAATAACAACAGAAGAAAACTGAAATGGACTTGGAAATGGGTTGCAACACTTTGTCATCCACTCATTCTTCTGCTTCTCTCATTCTTCTAATTCATTCAGGATGGTTCAGGTCTTCAGTTCCCCACAGCCTATGAGCCAGAGCCCCTCGCTCAATATGGCACCTTAGATGTCGCTTTTGAATACGACTCCAGCGAGCAGTGGTTGGCCGTGACAGTCACCGCAGCTACAGACATACCTGCTCTCAAACAGACGGGCAACATCTCATGGCAGGTTCACCTGGTTCTGCTGCCCACCAAGAAGCAACGAGCCAAGACTGGTGTGCAGAGGGGTCCGTGTCCCGTCTTCACAGAAACATTTAAGTTTTCCAGGGTGGAACAGGAGGCTCTGGGGGACTATGCTGTTCGCTTCCGCTTGTATAGTATCAGGCGAATGAAAAAGGAAAAGGTCCTCGGAGAAAAAGTGTTTTATCTGACTAAACTCAACCTTCAGGGCAAGATTGCCTTACCTGTCACCCTGGAGCCCGGCTCTGAACTTACAGTAAGTAGTTATATCTTACTCTGTGCACTGGGATGTTGGACTGACGAGGACAGCTGTATCTGTTTCTACTAATCGTCCAGCCACAGTGGTTCTTTCTTCTTTAAATAACCATCTTCATGTTCTGTCATGCAGGGTTGTGGCTCTCTGGTGAGTGTCTCTCGCAGTGCTGGAGCGCTGTCCTACCGCTCTACGGAAGACTCGTCCTCACCAGAGGTCCTCCTGGGCCTCATCTACAACTCTGCTACGGGACAGCTATCTGCTGAGGTCATCCAGGGAAGCCACTTCAGATCCACAGCGTCTGATAAACCAGTCAGTAAGTACAACAGCCGCCATGTTAAAGAGTTTAAATCCTGGGGTTTCGTGACAAATATATATTTTCTGTTCAGAAAATATATATTCTTCCTGGTAAAGTTCTATCTATCCTGAAAGGCTGCTGATACACACAGCAAGTGTTTGGGCAAAGCAGCATGCAGCAAAAACAAATAGTTCTAACAAACATTTAGATGTTTCCTGGCAACATTAAGCACATTTTATACCAAAAGTGGTTGAAACCATTACGCTGAAGCAATTGCTGTTCATCAGAACTCCCATGAGAGCTGATATTCTCATGTGTATCGCAGTGTTTAAACGGTTTACTCCGACTGATTCCTCACTGTCGTCTTTCACCCTTGCCTGTGTTGTGGTGTTTGTGCACAGATGGGCTGTTTTGTTGTTTAAAACACTTCGTAGGGGGTCAGCTTTACATCATGAGAGGTAAGTCAGTCTTCTATCTTTGTTTTCCTGAAATGAATCACTGTGTTTTCTTCCTTACATTGACTTGTTGTGAACTCATTCTTCAATCAGTAAATCAAAAGGAAAATGCCCTTCGAGCCTTGAAATAACCTACTTGATGCCACTGAACTACTGATTTACCACCACTTGATGGCACTCTCTCACTCTCATACGTTCTCCTTTTAGACACCTATGTCAAGTTGACCATGCTGGACTCCAAAGGGAAAGAGATGTCCAAGCGCAAGACGGCTATGTGCCGCGGCCAGCCCAACCCCACCTACAAGGAGACGTTTGTGTTCCAGGTGGCACTCTTCCAGCTGTCCGAGGTGTCGCTGGTGTTGTCGGTGTTCTGCCGCCGGAGCAGCATGAGACCCAGGGAGAGGCTGGGCTGGGTCTCCCTAGGCCTCAACAGCACCAGTGAGGAGCAGCAGGCCCACTGGGCAGAGATGAAAGAGGCAGAGGGACAGCAGATCTGCCACTGGCACACGCTCACCAACACATAGGATGAAGATTTATAGAGACTGGACTTAAATTAAGAGTGCGTGCTGCATACAAGTGTGAGGATGGGCACATGTTCCCAGTCCTCACTGCCAAGAGACTGCCTGAGCACCCTTTAGTCTGACACATTTCTCTGAGGTAGATGTTGTTGGTGAAGACATTAACTCTGGCTCCAGATTTTTCTTTACTGACAAATAGGGAAATGACAGACCGACAAATTAATGATGTTATAACGACTGAACTAAACAAGAACAGAAGGGAACAGTTGGTTTCCCAGTGAATTTTTCTACAGCAAAATCTGCATGTGCACTGCAACTGTTTACAGGACAACCCTGAGACATTTATTTGTCTCTGAATCTTGGACCAAAGAGCTTGGTCCAGGACTAGCAGACTCCTCCCTGTTTTTTCTGGGCTTCTCTGGACTTCAGCTGCCACCAGCATACCAGACATTTCTCTATCAGTCACAGCCATTGACAAAAGAGAAAGCAACGAAGACTGTTATTAAGAGCCTACGACATGCTGCAACTCTGCTTACAAGCTATGCTTTGTACAGTTTGTTTACATGCACAACATTATGCAAGACCCATCCATAGGTTTTCCCTTTTATGTTTTTTGGATTATCACACCATTTTCGTGTGTCCCTCCCTGAGTTAAGTGTTACAGAAGACGTGTCTTTGTTTTTATTCTGGTCTTGGATAACTCACAACACTATGCAGCTGAAGCCACTTTAAACGAGAAGAATGAAACTGTCCTGTGCTCGACGAGGCTTCTGAGTCAGAATTGGACACAGCTATGCATGCCGTTGGTATCAAAGAGCAGCTCCCTTTCCCGTGCAACATAGATCGAGTCTGTTTCATCATTCAGCCTTCTGACGACTCAGCCATGTTCATTCATGTAGAAACACGGTGCTTCCGTTGAGGAGGAATATGCGAAAGCATGTGCAGTAATAAACCTGGCCGTTTCTCTGAGGCAGTGCCGATGACGGTCCTTGGTTTTTTTTTTCAGTAAAGAGTTTTACAACTAAGTGAGAGGAAAAACTTAAGTCATATTGTCTCATTATATGTCAGTGTGTTAAAAAACCTAGAAAAGGAGACAACTGTGTAGAGATTTGGTTATTTCTTTGATGTTCTCATATGGAAGCTAATGTTGAAGTTGCATCAGTGAATGAAAGCTGACATTCAGAAAATTTCCCAAAAGAGTTCTGAAGACTTTACAGCTACACCCATGTAACGATAAAAAGTATGAATCCCCCTCTCCCTTTTCTCTGCTGGAAGAAGCTGAGGCGCGTGGGACACATTCTTCTTTTCCTTCTCCCACTGATGTCAGACTTCAGCCCCTCGTCAGTTTTGTCCTTTTAGTTGTTCTGCAGGGTCGATCGTATCCATTATAAGATCAGTTCAAATAACTGAATGAAAACCAGATGTCTAGAATGTCTACCATATAAACAGTTGCCTTTTGCTTGGAGAAAAGGGAATATCTGCCACTGAAGTGCTTGTAAGACAGGTTTGGCGTGCATTTTTTAAGCACAGTGTGTGCAAAACCAGCATTTACAACAAATAAAGGAGTTATTCGACATTTTGGAAACACGCTTCTTTACTTTCTTGTCCAGAGTTAAATGAGAAGGTTGATGCCACTCAGGTATTTGCAGCTGGAGCAGCAGCAGGTTAGCACGCTTAGCTTAGCATAAAACGGTTCCTCTAAATAAAGTAATTCTTCATGTATTCAAAGTGTAGGTGTTTTGAAAATGACACAGATAATAGAATGAGGACATAAAGTCGTATAATGTTTTTAACAATATTAGGTTTTTATTTAAATTCACCACGGCCTTCAATGGTATGTTTGACGTCATCAGTCTGGCACAAGAGCCTTCAGAGCGAGCACATAGTTTTCACACCGAGCAGCGTGACTGTCTCCCAGGGAAAATGTATTTGCCTTAGGAAAACCAACTCTGACACAGACCCTAGAGAGAAAGAAAACACTTCCTGTGGGAATGTGAAGGTTTTTACTTCCAAATAATCAGCTGACCAAAACTGTGTCCCGAGGACAGGTTCGCGAGGCAGCCAGGTAATTATGATGCCCCTGGGGCACCAATAAATGTGTTTATGAGGGGGCAAGAAGCCAAACCCGTTTTTCAGGTCTGGTACAGCAACACTTAGCGGAAATTTGGATTTGTTTTATCTGGTGCATATCCCTTTTTTACATCAGAATAATAAGGAAACTGGCTTCTAATTCAACCCCCTTTATAAAAATGATCATCTGAACAGGTTTATATTTCGCAGGTGGGGATGGGCTACTGGCAGTGTTTAGACATTTAAATCTGTGTCCACTTGATCTTGTAAATACTGAATTCCTCTCTAAAAACAGGTTGTTTTGAGTGTCTATGACCCAGATTTATCTGCCCAAATGCTGCTCTTGTGTGAATCAAGTTCCCCCCCCCGCAAGTATTCAGTGGTATCTACTCGTTTTCCTTGGCAAAGAAATTAGATGACGGCTTTGTCAGATTCAGACCTCTTTGCAGTTAAGAAAAATTAACTTAATGTTTATTTTTTCATCGTCATTGTAACATTTCTTTTTAAATCGCTCAATAAATTCTTAATTATTGGACATATGCAAATGACTGTCCTTAGTAGTACTGTACTTAGGAAAGTACGACACACTTCAGAGGGGAAAACATTACTCATTTTACTTGGTCCAGATTACATAAATTAAGCCTGGCAAAGACAAATGAAGGACTTTGCATTGATGTGTCACATGTGATGTGTTGGCGTTAACAGACTGACTCCTGGTAAAGTAACACGCAGAGTAGATATGGGTAAACCAGACTAAAACAGTGCACCCTTCCCTGTGCTGCACTGTAAAGCAGCAGACATCGTACCTATTTGGCAAAGAAGACATTCATTGAGATATTGTAAACAAAAAAAATGTGGTGACAGCACATTTCTGTTAGGCGTCATACAGGAGGGCGGCATGATCTTGGTGGGACATATTTAATATTGATAATAGTAGTGACATACTTTATTAGTTCCCTTGGGGAAATTGTTGTGCGGTTTGGTTTTGGTTTGTGGTCCTCATGATTCCAGTTAATCTGACTGACTACTGGCTGTAGCCTCGTACTTTAGAGAGAAGATGATTCCTCTCGCCCAACCCTGTGAGAAAGCTGCTTTCCCAAAACACAAAATGACTCCTCTTAAACCTAAAAATGTTACCATAATCCTAACTTTACTCTGTATAGCTAACAGACCTTCTGTATAGATATTTATTTTGTAAATGTTGGCATTTCTCGGTTCTCCACTTTGTTGCAGCACAGCGAGCGGAACTGTAACCGCTGGTTGGTTGATATAGTTACACTAAAACATGACTACTTCAACATCAGACCAATTTTTACAAACATTAGCAAAACACTCTATAGCATAAAAAACAGGCCATTTTTTCAACCCTCATCAAAGAAGAGTGAAGTTTCTATAAGCATAACAAAACAACAAAATGGCAGCTGGTTTTCATGACAAGTCTGAGGCATTGTGGTGACCACTGAAGTGAATTACTACCACTACTTGAACATAATCGGCCCACGTTTTTAGTCTTCAGTTGAGGTCCTGTCTCATTTTCAGACAAACTAAGTCTGTGTTTGAGAGAGGGGTTCTGGGAACTGTTTCTTCCACATAGAGATTGACACATTAAAACACATTATTAAAAAAAAACCCAAACAGTTCAATAAAATACTTCTGACCATCAGTGCTTGTCTAACGCATATGTACAAGAAGTTCCGTCTGTAACCGTAAGGTGGAAAACAAAACGAGCACAGTGGCAGCCACATTTTCGCCGCTTCTGTTCTCCCACATCAAACGATCAGACTGCGGAGCCTGACATCAGCCTGTCAGCGAAGCAAACTTGGTGACCGATCGCTCCTTTGCATCGTCCATCCCGGGCGAGTTTCTATACACTGTGTACAACTGCCGTCGCTCCTCAGCAGGCTGTTGAGAGGTGCAAACGACTGCAGAACACTAAAAAGAAGCAGTTAACGGGGGTCCCTTCCAGCATTTACACTTCATATTTTCAGTAGAGTTGTGGATCAGACCTCCAGCCGACAGCTTTTAAGGTGAATGTGTCTATCCCAGTCTCTGGGAGAAAATCCCAACCCAAAACATTCCATTCATCTGGCACTGGGGGCTGCTGCTCTCTTTAAATACCGAGTCCCTTAATGCACTCCGCCGTTGGCTCTCAGCTCTCACATTAGATGAACTTGAAGCACTTGGTTTTATCGTGGGGTAAACGAGTCTTAAACAGAACAGAGTCCACGCGGAACTGTGTGTACAACAGTGGCATGTATCCATACACCTTGACGAAGAAGTTTATGCACTTGTGGCGCTCGTGGAAATGTGAGTCGTCGTGTGAGAGGGCCTGAGGGCAGCCAGGGCAGCGGAAAGTCCAACGAGACGTTACCTAAAAAAGAAAGACACTTTTTTGTAAATGTGTTTTTTTTTTTTATATATATTTTTTAGTACTTTGTGCATGTGGTACTTCACACCATAGGGTGACACTATACACGTAAACCTAGTCTCAAGGACAGAAGGTTTGTTGGTACAGCACTAAACTACAATACGATTTTGCACATCTGCATCCTGTCTGTTGACATAGTTTAATTGCAAAATAAAAATTAATTGAATGGCAAATAATAAACGAGTCATCGACCTCCCTACTCAGAACTGTACCTGGCATTTCAAACGCTTTAGCCTCAATTGTTGGTATACATGCTATTTCAGGCCCCTTTCTACCAGATTCACATTTTAAAATAGGTCAGCTAGAAACATGGAAAAGTCAGTTTGGAATAGTGTTTAAATCCAACTAGGGGCCATAAAAGTTGGCTAACAATACACTGAATTCTATTTTTAGCCAGTAAATAGAAAGGTTCCTGGTGAGGAATGAGAGGCCTGCTGTTGTCTGCCTCTGTCTGGAAGTGTAAACTGTACAAGTGGCACGGCATTTGCCAAAGGTTCAATTAAGTAAAGAACTTGAATCTTGATAAAGCTGAAGAAAACATGCCTAAAACTAAGTTTGAATGTTGACAATTCAGTGCCAGTGATGCATTAAAGCTCAGAGCAGAAGCAATTTATTTTCTGCTTTATTTGCCTTCCGTGGACTCAAAGAAACGCAGCCTCTCATCATTTAGGACTCCACATTCAAACTTGGCCCGGATTCATTATTCACAAGGCTTATTCCTTGCAGTGAATTGCTGTCATGCAACACACTCCATCAAAGCCGTCCTTAATTCCCTCTGAAACACCCCTGAATATTAACACCCCACTAAATCAAAAAGAACTTAAACTGAGGACTGCAATGACATTTTCGTTCCAACAGCTTCCTCGGCTTGATTGCTATATTTATTTGTCTAGCCATAAATATACTCCGCAGTAATAAATATACTCTCCAGTAATAAATGTGCCTCGGTGGTAAAACCCCAGAAAAAAACAACAGGCATTACACACCAATTCAATACTGTGTTTTAGATTTTCTATTTGTGTAGAATATTGGACATGTCAGTTTGAGTAATGGCAAGGCTAAGTGGGCAAAGTTTAAAACACTGGGCATGATGCTTAGCTGCATGCTGCGTCTCTGACCTTGATGGGTGGTTTGCGGGTGATGTGAGAAACCAGGAAGTTCATAGCGATATCCTCACAGTTTATGTACTCGTCCACCATGTCCCTGACGGCCTGTGGCATCACGTAGGAGTACAGATAGGCGTAGTACTACAAAAACACAAAGACATAGGGAGATGTGTGAGCATGCAGCTAGGAGGCGGCTAAGAGATCAATCTGGTAAGATGTGGTAGTTCCTGTTATTTTGGAGGGCGGGAGCACAAGAGCCGACCTTATGGAAGAAGGCAGCTCCTGTCAGGACCATGGAGAGCTCACAGGAGTAGTTGGAGTTGTAGAGCCAGGACTGATGGTTGACGTCCCACGCGTGATACCTCCCAGGGAAACCCACAATGCGATCTCTCGCCTCACGCCACACTCTGTGACACACCGCCAAACATAGAAAGTCAGGAGAAACCACGTGGGCGAATGATGAATGCCTTCTGGATGATTTATAACAATGGTTATTTGTCAGGTTTTTTTCCTTTGTGTCTGTGCATATGCTATTCTTTTGCATCCATCTGTTTCAACTTGACTTCTATAATAATGTGACATCTATTTTTTTGGGACTAATTAAGTCCCCATTCTGTCGTCCTCTATAAGCAGATGACCATTTTATATTTTACTTTAACCACATGTCAGTCTAGACTCATTTACAGCAACGTAGCCCAGTCACAGCCTCGGAGAGCAACGGGGGGGTGGGGGGGGGGTTCAGTTTATCGGATGACAATTGACATTTCTAACACAGACACAGAAGATAGAGGAAATCTCAAAGTGCACTCAGACGTTTCAGAGGGAGACCACTTTGAAGCAATCGGAGGCCGTGTAATTTTTTCCTCTTTGGCAAGAGTGGAGGAAACATTCCTGACAAATTCTGGAGGGAGTTAGAGATAATTCATGACAAATGACCCCATACCACAGTCTCTGAGCCAGTTCTTTGCTTGTCTGGACAAGCTGTTACAGCACCAACTTGTAGACAGGTCTGGGGGAAGGGAAGCAATGAAAGCACAAAAAAACCTTTGCAGGGTGCTTGATCTTTTAATTGGTTTATAAATGGTGTTCATGATCAATTTAAATAGTATTAGCCAATGAAAAAGTGTCTTTTTGAGTTCCTCTAATGTTGAATATGGAAATATCAGATGATTTCCAGTGCCGAAGTGACAAAAACATTTTAACATCTAGTGGGTGATCCACCAGCACTGACCTGAATCCAAACATGATCTCATCATGCCGAAGATGAGCATCATCATCAATCGACAAAATGGCTTCAGTCTCCACGGCGTCCCAGGGAAGGAAGCGGTTATTGAGACTGTTCTTCTCTGTGCGAACAACCTGCAAGCGTTAGACGAGACATAGTTTGTAAAGCAGTACTCTGTGGGTCAGTGTTAATGTGGAGGACATTTTCTACAGTATATGTTTGCTTGTCTGTATGACGTCCCTGATCTCCATTTTAAAACACCTGTGATAGGCTTTCATTACACGTACATTATTTCAGAACAACAGTTACTTTAACTATGTGTGAATCCAGCCTCTGGAATCCTGCTACAATTCGTTTTAGTACTGAGCCCGGTCCTTTAGTTCCCCTCTCACAGCTTCCCACTGGTTCACAGAGTCACTGTCTCAAACTAATGGTGTGAATATGAACTACATGAATATTTTATTCTAAAGCATACGTTTTATTATTCATGAACATCAGGCTTCTTCACATCTTTTTAGTAAAGCTAATGGTAATTTGTATGGACTCCTGCAGAGCGTCAAAGAGGCCCGGATCCAACTGGCTCAATGAGATGCACTAAAGCAGGCACATTAAGATATTACAACTTATATTCTATGAATTTTAGACAGACCTCATGAGAATGTGTATTACTTACTAAAGAACATTTAATTGAACATGAATTTGAGGTTTTTTCTCCAGTAGCACTCACCACGATGGGCAGGCCGATGTCGGGCCACAGCAGGTCATCTGAAGGAGGCTTGGGAGAGTTCCACACCACCACGACTTTGTTAAGGTACGGCAAACCATTCAACCTCTCCAGAGAGTTCATCAAGACCTCCTCCCTCTCATAAGTCAGCATGACCACAGTGAACTGTTCTCGGGGAACATTCCCTCCTAAAGCTGCCTGAAACTCTTTCCCTGAACCCCCCGAACCTCCACCTATAGGCCTAAAACCAGTACCTGAGCCAAGGAATTTGGCTTCCGAGGGCAGCACGGGGTCAAGAGGAGTGTGAGGAAACAGATGGAAAGGCCCTGGGGCCCGGTTCCATATTTTATATGCGTCGACGGCTGTGTATGTGAAGTTCCGGAGAAAGCGCGGAGAAGCGTATGGGGGTTCCGTCTCAACTGGACCCAAATCTAAATCACCGTTATCGGCCAGATTGGCATCAGTTCCTGCCAACTTCCCAGCTTTGTGAGGAATCTCATGGGCAGGTTCCTCTTTGATGGGTGCAGCAGGAATTTGAATGCTGGTTCTGATACTGGCTAAGATGGTGTTGAGAACATTCTCTGAGGTGGAGAAGTAGGTCTCCCACAGAAAGCGTCCCTGCCGCCTCATAGCTAACATGTCACTGTCCGATAAGCTGCGCAGCAGGAAGTGTAACTCTGTGACACGGGGTTTGGGGACAATGATGGCAGCTTCAGTCCAGCGAATCAACTGGTGGTAAGGGAGTCTGGAGTGGTCCCCTAGTATAACTGGGATGGCCCCTACCTCTAGAGCCTCAAAGAGCCTCATTCCACAGCCCGATGAGGCCACCAGCAGTCCATCTCCTGGAGCAATCACCAAGGCAAAGGTAGAAGCCTTAAGTACCTCAAGCCTGTCCTCTCTTTCTCCACAAAGGGCCCACTCGGTTGGCAGACTTGGCTGTGGGTTCTTACAAGTGAACTCTACAAGCACCTGATCCAAGTGACTGTCTTGCACTGCCTTTAAGGTGCCAATGATGCGATCATCATAGTCAGCTGGGGGGTCTCCTTCCATTTCCTCCTCAAAAGACTGAGGTGGCGCTTCCTGCAAGCTGCTCCTCAGTGACTCCACCCTCTCCCCCTGAAAGGTGAAGAGGTATTTCCTCTTGACGGGAACTTGGGGGGGCACTTCCAAAAAGTTTGGTTCTGAAAGAGCATGAACCAGTGGGGACACAACCAAGTCAAATCCCTCGCGGTACTGCTGGTCCAAGAAGGTGGACTGAGCGACTGCGGCTCGTCCTGTGCTAACGTTATACAGGAAGTTCTGGGTCATTGATTTTCTAGAAAGATGCACTAATACATGATTGTGTCCATCAGATCTCCAGTACGGTAATGCTTTCAGTTGTTTCTCCAGCTCTGAAGGAGACGACAGTGAGGACGAGGAGGACTCTTGTAGCTCCCCTACCAGTACTAAATACAGACAGGCAATGCTGGGGTTATTGGTTATATAAATGTTGCTCTTAACCGCTGCTGCAAACGCCTGCTTTACCAATGGGTCAATATAATCCCCCCATGGGTAGGAGCCTGTGTCATAAACATACACAGGAAAGCCTGATGTAAGAGGGCAGCGTGCATAGTCGAAGCAGGAGCGCAGGCGACATGAGCGCGCAGACTTGGGTGGAGGTAGTCCTGGGTCCTCCTTGTCTGGCAGCAACCTTACAGGCAGCGACAGCTTAGGCTGGTTCTGGGCCATTAGTTCTTTATAGGAATGCTCCGTTTGGCTGATAACATTCTTCAGTTGCAGCAGATCCTGCTTGGCGCTGTCGATGCTGCGCTTGCAGGCCTCAATGCGCAGGTTGAGTCGAGCGATCTCCCCATTGAGCTCCTGCCTCTTGGCCTCCAGCTGCAGGAGCTCCTCGCTGACTGACTCGCGGATGCGGCAAAGGTCCTGCACGTGCTTGGCCTCACACAGTTCGCCACCAGGTCGTGGTCCAAAGATGCGCTTATCCGGACCTCCAGCTTCATCAATAGTAGTGAGGTAGTAATGGGCAATGAGTGGGAAGAAGACCAGGATGAAGAAGAGCATGAAACTGAGCCATGTGAGGCGCACACGTCGCAACACCCATGGTTGGCCTCCAGCACCAACCCCACCACCGTTTCGTTGCATTTTAACTCTCTCAGTCTGCTCCTTGCCCCACCAAGGAACCGTTGTTATGGGGATCAGCAGCAGCCATGACTGACCTTGTCTGAAAGGCAGTGGGATGGGTACTAAATCATCCAAACTGAGGTGCAGTTCTGTCCATCTGTAACGGTCATTTCAGGCTTGCCTCAGGGTCTGTTGTGTTTTGGCTAAGAATTCAGCCTCACCTGAACTCCAATGTGTGTTTAGATGTGTTAAAGCATACACTGCCTGCTGCCATTTTTTTTCTTGCTTATAATGCAAATCTATGTCAGATAACAGTCCCACGCAGGGGGAGGGGCGCCCTTGAGGGTTGATGCACTACTGACATGTCTCCTCACAAGGCAGTGAGATAGCTGGGTGGGCCGGTTATTTCTATCAGGAATGTGCTCATTTTCTCGTCAGTAAATCCTCTAGAACTGAAGTCTTTGGAAAAACGTCAGCTCCTTCTTCTTAACCTAAGAGACAGAACAAAAGTGAAAAGTGGTTATCCACCTCTAAATCAAAAGGACTATACGAAAATAAGAGCTATATTCTGTTTCAATAAGATTTTTATACTTTCTTCCTCAATACAAGTTTTCAGATTTGGGTCACTTTTTGAATCAATAATGGCCGCCTAGTTTATTCCCTAGTTTATTATATTTATAGTCTGGCGCTTCTTTGTAAAGCAATATTCTGCAGCTCATCCTTTTTCTTTCCTCTATTCTGAGCATGACTGACCATACAGAAAAAAAAACCTCTCTTTCAGTTTCATCCCTTTCAAAGTTGCATATGTTATCACAAGGGGGGGGGTTGCCATGAGTAGAAAAAGATACGCAGTAGGCGAGCTAACACTAGTAGCACCTCCAGCAAATTTCATTAAAAGCCTCCTCCTGCATCCCGACCTCATCACTGACTCAAATTACTGAGCAACCTGGATAGCAGTCCATCTCCAAGAGGGATGCAGAAAATATACTCAGTGATGCAGAACAGGAAAAGACTCAAAGGAAATCAGCTGCACCTCCTGCCAGATTTATTTTCAAGTTTAGAGTTCCCGAGGTTTCTGAATGTGAGTTTTCAGACTATAATAGCTTGTGTTTTATCATCAGATCAATATAAGAATGACCTCAAAAACATCTTCGTCTTCAGCTCACGGTCACCATATGTTCTGAACATAAGGAATGGCTCTTTCGGTGTGCAGATGTTTCAAACATATTGCTTTAGGCAGGTCTCAGTAGCTCACTTTGAACAGGCATAAACATCTCTGAAAGATTATTACATCATGGGCATTATCTAAATTTCAGCACAAATTGTTTCTCTCCACGCGCAGCAGGCAATCTGCTTTCTGAGCGCACGTTATAGCTCAAGCCCTGTGGATGTCAACCCGAAGGCCAACTGCCAAACAGTCCTTATCAATGACATTACTACACCCACAGCACAAATAAAGCAGCATAGTTCAGAGTGACACAGCTACACAGGCCAGAGGCAAAAAGAAATGCAGGTGCTGTTCCCCTTTTACAGACATGGCAGCGCCTCTGTCGAAGCCCTGTGGTTGTAACCTTGTCATTACAACCTGGTTAGATCACAGTGTAGACAGATACCATCTTAAAAACCAACACTGCGAAAGTAAAGAGTAAAGTAATCATTTTTGCCTTCAGCCTCTGCGTGACCAGCTTTTGTGACGTTACCAGATGCCTATCTCTCTGTAAAAACACTGTCATGCTAGACAGCTGTTATTTGTGTGTACACCTGTCAAGGACAGGAATGAGGAAAGGTACGGGCCAATCACAGGACAGGCACGTGATCGCCTCCAGCCTGAAACGACTGACAGCCTGCTGCTACATGTCTCCTCGTAGCTGCATGTCTGAATGCACCTCCAATCTGAACATAACGCTAGACGGTAAACCACTGCTCCTGCTGACAAATAGATTTCTTTATGACAAAGTTACATGTTGTACATGTTTTTCATTACAGATCTGCATCTGAGATTAGATCGGTCAGTCAACAGTTTAAAGCGTAAAAATAAAATAATCAGATTACGTGTACTAGGACTGTAACTAACGACTGTTAACCTGCTTTGTTATATTATCATGTGTAATTCTTTGGTCTATAAAATGTCACATTTTTTATTATCAGAGAGAGAGCTGCAAGTATCGTATCGTTAGCTACAAATGTGCAGCCGCAGTCTGCGACGAACAACCGAGCGCGACAGGTTAACATTAAACATGAGGCTGAGGTCCTACACAGTAACTGTAGATCAGCGGTTTCTGCCTGAAGATACATGTACAGTAAACCCTCTCTGGACATATGGCCCTTTGAACGCTGACCCCTGCTGCTCGGTGATGTGCCTGAGGTGCAGAGTGACCGAGAGGCAACTATCAAAACAGTCTGATTAATTGCTGCATGACTGCCAGTGTCAGCGGGGTAATGGCAGACAGATGTTGGCAAATGCTGCTGCGAGGCCTGATCTGAAGCCAAAAAAGCCGTTCTGGTTTAAAGCTCAGCCTCTGACTGCGTCTGCGAAGCGGCACAAACACACTGAAACTAAATCTCAATCTCTTCAGTTGTAGCTTTCTAATCTGCAGAACGTCTTCCCTCAGCTATAGCCAGATTATTCTGGCTGCTGTCTGCACGGAGGTCACGCAGGGAAACATTGATTGCTTTGGACTTACTTTGTGGGGATCAATGATAATGCCACCATCGCCTACCACTGGGCTGTGAGGCAGTTCTGTGTTAGGAACCTAAAGTGCTGCTGTTTTAGCCATTTTTAGTTTTATAGACATAAGGCACGAGGAATAGTGAGATGTCTGACATGTGTCCTTGCCTTCATGCAGCCAATGGGCAACAGTCACTACATAGCTGCAGGGATTACTTTATATTCAATCATTTTTCAACAATATCATTTGATAAAGCACGTCAAAGTACTTCCTCACAAATTATATTTCATGAATCACACTACACACAGTAAAAATGTATTAGACAATCCAACTCCTCTGCAGAAGGCAAAATCCACTTTTAAATGAAGGGGTCTGTAGTTTTCTCAGGGGAGAGGGGAAGCTCAAGCACAGCCGCTTCTCTAATGACCCAGATAAAAAAAAACTTTTTGCTCCACATGGTGAGCACAGAGCAAGAAACAACTTAGTCGGCAAATTAAGTCATCCCTATGAATAACTCAGACGGCATTACCCTAGCGGTGCTTTAATGTGGTTTAGAACTAGGACTAAGACAGTCGTGAACTAATTCTAAGCTAAAGTCGAAAATTTAAGAATGTACAGTAACGTCAGCAGGTACTCACTGATGTGCGACGCAGGGAATAATACTAAGCAGGTCTGTGCAAAATACTTTTACATGAAGTCAAAAAAATAACAGACGCTGAGCTCCGAGTGTGAATGAAGAAGTGAAGACGCTGCTTCCACATCTGCAGACATCTGACAGCAAGAACTTGGATGAATGTTTGAACAGTCTCGTTGCACGCTGGCAGTGCTTCTTGGGACGTTCTGGAATTCCTTCACGGAGGAAACAGAAAGCCCACACAGAACTGACATCCAGCAGTCACAGGTTTTTACTTGACCAAAATTAGGTTAAATAATTGATGGCGTCACGTGTGGGGGAGACAGGAAAGCAGCATTAGCCTGTGAATGAGTGAAATATAAGTTTCCAAGTGGTTGCACATCCTGCAAAGTTGAACGCAAGGGTGTCTGGCATTTTTCTACGAGGTGTCTATGAGGTGTCTGAGATTTGACAGATGGCAAGACAAACTGAAAGATCACACAGCTCGTATTCTTAATAAGGCCCCGGGACGCATGTCTCGAAGAGGCAGCAGGAAAAAAGATTTTTCTTTCAGTGTATCAAGGGAAAAAAAGCAAAGCGCTGAGGATAAAACTGACTTTGACAGTGATTTCCTACATTGCTGCAGATGCTCTCCTCCAGCGCTTTATTCATGACTCACTGCTACATGAATGTTTATTAAAGTTCTTCTTCATTACCTAAAGTAAATCAGTAATTTGTGAGGCTCCTTCGTGATAAACTAGTCTGGTTAAGTGCTGCATCTTTCAATGGCAACAACAGAAAAAAAGTACAGTGCAGCTGTATTTAGGGACCAGTGCTTTAAGCTGCCTCAGGCCAGCATGCTTACAATGAAAATCCAAGCATGTTGACTATACAAGCAGCGAAAGAAACACAATCGTGGATGACCGAGGTTATGTATTGGATATACTGGCACGAATCTGGCAAAATGATACATGGCTTATGATTTAATATATTGTCAATAAGTGGCACAAATCTTTGTATGGAAACTCTTACATTTACTCACATTGAGAAAAAGGACAGGTTATGTGGGTTTTGGACCGCTTTTCGAAAAAAAAATTGATTTAAATATAACATTTTAATCTAGAGAAAATATTAAAAAAGATCAATCAATACTGAAAAGAATCCAAATATAAACTACCTAAGCTTACTGCAGCACAGCCCTCTGTAGATGCTGCTGCTCCACTTCAGATGATGGTGTCTGCTGGGACTCCAGGTTACCGTGAAGGATTTGTCCCCTTAAGGGATTTTGGCTCATTGTGCTTGCAGACTACCTTTACTATAATTAATTGTGATTTCATAAAGAAGATCAAAGTAGGGCATTCCCTAGGGAGGTGAAGGGAAAAAAGGGGGAAGGCAGCTGTAGATAAACAGCTGTTGCAGCCATGGATCACAGCTCATCTGCAAACGGCTGACTGGACCATCTCAAGGACCTTTTCCACTGGTTAGAAAAATGAAAAGATGATTTCAGATTTAAGGCTTTGAATGAATTTTAGTGGATTTTATTCAGCCAAGCTCTTATATTACCTTCATACTTGTGCAATGTTCTCTTACTTTGGTTTGCTATTTACATTAAGACATATATAACCCCCTTTATTGCATATACAAACACAAGCTTTTCACCGTTTCCTATGTCTGTGTGTATGATTCACTGTCGGGCAATATGCATTGCTTATTTACATTTTTATAGTTTACATCTTGGTTTGGCGTTCTTGCTTAGCTCCCCTTTTCATATTGGTGTAAAGTAAATATTAATTATTTATAATCACTTTGATATTAGATTTTTTTTGACTTGAATAAAGGTCACAATGCTTCGTTTTGTCCAAACATGTGTTCTGAGGTTCTGTTCAAGTGGGATTTTCCCTACATTTTATAGCTTATAGTGCTTACACTCATACACTTTTTCCACCATGGCAGATTGATGGCCGGTTCTCTGCATTTCGATGGCCAAAACACCAGTGTTCGGCCAGGAAAACAGGTTTCAGAGAGGCAGAAACCCTTTGCCGTCCTAGAACTGAACTGGAGTAGGATTATCAAGACCAAAAAGACCTATTAAAACATAATCACCATCCTCAGTTACCATAATGAGCAGTATAGATCTGGTGGACCAGTTATGTTTGGATGCCAGAGCTGGTAGTAAAGCCAGAAGCAACACCTAGAAAGCTGCTAGAAAAGCAGAGTAACAGAATTACACGGCTTTATGGTGGTTCTCTAGCAAAAGCAACTGGTTCTTCGTAGGTTTTAAGTTGAAACAACTAGCACCAGACACCCGCTACAACAACATAAACCACTTGTCTGATCACTGTCTGCAATGTGTGGCTGTGCACCATCAAATTGAGATATGTACTAGTTAGATTGTTGAAACAATGCAATGAAAAACAATCTTAAATTGAAAATCTGAAAGCAGCAATGCAGAAACAAACTGGATTGTAAAATTTGTCTTACATTAACAGGGATCAGATGGAGAGGTCAAATCCTGCAGAGCATTAAATCCAGAGTCTAAGTCCAGAAAGCATAGCGGGTCCGTCCTGCACGGCTGACACACTCAGCAGTGCAGAAATGACAGTGACAGGCTAGATTTGGCAGAAGTCTGCAATGATGCAGGCAACTAGAAATCTAACCAGAGTCTCAAATAAAAGAAAATCATATTCAGTCATATTTCTAGTTATTAAAAAAAACATAGCTTAACAAAAAACGTAAAGACTTCTTTGTTGCTGACGGAATCACATTCTTGTAAAGTTGTTTAAGTGTGAATCTGGTGAGAAAATACTGTCCACAAAGGCTTATTAGTCGCCACACTATGAATATATTCTTTGACACAAATCTGATTAACTTCACAGTCACATGATTTAGTCTACAGTCTGTTGTGCTTGAATGTAAATAAAACATAAAGGGTCTTACAATCAAGAGGACTTTAAAGACACTTAATAACAACACTGTATCAGCACTAACAACTTTCCAGTGGCTGCTGCTCTCTGCTGGTCCTTTCATTATCTAATAAATGCCGCGGAGATGACAATGAGGCTATTATGATCATCAGGAGTATTGCTCTGGTGATGAACTGCTGCCAGAGCAATTCAGATCACCCTCCGTGTGGATCACCTCCCACTCCGCACAAAATATATATAGTGTGTTGACCTTCAATCTCAGAGCGAGGCAGATTACACAAGAGGGCAACTTCAGGTGGTACCCAGGTTGTATGTTTGATTCGAAAGAGATATATCAATATTATAAGTCTCAAAATGCTCGTGCAACTTGCCTCTATCCACTGACCAGTCTGTGAACTACTCTGGGAATGCGTCACACTGCTTTTGTAGCAAGTGCTTATCTGTCAGCGAAGCCTCGGCTGGAAAGCTGCCGCGGCGCAAGCTGACCCCGCGAGGAGAGACCCTCGCTGTGTTGGTGAGAACTGAGCGTGTGACAGCCAATTAGAGGCAGACACAGAGCTCGGTGCATAACAGCTCACACATTTTTCTAATGAGCTCAAACTACTACAAACCTCTAAAGAGATCTCTTACATATTTAATTTTTACCTGATTTTTGTTGCCAGAAGCTCACACAGTAAAGGCAAAGAATTTTTTAATTTATCATTTAGTTTGTTTAGTTCACACAGTTTGAGCTCCGCGGGACAGAGTTAACAGAAAATATGCAGCCGTTTCTCTTTCCTTTAATTAGAGTTCCACTAGTATCAATTTCGAGGATGTGAAGAACTTGGACAGAATCTTTTTGCACAAAATTTAACTCAACATATGTCTTTGTTTACTTGTTCCCGAATGACAGAGGGACAGAGAAATAACTGAGCAACAGAATGTGCAGTGCTGAAAATACATGAGTGTCCTGAACTAGCAGGACAAGGCTGATGTTTTAAGTTACTTAGGAGGTTTTATTTCCTTGCTTTCCTCCTGAGCAGCACTGGATGACAAATAATATCAACAGACCCAACACCATCATGTGAATGTCTCGATGCGCTATAACACGGCACGTCCACGTCTCATGTGATCCACCAAATATAATACTAAGTCCTGTCTTCAGAGGGAACTGGTATTTCACTCATTCATTACAAAAAATCTAATTATAGACTGCCACATGGTGCACATTTAACCGTTTGTGTCTGTATAATTACTTTAGGCAGAAATGAAAGGACACAGCGAAGACTGAGGCAACTCACGCGCTGGCCCAAATTGTCACCATAAACGGAAACAAAACCTAGTTTCAGAATCAACACGGCTTAACTTTTGTTTACCGGCTCTTTGTACAGCTACTGAAGAAGCTGTACAATAAGAAGTGAAAATATTAGGATTTAATTTCCATACTGTAGCTTTAAATCGTCATTTGATAGAGTACAATGAGGAACGGTGACAGAACAGAGATATTATCTGCAGGCACTTTGATCACCAACGTAACGAGACATTCTCATGGTTCTCTTGACCAACACAATACCTTTATATGACTGAACCCAACGATCCTTTCATGTCATGCATCCCTGACTGAGAATGCATTAGGCCACTGGAGACAAATATAACCTACATTATCCTGGGAATCCCCATGTGGCGGTGCACACCTGTCTGCATCTGACAGAGATGAACAATGGTGGTGACACAGAAACCTTCAGTAACTATAGCTACCAAGCTGTCTTCAAAAAGTTAAACGCTTTCTCGGTATATAGTAACAAGTCACAGGAAGTAGACTCTAAAAGAGAACTGGGCTTTTTCACCTTCATGTGCACTCTGAACAGCGTGTGAATGAAAAATCTAACTGAGATGTCTCTGCCAAATACCTCTCTCAGCACCAGCACCATTTAAAAGACGAATCATTTTGATTCCAGTGTCGCAATATTAACAACATTTTAGAAAAATCCACAAATAGGACTTGTTTGTGACGCACAGTAACCACAGAAAAATGTCTGGCTAACACTCAGGAGTAATGTAATCCATAGAGTACTGCCCCCATTCCCTAAAAAAGCCTAACATATATCACTGTGATGCTGTTCGCAAAGATGTCTCAAAATCAACCGGCACTGTTTCTTTGCAGAGATGAAGCTTCTTATTGGGAATCAACCGAGGATAGCCTTGAATTAGAAATGCTGATTATGCAAACTAAGCAATGCAACGGACACTCAAACTGTAAACACAGCGAATAAAATGTTAGTGGAATAGCTCAGCGTGGACATTACGAGCTAGGGAGAGAAGAAGTGCCACGTAAGGTTAATTCTGATTAATTTCAATGTGATGCAGTTGCCCTTAAATGTGGTCACTGGGGGTTTATGGGTGGTGCTGACTCTGCATGCACCACCTCTGCTCTGGAAATGTGAAGAAACAAGGACTATGGTCGCACAAGGGTCCTTTTACGCTTTTCCTCCCTCAGCTCTCGATGTAATTTCATATTGTAACGCCTCACATCAGGAATCAACAAGTCCCACTCTCTGCTGCGAACGTAGTCCTCTTTGGTCGTCCTTGCAGAGCAGCGTGGGGATCAGTCCCCTTAGGTATGAGGTCTATGGGTGATGGCTTTCATTTGTTTGTATCAACAAATAATCAGATTAGGAAACGTTTGCTCGTGATTTAATACATTCATGTACTCTCACACTTATAACATGATGGAATGGCCCATGTGTGCTCCTTGTGTGTACTGTGTGTTACCGTCTTCAGGCCTGGGAAATGAAGGTTTTTATTAAACTTTCAGTCACTTTTCAGTCTTCCATTGTGTTGCTGAACAAAGAAAGAAGAGTAATAATTTAAATTATTCATCTAATAGTGGGAACGTCTGCCTTCGTTCTTTGTGTCTCTTTCATTTTCAGCTTCAGCAGGTATAAATAAATACAGTCAATCATCAAAGTCATTTAGGATGATGAAAATAGTTCAGAAATATCTTAAAAGTTATAAATTATTAAAACTGATCGAGTTACGCTTTCATTACGATTACCAAATACTCCTGGCTTTCCCACTGCAAGTATTTCACAGGGAAAACAGTTAGCGGGCAACATGGCAATATTGACACACAAGCCCTGAGATCCTGCCCTCTTAACAAATAAATCCTCTCGTTATCTTGCCGTAGCAGCGGCTGCAGCCCCGCTTGCCGTGTCCTCCGGAGAGCTCTCCCGCACAGGCTGGCATAGGCCATAGCAGATTGACTCAGCCCGACAACAGCTGCCAGAACCCTGCAAGCCTCGTCCTCCAGACACTGATGGATTGTGGGAGGAGAGCCAGGGTGATTAGCCCCTGACATGAAAGAATTATTGCAGTGTACCACCCCAAAAGAAACTTTACCTGATCCTCAATGCAGGGCATTCACACTACCTGAAGTCATGTTGCCAGGGACTGCTCAGCCTTATCAGTAATAAAGAGACAAAGGAAAGAACTGGCAATCAAATATCTGCTCTCGCAACACAGCGAAGCGCTAATTTCTAAAAGTCAGATATGACACTGACCTCGGGTCTAAGGCCCAGACTGACTAAGGCACGCTGCAGGTAGGAAATTTTGCTGCTCGGAAAGTGAATTGGCTAAAAACTCCCGCTGCTTGACTAGCAGGCATGGCACGGGGAACTGCTGTTTGCTTACTCTGCCAAAAGTGAAACTAGTCCTGCAATCTCTCCTTCTCCAGCATTTCCCTCCCCTCGCATAGCTACAAGCTGCTGCATCTGTTCTCGTCAGAAGATTTATTCATTCCATGCATTTCTCTTTTGCCTAGTGCAACAAAAAACAAACATCCTGCTGTTTCTTGATAAACATTCAGGACGGGCTGTCCCAGGTTAATGTAGCTTTACTTTTCCTGCCTCTTCAAGCAGATGTTAATCAGAGTAGAAGAAGAGCTTACTTCTCCATACCAGGGACACTCAGCTATTCAGTAAACCTGTGCACTTTCTTTGTCTGAGAACGAGTGGATCCATTTGTCCATTCATCCAGACCTTCTTTACGACACTACAGTTAAGGCCCAACGGCGCAGCCCAATTCTCACACTCGCGCTTTGACTAAAGCGGCAAATCAAGGCTGCGGTAATTAATCATTAAAGCTGTGGCATGTTTAAACAACAGCTCATTCCAACCTGTAATTGTAGAGAAGCTGTGATTGATGCTTTTTTCCCCCTCTCTTGTATATTTTATGCTTTATGACTAATCCGTTTTAAATTTCAAATCAATTATAATCAAGAGAATAAATCGTGGTATGCTGCACAGCTAAGCTACTGACCACAACCAATTTCAGCTGAATGACTCAGAATAACTTGTCTTTAGTTCTACCAGGAAAGAGCAGGGACCTTCATGACCAGAAACATTCTGAGTGGGCTTAGTTGTGCTTTAAAGCGCAGTTTGGAAAAGATAAAAAAAAAACAAGTTGTCTTGAATGTCCCTGACCTGCTGGTCTACCTCGTGGCTGCCAAATGCCCCCGTCCGCACTGTATGTTTTGAAGAGATTCAGACTGGTTCTAGGAGGTGGCAGCATATTTCTCGCTCATAAATTCTAAAAAAACAAAACAGTGCCCCTCTCTTAAAGTGTTAGATAGACTGTATTAGATACACAGAGACTGCAATAAGCTTAAAATACGTTATTACAGAAGTTACTGCAGCGGTCAGTAAAAGGTTTAAGGATTTCTATGGGACTTCTGTGTCTCCAAATGAAAAGAAGAGGCACGGTTTATTCACCCAATCTGAATTCAGTGTTGAGTTTATTTACTTACTGTAGGACAGTTGAGTGGCAGCATATTTAATGCTCACAACCTGCAACTACAGCCTGAAAATGAGATGAGACTTAACTTACTTCACCCTCAAACAAATGGTCGAGCCAAAAGACGCAACATTAAATGTGTATTCACATGTTTCCAATAGCTACTTTAAATAGATAAGTCCCTGTTTCAGAACTAAAACCCTAAACAATTAATGTGGATGGCATATTTGGGTATTTGGAAGCAGATTCATAATACAGATGCTATTGGCCTCTCATCTGTTCTTTTCTACAAACCAAAATAAACAGCAACACAACTTCCCTCAAGTCACAAAACGTCTGAGTGGCTAATCTGAAATGTCACTGCCACGCTGAATTTTCATCTTCCTTTACTACTCTGCTTTTTTCAAATGCTATTTGTGTTATAATTTCGGATTAATGGCCGGTGGTTTATTCACTGAACTACAGAAGCTTTGTTCAGGGATGTCACATGTAGGCACGTTACAAAGTTTGTTTAGAACAGGACCAAGGTTCCTGTGGCGCACAGCACACCTCTGTCACAATGTCGTGCTCTGATCTGTGTGAATACTCCCACACTGTGTTGGGGGCTACGGACAAGTCTACAGCAGCACATACCAGTGCTCTTATAACAGGAAAAAAAGATGTGATAAAACATCAATTCAGTATGTGAAGGCACGAGATCGCCCGCAAGCTAGCTCGAATAACAGCAAACAGCAGTATGGTAAAATATTGATTTTGTCATTATTCAGGATTGTTTGGGATAACACAGTAATTGACCGCCACAAATTAAAACAGTAATTTACAGACTGGTACTTATTGCCACTATTAGGATAAGGTTGTTCTGAACTGAACTGAGCACGGCAATGCCCCTGTAAGAGAAGATCAATATCCTACATTTAAAGAGTATGGCACTGACTGGATGACAGACAACTGAACTACAGAACCTACAATCTCTACCCTTTGTACGGTGTAACTGCTGCACAAATTTCCTCCACAATCTAATCGTTCATTACACACATAACTGGTAATCTAATTTAAAAAATTATGCTTATTGGTTTGGATGTGTAGAAGGAACATAAGAATTAGAGGTGAAATCTGAACTCACTGCACTTCACGCAGCCTCTACACACCAGGTGATTATTGTGTATTTCCCGCAACCAAACCCCTGCAATCCTATTATAAATTTCTCTGCATCATCAAATTTAGGACATTGCATATGCTCAGCAACTTTGTTTTCCCACAACGTTCCAGACTTAGAGACGCATAAAACATAACATCTACCCAAACTATGACTCACATCTTCAACTCATTAACTATGATTCAATAACTGATTTGACAAAACAATCCCACTGTCAGCTAAGAGGAACAAAAGTACGTGCTGATGCTGCTTGCTATGCCTTGCAGCTACAAATAAAGTGATCACCCAGTTGTGGGCCAACAACTGTAGTGAGGTTGTTATTAAGAGATCAACTATAGGCTCAAATCTGAATAAAAAATGATTTACTGGTTGATGAAACTGTTTTCAAAAAGCACTGCCCCCCAGGCAGTAACCTCAGCGTTCACACAAACATGCTATGCCTTGTCTTAAGCGTGGCTATATTCTTCAAATTGCAAGAGGCTGGCTCATCTTAGTTACCTTATTCAGTAAAGACTACACTGAGATGTCACTCATCTACTACAACAGCTATGCTTTCAAGGTAGGATGCAATGGTCCTAATTTAGACCATAGCTGCTGATTTCCCCATATGGCAAAAAGCAAATATATCATCACAGTCACCTTGCGAGAGGACAAAGGTACAGTACATGACACCGACAAAAAACTGATTTGAGATGTTACTAAGAATACAAACCTTTTCAGACACATCTAACAGAATTTCCATTTATAAATCGTATTTTTGCCGTCAGTGAATATAGCAGTTACACGAGCTTCAAGAATTTCTTATCTAAATGAAGAGCAGGGTACTGCACAAACCTATCGGCGGTATATTAATAAGCAGAAGGAGGTACTGGCTTTCATTATAACTTTCAAGTATCACGCGTGTAAGTATGCGTGGCTGCAAGAGGTCGTCGTTGAATTGTCACTTTTTAAACGGGATTTGGCATGACACTCGACTCGCTCCGTAGCAGTTTGACGTTTTGGGGTTTTCAGTCCAGCCATCAATGGGGAACAGATACTTAAATGCGCAAATGTCTTTTTTGAGAGAATCCCGACAGCGTTACAGAGCCAGAGCACCGGCTACACCGGATACCGGTTGACGTGTGCTTCACATCAAAGCGAAGCAGACTCAGGACTTACAACAGCTACTGACAACGACCCAGCAGCACCAAATTCTTCATAAAAAACTACCCCTAATGTGTACACGGCGTAGAAAATGCACATCTAAATAACAACGACAACGACAGTGCGTGACATTGGGTCATTATTTTAGAAAGACAGAAGGATTGCAGGAGAAATCCACAAGGGACCAGGTCTCATCTGGCCAATTAGCTAGCCTGCTAACCAGCAGTGGTCACTACAAAATGCATTTGCTCTGACCGCACTGGCAAAGCAACGTTAGCTTCAGAAGCTACTTACCCCCAACAGAAGAGCCCGGGATGAGAAGGAGCGTTTCCGCCACCGAGCAGGTTTGTCAAGCCGTAACCATAGCGCTGTGCTGGGATTTGTACGAGTACAGTGCCAGGACCAGCCCGCGGTGCTGCTGCGTTTTCAGCTCACAGCAACATTAAAAGCTGCATTGTTGGAGCGGCGGGGGGACAAACAGCGCCGATAGCCCGCAGCAAAGCATTGTGGGAGACGGTGTTGATTCAGTGTTATTATGAAAAATGGAATCTGGAGAAAAGGCTCCACCTGCTGGTCAGTGTGAGTGTCACTTTTAACAAAGTTACCAATGTTCATTTTTTATTTGTTAAGCAAGGATCTCTCTTCTAACCAACCAGATGCCTGGTATTTATTTATGCTGAATCTTTTGGTTGTTGTTTCATAAGACAAATTCCTGAGGGGCTGGGTGGAGCATAGCAGGACACGCTGGAGGAATGGTTGCAAAATCTGCGAAAGAAAATTGTAAGGACAACAAACAAAAATCAATTATTTAGCATATGTTATATTTTTAGAAGTAGTAACTACAATGAGCATTCTCGACATTTGCCGATATTTTTCAAAAATGGGATGTCGTTTCGTCAACTTAATTCAATAAGACATGTATACAAGTAGCGTAACTATTCAACTTCAAGCATTTGTAAATAAGTAAATGATCAAAATTTGAAGTAATTATTTAGTACATAGCGTCGTTACTAGACTGTAACTCCCGGTACAAGTCTCGTGGTGGCAGTAGTGAGCCCATTATGAAGCAAAGAAGTAGTAATAGAAAAAGAAGAGGTTCCACCAGTCGCAGAGTGATGACGTGCGTGCTGGAAAATGGAGAGAAAACACATGTCAGCTTTTGCTCTCTATCAAACGTTGTCAACAGACTCGCCTGTTCCTGCTAAGAAGCCTTCAGTCCAGGTAGAAAGTATTCACTTAATATGTTAATAATAACAACAGTAGCATTGCTCTGGATTAATACCCGGTTATGAGTTTTACACAGCTGCAAGAGGAGCAGCAGTGAATCTAGCACAGTATTCATACAGCTTAGTTATCAAAAGATGTTGGCAACAAATGTCTGTGTCAACAATAAAAAAAACTTGTCAACAGTATCTTCACTGATATTATGTCAACTTGGATGAGTTTTAGGTAGCAGCTAAGAAGAAAAAGAAACAACAGGATGGGATTGCAGACAGTAAAGTCAACGCAGTTAAATCGCAAATAAAATCGAAGAAGAAAATGCGTAAGAAGCCTGTAAAATCTGCAACACAGGAGAACAATAAGGAATTTACAGAGGTAAGTGTGAGGCACTAAGAATAATGCCACCAGGGTATGTTCATGGCCATATCCTTGAAAAGTGACTTTTAGTCCTGTCTAAGAGTTGTTTTAGTATCTGTTTTAATCCTAAACGTTTACTTAGTTTAACTCAATTTGTACTCTTTCCGTAACAGGAGGAGAATTGTGTAAATGGAGATGGTGAGGCTCTAGATGCTTTGCTGTCTGACCTGGCTAGAGTCAACAACAGCAGGGGGAGAGCGAGTAAACTGTTTCAGTGGCTCATCAGTCCCATTCCCGCTAAAGCTTTCTTCAGGTAACAATGTGTGTGTTGGCAGTGCTGGCATGTAGAGTCATTTGGAAGTGACAAAGATAAATTGCCTAAACTACTAGCGATAATATGTTCGGAATGTCCATGTGCAAAGTGTTACCTGTTAGCAAGTTATGTTTTTCCTACTTAAGGGAGACATGGGAAAAGAAACCCATCCTTGTTCAACGTAACAATCCAGATTACTACAAAGGACTGTTCTCCACAGCTGAGTTTGATCGCATATTAAGAGAGGTAAGGACCAAAAACATTCAAGGGCTCATCAATCCTGCATTTATCTGCACGTTCTCTGCCTTCATCCTAAGTTATTTTACTGTTGTCCTCAATATAACACCAGAAGTTAGGTTAAAAAAATCTGAACAAGTTACTTTTCTTTATTTAATGTGAGAATGTTTTTCTTTTTTTCTTAGAAATTAAGTATTAAGCATTATTGATAAGTGGTTATATAACAATCTCTCCAGTTGTTTATTAGAAGAACACTCTCTCTTGCCACAGGATTCATTAGCAAAAAACTCTGGACATGTATGAAGGCTTTATTGACTCTTTATAGATCGTTCTCAGTCATTGGAACCTTTGGACAACCTGACGCACATTTTGAGATTTTATTTGCATATATTAATAACTATCAGAAGAGGGTTTTTTTTATTTAGGTGTTTTCAGGTTTTTGATAAATAACTGCTTTTTACCTGCTGTTTGTGCTTTTTATTTTAAGGAGGATGTTCAGTACGGAGTGAATCTGGATGTCACGAGCTACACTAATGGAAAGAGGGAAACGCACAATCCTGCAGGGAGAGCTCTGCCATTCACTGTGTGGGACTTCTATGAGGTAAATGGGATTCAGTGGTGCAGACAGCTGACTTATGCCATGGATTTCTCATGGCCCTGGTAGCTAATTATTGGGTATTTTGAAAGTTATCTTCACGTCTTTCTCTGTGGGCGTCACACTTTCTTCTCCATTTCAAAATTAGCAGTCCTACATTATTAAGCAGTTTAATATTTTTTGTGCTTCTAGCAAGAATTTATTCGGTGCTCAGCGCTCGAGTTGTATCATGTGCACAGTGGTCTCACTGCAGGTTAGCAAATCACCACTGTGTCTTCATTTCCCAGAGTGGCTGCTCCATCCGACTGCTAAATCCCCAGGCGTTCTCCTCCACTGTGTGGAATGTGCTTTCCATACTTCAAGAACAATTTGGCAGCATGGCAGGAGCCAACGTGTAGGGATTTCAGACAAAACACGTGTCAAATATAATGTTGTTGTACAGTTTGTTTTGGTATAAAATGCGTGTGTTGCTTCACCAGATACTTGACACCACCTGGGACACAAGGCTTTGCTCCACATTATGATGACATTGAGGCGTTTGTGGTTCAATTGGAGGGAAAGAAACACTGGAGAGTGTACAGCCCAAGGTGAGGTGCAATGTACATTCAGTTGCATTATATTGTGCTGAGAAATACACTTCAAACAGATGTTTAAGCGCTTTACTTTTTTTGAGTCCTAAGATTGGACCATATTATTGGTATTATTATATTAGTCCATATTTTGGATTTTAGTTAACTTTCTGTGCATGCATTCCATCCAGTTTTAGTTTAATAGTGAGAAATACATTGTGTACTTATACTTTTTTTCAGGAAAGAAGATGAGGTCTTGCCTGTGCTGTCGAGTCGTGAGTAAAAAAAAAAATATATATATATGTATACACACACACACACACACTTATAGAGATGTATTGTAGATGAATGTTCATTAGGCACGTGGTGCATTTCTTAAATAATCAGTGTTTTGTCTTTGGACGGGATCTGAGCTACAGAGAATTTGTTATTAGTCAAAGGTGACTGTGTCATCTTTCATCTCCAGCGAACTTTAATCAGGCCGACATTGGGAAGCCGATCCTGGAAGTGGTGCTGGAAGCTGGAGACATGCTCTATTTTCCCCGAGGATTCATCCATCAGGGTGACTGTCTCCCAGATGCTCACTCCCTGCACATCACTATATCTTCTTACCAGAAGAACAGCTGGGGAGATCTGCTACTGAAGGTGGAACTGTGCGATCTTTATTGTGAGCGCTATAGATAAAGAGGCTGCATTTTGTATTTTAAGCACCAGCAGCAGCTTTTAGGAATACAGATTAGGCATTTATTTTGTGTTGTTAACAGTAGGTGTATATAAAACAAATCTTTCTAGATCGTCTACGGAAAAATATTAACTATAATACAGTCACAAATGAGGGAATATATTTAGCTCAACTGCAGTGAATGAACCTGTTCATCTTACAGTCTTTGACATCTTGATTTTATCTTTCCAGCTTGTTCCTGCAGCATTAGATATAGCAATGGAGGAGGATGTGGAGTTCAGACAGGGTTTACCTCTGGATTACCTTACATACATGGGAGTACAGAATTCTGACAAGGTGTTTTACCTTCTTCTTTTAGATTTTGTGCCATCGTGTTGTTTCCTACTAATCACAGATTTTCCTGTGTAGGATGACCAGCGCAGAGCAGAATTCTTCTCACGAATCGAAAGGCTGATGAAGAAGCTATCGAATTATGCTCCAGTTGACGCTGCTGTGGATCAGAAAGCCAGGGACTTCCTCCATGACTGCCTACCTCCCATGCTGACTCCAGGTAATGTAGTCTGTAATCACATCGTCTCCAGCTCACTCACTTTAAAAGTGCAGCTGGAGTCAGAAAAGTCTAAGGCACGAAAGTGTGAATGTATTCCAATTTCACAGGATGTCTTGTGAATGGGTGATGCCAGCTGTGTAATGATTCTGACTCACATATTCATGCCATCTTCCACAGAGGAGTTAGCCAGCAGCGTTCAAGGAGCACCCGCTAGGTGGGAGTGTGGGCAAGTTATAGATGTGGGTGCACGCATCGATACCGAAACAGGAGTCAGAGTCCTCCGCGCTGGGTGTGCAAGGTAATCTAGCTTCTTATTGTATTTCACAGCATGTTAACACCAGGGAGGTTTGGCATGGACTGTTTAAAACGTGGCGTTCAGTGTCTTCGACGATGTGTTCAGGAACACTACCTCATTCAATGATGCATCAAAGCAGGATTATGAAAATGACTGTAAAAAAAATCTCTCTCCTGCCAGGCTTTGCAGTGATGGGGAGGCTGTTCATCTTTACTATATAACAGACAATTCCAGAGTTTACCACAAAGAGGAGCTCAAGAGTTTTGAAATAAAACCAGAGGTAGATATTGAAGATTTGTGTGAATCTGTAATAATGTTCGCAGAGTGTCATAACAATCAGTGAATCTGTACCTAATAACGGCTTGTGTTTCAGCACACAGATGCTGTTGAGTTTCTGATCCATTCATACCCCAAATTTGTGACAGTGGGGAGTTTACCATGTGATGCTGCAGAGGACAGGGTATGTTTTTTTTTCTATTTTAGGAAAATATGATAGGACAACAGTTCAGTTTGTGTGAGATGTCTGGAAGAAAGCCTTTACTCTGCACCCTTCTCACACATCCTGTTCTAAATAGATGTAGATAAAAAACATTAAAATGCTGAATTTACAATTGGTCTCTTTGTGCTCTTTTACTTCCAGGTTGCTTTAGCCGAGCTGCTTTTTGAGAGAGGGATTATCCACACTGCAGAGCCTCTGTAGTGACCAGATTCATCAGACAAGATGACTGCGTGAATAGATTCAAATTGTCTTTCTACAAAATACAGTCCTCACCGCAAAACTCTGCAGCATCTGATTGGTCTGAACCCATCTATGAATTTTTCTGTTCAGTTTCAAATAAACTTGATTTTTTAGAAACTGACATTGATCTGTTATGCAGCCAGAATCACCCACAATCACCAGTTGGTTTTCTTGATAAAGGGCATGTTTATTATTGATACAACAACAGCATAGGTACAGGACTCTTCTTGAATATTGTGATTAGCTGGCCACCAGTCAGCTATTCACAGGACACTTTCCAGGTAGTGGTGCTCTACTTCCAGGTCTCCTCTTCACCCAGCTTCAGCTCCCTACAGAGAAATTTCAAAAGTTGAATATTTTGCATGGAATAAGTTTGTCAGTAGATGACACTAGTAGTAGTATAATTATTTCAAACACTAGGAACTGTGAAAATTTTATTGACCCAAACTGGTTCACATTTAAAATGTTGATAATATTATTTTTACAATCACCATACAAGAGATTATAACCAGCTTTTAGGTATTGGTGTGTTCTATTTCAATATGTTATTGAACAGATATAATTAGTAATTTAAATAATTAGTATTAACGCCATGTGGATAGATAAGTATATTTTCTTACCTGCTAAACAGAGCACTTTTGTTCTTGAAAGCTGTGAGCTTCTGGTCCTGTTGTTTGTCAAGGTACCACCCGATCACGAAGCCCATGGGCACCAGTATGTTTACCCAGTGCTCACGTGCAAGTGCTACAAAGTTGACCATAGTTCCTATGGAAATAAGTGAAAAATATATTGTAGTATTCTGTTTGATGTTCATATACAATAAGCTGTTGCATGAGTATTTCCTCGTGCGTTTAGTTTTATGCTTAAATAAGTGACAATCTACTGATGTCATGAAAGAACATGAGGTCTGGAACCATATTCTGCCAGCCACTCTCGTCGTGGACATACAGGGCAGGCAATGTTTTATTTAACAGCTAGTTACAACAGTTTGAAATTAATTGCTGCACATATTATTTTCCAACACGTCTTAATATGAGTTGTCCTCAAACTATTTGCAGGAAATACTATATAATTGGTTATACCCCACCCCATCAGGTCAATCAACACTATGCATATGCCTACAATTCTACTCACTAACACTAACAATATCACCTACGACACCTGTCCAAATGGTAAATGTAGAAGATGTAGTTTCATAATTACCATTGTGAATTAAATTATACATTTCCCACAATATACAACTAAAATGCTAGAAATCTGAATGTCTTTGCAAACACTTAAATAATTTTCAGCACTAGAATCACCAGCGCCTGGCTAGCTACTCTGTATGCTAGCATTAGCATGAGAATCGTGATATAGGTTTCCTTGGATAATTACTTTCCCTGAAAATAGTTACTTTGCCTACAAAGCACACATATATTGCAGTACAACTGTCCGCTTAATGAAGAGGTAGGACGTTTTAATCTAAATCTAAACATTACCTTCTGTTCACAACAAGCCGAGGCCTTCAGCAGATCATTGAGCAGGCAGATGACATTGGACTGTACCACCTTTGTAACTAGCTGCGTCGTGTTCTCAGGAACAATAAAGCCTTAATAGTAAGACAGTGACTGTTGTTGTGGTTATTACATTATCAAAAATAAATACGAATCTCTAATATTCAAGCACAGTGTTTCTAACATAGCTTGATTAGATTAGTATTCGACAATTTATAAATCACATTATATTGAGACCACCATACTTGGTACGATCCTTTGCCCTTTCACACATGATGCAGCGGCAAACATGTCGGCTATGGAAATGTGTGTTGCACAACGCTAGCCAAAATGTGTTAATGATAGAATTATAGGAAACCCAATTAATTATACGCTTATTCGAATTTACGAAGATTTGTATGATTTCACATTTAATGGTATGTTGTGTGTTTCTTCATCAATTGAAGTCACTTAGAGCCACAAGTTAAGATATAGCTAGAATGCTAAAAAGACCGGGGAATTAAAGTAAGCTAGCCATGGCTATGATATTTTAAAGTCACCAGACACAGATCATAGACTGTTATTGTGCAGTATACCATAACTAAACCGCTCAGTCAAATGTGTTACCATAGTTTTGCTTCTCTGTTTAGATTCAATTGTATGAGTTTGAGCTACGGCGCGTAAGTTATGTTTCATTGTTATGTATCTGGGTTTTTTTTTATGACCAGCACAATATAATTTTAATTGATTTATATTTCAGCGTGACAACTGAGAAATGACGTCTATTATAAAGCTGACAGCCGTGTCAGGGGTGCAGGAGGAGTCGGCCCTCTGCTACCTGCTCCAGGTGGATGAATTCCGCTTCCTCCTCGACTGCGGCTGGGATGAGAACTTCTCAATGGACATTATTGAGGCTATGAAACGGTAAATATAGCATCAGCCCACCTGCTACAAACAAGGCTGCACGCAGACACTAAATGGGGCTGTAAACCGCACAAGCTAAATGTTGGTGCTCGACATTAATACCAAATCTTCTATATTTGACTTTACTTGGCAAACTCTTTTATGCAAATTATAGATGTATCCAAAGCGACAAGCAATTACTGTTATATACACTCTAAATGTCTGTGTAGGTTATCTGAATCTGCAAACATTATTTCAAATTTAAAGGATATGGTTTTACAAATGTGTTCATTGTCCTCATTTACAGTCCACGTTTTGTCTCAAGTAAACGTGTTCAAAGGTTTATCTGAACCTCAAGTGAGGCTTCTGCAGTCAGGGTTCATCAAATCACATTGATGTTCAAAATACCTCTTTGTGCTTCTCAGGATGCTGCTTCTTTGTTGAGCTGCAGTGATACAACAACAAAACAGAATTTGCTAAATAGGATGTAACTCCTCACATTAATTTATATCTTCAGATAACCTCTGGATTATATTTTGTCACTATTCCTTTTATAATGCGTTTTGTTCTCTATAAACTACACTATAAGGCCATTAGGATTGGTATTTTTAAAATGACCAGGGATGAACATGATTAGAAAAACATCTTATAAAGGAACCCGTCCCTTGAAAAGTTATGAACCTATTCTTTAACTAACCCTATGCTGAGGTCTGTAGAATTCCTGTGTAGACTGTGAACTCATTGGTGTGTCCTTGTGTGCATGTACATGTATAAATTAACCAAATGCGAATCGTGTCTTTAATAAAGTTGGAATTTAATGATTTGATCACATAAAGTTTCTCCCATTGTGACTAGTCACCAGCTAACACTTACTCAGCATGTTGCATATGTAACTTTACACTATATTAAAACACAAAGGTCAGGTACTGTCTGAAGCCGCTCAACTTGTATTAAACTCCCTGCCACATGTGTTAAGTGGAACTAAACTCCTTTTCTCACTTCTCTGCATCATGTCATTTCTTTTCTCAGCTATGTTCACCAGGTCGACGCTGTGCTCCTCTCCCACCCTGACCCCATACACCTGGGAGCTCTGCCATATGCTGTGGGGAAACTGGGTCTTAACTGCACTATCTATGCCACAATTCCTGTCTATAAGATGGGTCAGATGTTCATGTATGATCTTTATCAGGTGAGAAGGGGCTATAGGAAATGTCATGTATATAAAGTTATTTATGATGAAGCTTCATTGCATAACTACCATAGTTTTTAGTCTTTATGATTTCCTTTCTCTCACTTAGTCTCGAAACAACAGTGAGGATTTCACACTCTTCACCCTGGATGATGTGGACTCTGCTTTTGATAAAATCCAGCAACTGAAATACTCTCAGATTGTCAACCTGAAAGGTTAGTTATGTGCACAACCCAACAGGTCAGGATCCAAATTGTATTCAGTTTGTTGATGAATGACTATGTTTCTTTTCTCTTGACAGGGAAAGGACACGGTCTCTCCATCACGCCGCTGCCAGCTGGTCACATGATTGGAGGGACCATTTGGAAAATTGTGAAGGATGGAGAAGAAGAGGTTGTTTATGCTGTGGACTTCAATCATAAGAGAGAGATGTAAGCATGGACAGAACATGCATACGAAGTGGACTTTGTGTCGGACCTTGTGTCGATAAGGCTGTGAAGTAATGCCCTGTGTGTTTTTTTTTTGACTCTAGCCACCTAAACGGCTGCACACTGGAGAGCATCAGTCGTCCTTCCTTACTTATTACAGACTCCTTCAATGCTGCCTACGTACAACCTCGTCGCAAACAGAGAGATGAGCAGCTGCTAAGTAAGCAAAAACATTATCATTCAATTTTTATAAAACAATGTGAAAAGTTAATTCTAACCTCGCGCACAATGAATTTTTTTTCCTACTCATAGCCAATGTAATGGAGACTCTTCGTGGTGATGGTAACGTCCTTATTGCTGTGGATACGGCTGGTCGTGTGTTGGAGTTGGCTCAGCTCCTGGACCAAATTTGGAGGACAAAAGACGCCGGGCTGGGAGTGTACCCACTAGCTCTGCTGAACAATGTCAGCTACAATGTAGTGGAGTTCTCAAAGTCCCAGGTATCAGTTGCTTTTTTCACTATTTTAACTATTTTTATTTACTATACTTTTTTGTTAATTCACACAAACCAAATGAATTAACATGTTACATAATCTCATTTTGCATTTCAAAGCCATAATTGTTCATCTTCTGTTTCACTCTAGGTGGAGTGGATGAGTGACAAGCTCATGAGATGTTTTGAAGACAAGAGAAACAACCCGTTCCAGTTTCGTCACTTGAACCTGTGCCACAGTCTAGTAGACCTGGCCCGGGTATCCAACCCCAAGGTGGTGCTGTGCAGCCAGCCAGACCTTGAGTCGGGCTTTTCCCGGGAACTTTTCATCCATTGGTGTCAAGATGCCAAAAACTCCATTATCCTCACCTACCGTACTACACCGGGAACCCTTGCCCGCTATCTCATCGACAACCCTGGAGAGAAGATGCTGGACCTGGAGGTGAGACCAGCAGTCATGGTGCTGGTTTACTGTGACAGAAAGCTTTTCAGGCAGCATTTGTCTCACATATAAACGCTGCAGAAACAAAGTGTCAGTCTGTAATTTGTACCATAACCATCTTTCACTCTTCTCATTGTGACAGGTGAGGAAAAGAGTGAAGCTAGAAGGCAAGGAGCTGGAAGAATATCTTGAACGGGAGAAAATAAAGAAAGAAGTAGCTAAAAAATTGGAACAAGAAAAAGAGTAAGTCCCATTAGATTTTCTTTCACCGAGTGTGTGAGGGTTGCATATCTTTTTCTGAAGATGCCTGCCCTTAGAAAAATGTAACTATGCATACACGGTAATGTTCGTTTAATGCACTTTCAGAGTCGATGTTGACTCCAGTGACGAGAGTGATATGGATGATGATCTGGATCAACCAGCTATGGTAAAAAATAAACACCACGACTTGATGATGAAGGCAGAGGGGAGCCGCAAAGGCAGTTTTTTCAAACAAGCCAAAAAGTCTTACCCAATGTTCCCTACACACGAGGAGAGGATCAAGTGGGACGAGTACGGGGAAATCATCAGGTACTATAATATTGATGACAGAATACGAGTATGAACATTTAGACTTTCTACCACTGGCAATAACATATTCTCTCCAACAGGCTGGAAGAGTTTCTGGTTCCTGAACTGCAGGCCACAGAGGAGGAGAAAAGCAAACTGGAATCCGGGTTGACCAATGGTGATGAGCCCATGGACCAGGATCTCTCTGTTGTTCCCACCAAATGCATCTCCAGTGTGGAAAACCTTGAAATCAGGTCAGTGATCATATGAACCTGGGAGTGCGTTGGTATGTGTCTTGTCTTTTCTGGTGTTTAACAAATTATTAAAAGGCTTTATCTTCTCTTCATTCCCCTACAGGGCGAGAGTAACATACATAGACTATGAAGGTCGCTCCGATGGCGACTCCATCAAGAAAATTATTAATCAGATGAAACCTAGACAGCTGGTGATAGTTCATGGACCACCGGAAGCCAGCCTGGACCTCGCTGAGTCCTGTAAGGCTTTCAGCAAAGACATCAAAGTCTACACGCCCAAACTACAGGAGACTGTGGATGCCACGAGCGAGACACACATCTACCAGGTCAGCAGTAAACCCCTGCTGGTCGCCTACAGCAAAGAGTTGTGTAATCCAGGTCGACGGTTTCACCCTAACTTGTTGTCTTATGTTAAAGGTGCGGTTGAAAGACTCGTTGGTGAGCTCGCTGCAGTTCTGCAAAGCCAAAGACACGGAGCTAGCGTGGATCGATGGCGTGCTGGACATGCGCGTAATCAAGGTGGACACTGGCGTGATGCTGGAGGAAGGTAAGAAGGAGGAGGCTGAGGACGGTGATCTGGCCATGGACATTGCCCCTGATGTTGACATAGATCACAGTGCCACAGCGGCGGCAGCACAGCGTGCCATGAAAAATCTTTTCGGAGAGGACGAGAAGGAGCTGTCGGAGGAGAGTGATGTTATTCCCACGCTGGAGCCACTTCCTCCACATGAGGTGAGGCGACAAGTAGGATATTTCGTTATTTCTGAATGTGGGAAATTATTTGTCAACGTTTCTAGCTATTAAGCTTACATACGCAATCTGTTAAATGTCAAAACCCCAGTAATGTCAGGAACCGTCTGACCGACTCTCTCGTCTTCCACTCCCCTCCAGACTCCCGGGCATCAGTCGGTGTTCATCAACGAGCCTCGCCTATCTGACTTCAAGCAGGTCCTGCTGAGAGAAGGCATCCAGGCCGAGTTTGTGGGAGGAGTGCTGGTATGCAACAACATGGTGGCCGTCCGCAGGGTGAGTGTCCCCAATGGCAGTGGCTCGGTCTTTTGTGAAAAATTTCTATGTAATCACAATGCAGCATTCTCTGTAATGACTCTTATTCAGTTACGTAGTTGATGCTTATTAGCATTTTAATGAAAACTAAAACAATTCATTTAAATGATTCGCATATTCCACACGAGTTAGTGATTAGTAATATGTTAAAGGAATGTGGCTGGATTACAGAAGATACACTAGGTCACATGGTTTGCAGTCTTGATTACTTCTATATTACCATTCAAAGCCTTAAAAGCCACTTGCACAGATTGCTGCAGAGGCGAATAATTCTTCAGATACAGAAGGAATACATTTCCAATGACATTAAGGTGTTTATTGCCCAAGATTCTGGGGGCTGTAACCATCAGATGCATTGATGTGCAGCTGAAAATTGTCCCCATAAGAAACGCTAACAGTGGTTTAAAGCAAAATGACAGATTCAGGTTCTCCCGCTTTTCGTTGATGGATTGTGCACCACGAGCAAGAGCGACTTTCCAGAGTGGACAAATTATTTAAGAGGCTGTGAGAAATAATTTGGAGGAGGAAAATATATATACACACACACACACACACACTAAATATAAGGTGTAGCATTGAACCATACAGCCTTTAAGCTGGTATAAAAAAGGGAAGAAAGACACAGTGCAAGAATCACAGGAACAACTAAAGTACAAAGAAAGGTAAAAGTAAGCCAAGATACTGAAAACAAAATGCATAATTGACAAGAACCTAAAAAAGATGCAACCCAAAACATTACATCAAAGAGCGCCGAGTTGAAAGAGTGTGTGTCTCTGTGTGTGTGAGAGATATTTAAATGGAAACTCGAGATTCATTAGACTAGAAAAGAGCAAGGAACATGTTTGTTTTTCATGTCAGCAGTGTGCTGTCTAGTGCTCGAGCATCGCCGTTTAAAGGTGAACCCGTGTTAATGGATGTTGAGTGAGGACCTAGATGACCTGTGCATCCCTGTGCTTTTTATCCAGACGGAGGCTGGACGCATTGGCCTGGAAGGCTGCCTGTGTGACGACTACTATAAGATCCGAGAGCTGCTGTATCAGCAGTACGCTGTGGTATAGCAGCAGCAGCAGCAGGAGGAGGACACGCTGCAGCGGAGCACACCATGGCGACACAGAGACAATCCTTTAAAGGGATTGTGCACCATACATGGTCTACCTCTGGCCCAGGTGCGACTCCAGCTGTTTCGTTGCAAACCTTGTTCTACATTTCCTCTTTTATAATTTTTTCCATATAATGTTTTTTTTTATTGTTGGTTTACCTCCACAACGTGAGATGTGGGCAGATGCTCACCCAGGCCTGACCTCTCTGTGTGAACAGACTCTACAAACCCTAAGATTGTCGTAGTATTAAAACTCCTCCCACTGTACAGCAGCATCCTAATGCACCAGATGATTTCCTCCTACTCTGTCATTAAAACTGTTCTTGTTTTTTCATATACGTGTTGCTGTGAAAGGTTTGTCGCAGATGTTTTATCATTTCTCGTGGGTCTCGAAGGATTTTTGAGTAATAACCAAAATGCAGAACTCATGAGACGCTGTCACGTGTCACTGCCTCTCTCGTCCACGGTTTTCTGAAAAGAGAGAACTATCCAAACTTTTTAAATACTTCCCAGTGCTCCCATATTAGGTGAGATGTTTTACATGTGCTGTTTGCGCCGCACAAGCTTAGCCGCTTACTAGGTCAGCTAGTTACTTCAGTAACAGCAGATGGAGACATTTTTCAGCTGTTGTTAACTGGCCTCTGAATACCCATATCAAATCTGCCCATGCAGCAGCACCATCTGTAACACAGGGATGAAATGACATTGTCCCTGAAGTGATAACTGGGACTGAATATAATTCACCCCGCTTCGTACTGAGCTGGGATTACTGTGCGTCCTTACATTTTAGGCGACTGTCTGTCGCAGCGGAGGAAAAAAGAAAAACCCTGTTTACCTCCATCTCGGTTTGTGACGGTAAAAAATAATGAAATGCTTCAGCAGTTTGTTTTCTTATCTTTTTCTGGCACATGGAACTACAGCCTCGTCTCTGCTCGGCCCCAGTGAGGTGTAGCCGGAGTATTAGAAATTTGGGCGATAAGAGGCTGGTGCTGGGGGATGGACAGGTGGGAGGCAGGGTGTCATTGCTGGAGTAATGTGTCCGTTGCAGCCGTTGTGGCACATTGACTCGGTCGAATGCGTTGGCAGCGTTGTATAAATCCCTGGGGTAGATCCTTCACACGGGCAGCTGTGGAATGCCACTTTTATGGATACATCAAAACAAACATTTCCCTCCCTCCTCCCGTACAACTCCTCTTCATCACCTCCAACTTCACGTGACCACTGTGTGATGGCGTTTGGGGCTGGAGACTCCTCCTACACTGATGGCCTGCTAAGCAATCACAAGGGGGTGTACACACACACACACACACGTAGGACGTCTACGTCAGATGGAGTATGTGGGGGGAGAGAGGGGGTGATCGTGCACATGGTTGGAGGAGTTCGGCTGGCTGAAATGCAGCCCTGTTCCTACGTGGTTGCATAACGTACAGTGTTTCACTTTAGAAACATTAAGTTTTAAATGCTCTTTTTTTTTAATCCGTCGCTCATAGACACACAAAACCTTCATGTTCGGAAGCACACCAGTGCCCCCACCCCCCCACCCGACCCAGAGCCGCAGTAACCTGTGACAAGCAGACTCTGAGTGAAAGACGGCACTGAGGAGAGAGAGGAAGAGCTCTTCTGTGCCACGCAGCATGCCACGCCTGCCCAGTCTCTGCTTTTCATTTTGATAATTGACCGGCAACGCCAGAAATGTCCATCAGCTAATCCTCTTAGCTTTCATAATGCTGACTGTCACAGAAGCCCCTGTTTTAATGTAACGAGCAGCTAAGCCCAGAGCGCAGGGCAGTGATGCCCTACAGCACACAGCCTTCTCTGCCCCCTGGAGGCCAGAATGAGAATCTGCTCTCAGCTCAACAAGTGCCCTGCAAATCTGTCAGGCCATGTCAAATCATAAATCCCTAACCTGGTTCCAGTGCGACCAAGCCCCAGCCTTTCTCACTGTACTTATTGGCATGAAGCTTTACTCAGAAAGGAGCATCTTGGTGGCATATATCCATTCATCTGCGTGGATTGGAGGATGAATGAAAGTAATCCCTTTTGAATTCCCGGTCTCCTCACTAAGCAGACCACTTAATGCCAATGACATCAATGTAATAATGTGAAAAGAGGACACATTTCTATGAAACCTCACAATATTCAAACATAGCATAAGGCACAAAAATCCCATGATGTCCAGATCTAAAAATGGAACTTGATCTTGTCGCTGTGCCCAAATGGATATCACACACAAAAGTGCTGAGCTTTATTACTTTTGTTTTACAAGCTTAAGTACAGGTCATAAACGAATATAAAGCAGTGTTTAGGTACATCGACAGTTGTTAGACAGATAGTAAAGGTCATCCCTCCATACTTTTATTTAACATATTCATTAAACGTTATATCACTTTATTTTGAAATTAAAAGGAAGAAAAAACTATTTGAGAAAACTGTACATTAGGTTTTGCCTGTAAAAATGGTAAAAACCGTCATATCAGGCACTTGTTAATAATCTTGCATAATCTATAGTACCTCCTACTTAATAAAAAAACTACTAGAGCACATCAACAAACCTGTTCTCAGGAAAACGATTGCCAATACACAATAACTGGCAGTGACATCGAACGAAAATGAAACAGTAGAATCTATTCAGCTAATTAAAAGGGACACATGTACAGTTTGATTCTCATTTTGCATGAGGCTACCTTTCGAACTTGACCCAAAGTCAACAGAAAGATGCAAACTCATCGTTGGTAGCTTTGGTAGCTTTTTGTGTTTTTAGTTTGTGATTTACATCAAGTAAAATTAGCTTTTTATGTCAGCACTTTAACAAATCTTGTCCAAACAGCGTGTACAGCGGAAGAGAAAGGGATAGCAGACAAATCTGGTGTTTCTGGTTGAGTGAGTTCTGAGAGTTCAGAGGCTACGTCAAACACAAACATGGAGACTTGTGTACATTTCTGCCTGACGAACCTGATCCCCAACAACACATTGGTGGGGACTTCTGGGTACTCTAGGATTTCTTTTTCCATTTTTCCCACACTACACATCTGCCATCATTTGCCCCCCCCCCCACCCCTCTGTGGGCACTCCTTAGGTGCCAGGATGCCCCACTAATATCCACCCACTCTTTAAGATAAACATAGAAGCGCTGTGTTGAGAAGAGTTACGACCTTATGAAGGTGATACTCTTGTGCAACCTGCTCCTCACGCCCATGTACAAAGCAGGAATGTTCACAGATCCATGAAGACACCAGATTATCCACAGTACTGTAGCTGCCGTGGTGCTGTTCTGATGAAACAATGCGTTTTGTTGGGGTGAACTCATGGCTGAGACTGATCCTGGCTGGCTTTCTGGCAGAGACATGTGGTTGACTTAGTGGTCATGTGACTGGATATTTAGGACAGATCACATGAGATTGTTTTTCTTGGGTTAAGCACAAACAGCGCATTCTAGTCGCTCTGGAGCAAAACAAACCTGACCTGTTCTTTGTCTGCGAGTTGAAGTGATGCGGGCAATAAGGTCAGGAAACATGCACTAGGATGAGGGCAGTATCATCGCAAGCTGCACCGAGGCCGACATGTGGTTCTAGCAAGTCCGCAGAATATCCAACCAGGCTGGCCTGCTCCTTCTTCTCAGCACATCAGAGGGAAGCAGCCTTATCTGTTGTGACATGGCTGACACCACCTTGAAAGCATGTGCGGAGACCCTGCCGATGATTAATACGAGCTCGGAGAACGTGAGGAGGATTAGCTTTCTGTGTTTACCCCTGCAGACATCTGAACTCAGAGCAACTCTGCGGTATGACACTGGGCCGTGTAATAAGGCTGAATCATCTGCAGTGAACGATGTTGATGTGAAAACGAGTGCGAATCCAGAGAAGTGTGACTCAGCGCTACAACCGTTTATCTTGGTGTGGTTCAGTTTAGATGCCAGTGCTCCCACTGGTGACCCGCAGACCTCAGTCAAACAGAAAGTCCACCTGAATCTTCCTCACTTTAACTAAAGGTCATGAGCCCAGGCGTGTAAAAACCTTCATAAACACCCCTGTAAACAAAATCAGCATCTGCATAATCCAGCTGATAAAGACTGAATTAGAAATTAGAAAAAAACATCACAAGATGTGCACCAGGTTAAGACAGTGAAGATGCATTTACAGAAGAATGAGGAGTCTGTCTTAGGGACATGACATGTAGAGGTGATTATGGTGCCGAGAAAGCAGAAGGACTTCACCCTGTTTACTGCGGAGCCACAAGGAGCCATGAGGGCCAGCTGAGCTCGCCTGGTGGCCAGGTGGTAAATCTTCCAGCACACTGGAAACAAGTGAACTGATCTTTATTCGTAAATGAGTTGTTGGTTTTTGATGAAAAAGCACATTCTGGTCCTCGTGCCTGCTTGTGAGAAATAAAACGACGACATTAACAACACCTACTCCATCCTCCCACCACACAGTGCGTGTAACTTTTTTGTCCAGTGTGGAGGTGTGGAGGTGCGATGAAATCACACAGCAGGGAAATCTAATGGCTCGCTGACTTTATTGCACACTCCTCCTCCCCCAGCTCCAAGTGAATGAAGTGAAAGCACTCACCCTCGCGTGTCCTCTGTTTAACACTGGCTGCATTAATTTAGACTTCATAGCCTGTCTCCTGATCTCCCCAGAATGAATGGGCTGCATGTTTCTGCTTCCATAACCTCTGCGGTCAGCCTGAATGAGGCCGTCCACCGTTGCTTTGCATTGAGAAAAGGTTGCTCTTCGCCTGCCTTCCACTTCTCTTTAGAGAATAATGAAGTTATTTGTGTCCAGCTCCTTACAAAAGGTTAACTCTCCCTCAGATTTCTTTCTGCAGCCGCCATCTCAAACTGTGAGACTTCATGCAGTTTCCCACAGTCCTGATGATCACGCGCAACAACAGTTTGTATGAAAAATGAAAAATAAGAAGGTTCAGACACTGAAATAAGCTGAAATACGGAGGCTATCAACTTCAGGAACTGTAAATAAAATATACATTAAGTATATAACATTGAACTGGAAGCAGTGAAGAGATGTTTCTTTAAAAGGAGCACATTTAATGATAACCATGATCAAATGAAGGGAATGGACTAAATGACAAAGCAATATATATACTATTTTACATGCAGGTCATTCTTAAACTCAATGCTGCACTACAAGCTTATTGGATTGTCGTGTATATTAAGCACACTGTTTATACATTTTCTCCCCTGAATAGGCTATGAACCTTCTAAGAGTCGGCTCTGAACAGAGATTGATAAATTATTAATACCAAATATTTGCTGATTCCAGCTCAACAACGTGTATCCTGCAATGGGCCTAACTATTTAACTAACTCCCGAACCTTCTGCAGCCAAAACAATTGATGGAAAAATAAAGGTTCAGTGATCTCAAAAATCGTTACAGGCAGGCCGTGGCTCTAATTGGATGCCACTCTGGTTTGTGTTACGTAACTCCGTTTCTGAGAGATGAAGAACTAAATCGTGGTCGGCGGGCATGAAACGCACATCTAAACCTGAAAAGCGCTACGTGATTCCCAGTGTTTTCAGCTGCTGTCGACTCTCTCAGGCTGACTGAGTTGCCTTATGCTGTCGACAGCTGTGCGAGTGAGTTTTAATGTCGTGGGAGATGAAGAGAGCAGCATGGAGGATGACTGCTGCCTCCAGAATACACAGATTAGACTCTCTGTTGCTCCTCTCCGCCCTGTTTACTCTTCACACCTGAGCAGGCATACAAATAAACCTGCGGTGGTGCCACATAATGCTCAACATTCACGATGACTATTTTATTTTCTCTGCAGCTGACTGAGGAGCTTTTGCACCAAGTGAAATCAGCAACTTTCTCTCTCTCTCTCTCTCTCTTTTCCTCCGAGCTTGTACTGTGTTGTAAGCACCAGCCATTGGCTAAAGTGCACTCGGCGGTAGTTGGCAGGTTGAGGGGGAAAAAAAGGGTTGAGAGCAGTGGATATTATCCCTCCATCTGTTTACTTGCGTCAGATAATTAGTAGAATAGTAGATACAATGCCTAAACTCTAATGTGAGTTTTTTTGCCATACTGTCGCACATCTGGCATATATCCACTGTCTGGTATTTGTAGAGGAAAGAGCAGGATGTTCATACACGCTAATGCAAATAGAACAACCAGAATAAGTGAGTGTGTACTTATAACCAGTGCAGCAGTGAAGCATCATGATGCTTTTTAATAATATAATGGTAACTATAAGAAGGAGCTTATGAACTTTAAAGTTTAACCAATGCTGCAGTAGATTTTTATACAGACAGGTACCTGTATCTACCTGTGGAGCTACAGTGACTTTGTGTACAGCTTTATTTAACATCAACATATATCGTGCTACTATTCATTAACTATTGTTTTGCATCATCACTGTACGTTTTAAGTTGTGTATATGCCATGATGCCATGTTTTTTGTTATTGGTGAGACAGTGCCTGTAAAGTCTTAGGTTGACATTATTCTCACTATTTCTTACGATTAACACATACTGTATGTATATTATACTCTACTGTATGTATAATATTACAGTTTGGCTCTCCACTGTTAGTATATGTGATGTAGTATAGACACCCTGTGAACAACGCTCAGGAGTTTCACTGTGAATTGACTTTGTATTGTTGTTCTACTGAAGTTGTGTTTCTGTGATTCTGGGAGAAAACACACAAAAACACCTAATAAAGTTCAATAAACCTGAATCATCTTACCGGAGTGTTTTGACTGATACACCACAGTGATATGTATGAAAACTTAAAATCTAAAGCTCCATTAAGGATAGGCTACTACGAAAGAAGAAGAAGAAGAATCCACTTTATTGTCATCGATACATTTTTGCATGTTACAACGAAATTTCTTCTCTGCATTTGACCCATCCCCTCTCGGGGGGAGCAGTGAGCAGCCACAGGCGGCGCTCGGGCAGCTAGCGCTGGGTGTCTCGCTCAGGGACACGCCTGGTACAGGGGATGGGAATTGATCCTGCTACCTCTGCATCCCAGCCCTCTGCCTTAACCACTGAGCTGTCAGGCCGCTACAAAGCTGCTAAGTGGATGCTGTGGTAAGATATTTTCAGCTATAACCAAGGTTAAGAATGAATTGTGAAAAACACTAGGTTGGCTTCGTTTCAGCTAATTAACTAATTAACTACAGACCACATCAGCTTTGCAGAGTAACCTAATACAACTTTTACGAGAACTTAGTCTAAACCACATCGAGTTTCCTTCATGTGTTATAATTGCAGTTGATCAATTGTCTGGTGACAGCTGCCATTATGCAGTTACAGAGCATTGTTTGGTGCTTGCTGTCATTTCCTTTAGTCAGTGTAATGTAAAAAACACTAACACAGACACAAAATACTATGCAAACGGTGGCATTTCTGCTCCTTCGCTGTTAATCACACTGAATTAAACCAGCGTATAAACCACATGAATCATCACAGCAATAATGAAGTTGGAAGCTGAAATGAGCAACAATGAGTCAAACAGCAGTTGTTGTGCAACACTCGCACACTTCATTGTTACCACCCTTGACATCAAGTCATTAGTGATCTCGGTTGCGAGGACATGACACATGCTTGGCATTTATATCAAACAACACATTTACATTACACTGACTGTTCCTTTTGACAACTGCCCACATTAAAACACTCTTACAAACCCTATCTATCACTGTCTCCCTGCAGCTGAAATCACAGTTCACACACTTTATTATCTCTGCTGCAGATCAGCAGCCATTCACTGGTCTCTGCAGAAAGGCAAAGAAAGCCATGTGTGTATGTTTGACCGAGCCAGGGAGAGTAAAGCAGCGGCTAAATCTCTGTAAGCAGGGCCTGGCACTGCCCTCCGATTGCCTGCCTGCTGTGTGGGCAGGGGCCTGGAGGGGACTAATCTCTTGGCATGGGCACGGGTCACACATGTCAATGTGTATGTGTGTGCACACAGAAGACCAAAAGCTGCAGCAGGAAAAGGACAAGACCAACAACGCCTTCTGTGCTTAACTGTGAGCTTTCGCGCAACGTCTGGGCTGCTTCTTAAAGATTATTGGGTGGATGTTCTTGAATCTACCTCATACTGCACCAGCAGGGGTCACGTCCTGATCTTATATAATCTTGGTCTGCAGGATATTGCATTGCATGGTGAGGCCTCTCACCCCTACATGCTTCTCGTTTTTTGCTAAGTGGACAGAGGTGGGGACGGCAGAAGCTGCCATGCTGGTGTTTGTGTAGTAGGCTGCGGGGTCATGGCAGCCTTTCTGTCTTTCATCTTGGAAGCTGTGTTCACCTGCAGCAAGCCTGGAGGCTGCACGAGACACCTGCGCTCTACAGTCTCAGATGTCCCCTATCACGCGTGCTGCGGGGCTTGTAATTGCACGACAAGGTTATGCTCAAGTGTTGCAGGAATAGTCTGACATTTTGGGAAATTTTGCATGAGCACTGGAAATACAGAAAAGCAGCTAGTCTAGCTCTGTTCAAAGCTAAAAAAAAAACAAGCGGCATCAGCACCTTTAAATTTGACCAATCAATGCTATACCTTACCTTATGTACTAGATGCAGCTGTGCGTGACCAGGAAGCACTCACGCATTGATGATGCACATAAATCCACAATGAGTGAGTTTCAGTTTGCATTTTATACTGATGCAACAAAGAATATGTATAACTTCAGCGAATCTAGAGATGTTCGTTTCTGACAAAGCCAGATTAGCTGTCTCCCACTGCTTCTAGTCATTGTGCTAAGCTAAACAACTCCTGACTGTAACCGTGTTTAACAAACAGACATGAAAGTCATATTGATCCTCTCATCTAACTCTCCAGAAACAAACCAAATAAGGGTGATTACCAAAATGTGGGATTAGACCTAAGTTTTTGTGACTGAGAAAATCTCGAACCTTTAACGGAATAGGCCAAACTATTAAAAGTGTAGCGATGAGAAGTGACTTGATTATTCTCTATAAATACAGCTGGTTAATACCAGAGGAGAGCTGCGTTAGAGTAAAACAGCCCGGCAGCACTGTGGCAAAGTGTAATCCATCTGTGAGACTTTCAAATGAATACGTTTGAATCGGAAGAAGGACTGTGTGCAAGAATTAATGATTTATTTATTTACCTACATAGCACGTTAAAGTACACTTGATTACCCGGTTCATATTGATCTCAGCACGCAGTGTGCATTAAGGGAATAAAGTGCTCAGTTGTTTCCTATAGTAAAAAAAAAGTTAGAGGGAGACGGCGTCAAACAGGAAACACCAGGTGTCTTAAGGCACTTGACCTTCACCAATCACCAATCACACCAGGCCTGCTCTCCAGTCCTCTGCCTGCATGGGTGACACACTTGCAAGGCTGCCAACTATCAAACACTAATTAGTGGTGCATTAGTGGAGGCTAAATCCAGTTCAACTCAGCTTTTTAAGCTGACTTATTCATTGGTGGAAAATTCATATGACAGCCACATACGGCTGGAATCTCATGTTTCTGAATGTTCAGCAAGCTCACACACTCCTAATCGTTTCCATTCAAATGACCTGCAGTGACTGCAGCCACGGTTACTTCACACAGAAAGTTTGCACTAGTAATTTCTCCTTTCCATTCTTATGCCAATAGTCTTGACGCACACAAAACCTTTAAGCACTGGGAAATTATTTCATGCTTGTGGATTTCGAGATGCAGCAGGTATTGATACCTGTGGGCTGGGAGATCTATAAACTCAATTATTCAGCATGATATCAGATTGGGGACAGGCAGCAGGTGACACGTGGGCCGGTCACTGAAAGGGTCCAGTGTATTGGATTTGGTTTCATAATGGATCAATGGTGGGAAACTGGTATTTTGTGTTTGTTTTGTGGGGCATGATGGGACTTGCCATGTGTGATCTCACCACCGCGGACATCCAGCGTCCGGAGTGATCGAAGAGTCGAGAGACAGAAGAAGGTGGGGATTTTTTTTTCTTCGGAGAACTTCAAAGAACCCGGGCTCACTGAGGAGGTAGGAGGGCAGCTGGGAGCGCAGAGAGCTGATGGTCCTCTCTCATGTGCACGGCTTTTTCTGCACTGAGGAGGGATTCGTGCGGAGGGGGAGGCGCCCGAGCGAGGCCAGCGGCACGACTGTTCCCCGATCCGAACAATTAACCTTGATGAACATAGATTGGTTTCACTTAACAGGCGCAGGTGTGTGGAGCTCGAACGGTCCCTCGTTGATGGCTGGACACTGACGCATTTTAAGCCCAAACACAGAAACTACTGGGACAGGGGACACATTTTTGTTCGCGGGACAGGACGCACGCCGCAATGGGAACCCGTCCGACACGCGTCTTCTTGCAGAATCCGAATTCTACAACCCCGCTGAACTGATTCGGAGCCCTGTGTCGGAATTTGACCGCCGTGTCTTTGCCCTGTCTACCGGCCCCTGCAGCTCAAAGACATCCTCTGAACGGCGGACACAGGAGAGGAGGACAGAACCTGCCCGCGTTACGACTCTCCGCCGGCGCGGCTTGCGATGAGGACCACATCCCGGCTCTGTTCCGTGTGAAGAGGCAGTTTCTTCGGCTCTCAAGGACGCAAAAAACAAAAAGTGGCAGCCGGGCGAGCTCAGCAGGATGGAGCGAGACGACACAAGCACCGCGAGCGCGTCCAAAAAGACAATAATTTCCAAAATATTTAAAGTTCGCAAGAGGAGGGAGATGCTTTTCGTTCAGGTGTGCTTTATCTGCAGTGTCCTCTTCGTGGCGTGGACCATGTCGGCGCTGTTGACCAAGACAGGTGAGTGGGGAGAGACTGAGGAGACGCACCGGGGCGCAGAGAGCAGGGAACAGAGCGGAGCGGCTCAGAAATGAGCGGGGTAAAAACGAGACGCCACCGGGCTTTAGTGTCAAGGGCACGGCATCAAAACATCACATTCGTTTCTGTTTTATTTTTCCAATTTCAAAATGCGTATGCGATACCGCCCGTCACCATTTCGGTCAGCTGCACATGTACTGTCAAGTCCCAGCATGTGTTTTTCTCGCGGTGTTGGAGCACGCATAGGTCTGTCTGCGTGTCCGTATGCCGCAGTGTGCGCGCCGTGGCAGCTGCGCGTTTTTCATTTGACAAGCGGACTCACAGTCGCGGCGCACGCACACCTCCATGTTCCATATGCAACACAGCGGCAAGGGCGAGAGCATGGAGGCTCTGCACTGCTGACGTTTTCCCAGAATCTGCCGTTTTCTGGCACTAAAGGCGCATCGTCCGCCACAGTGCGCTGGAGCTCAGGATCATGGTTAATGCCAACTCATCGTGTCTGGCCCGGGGCTTCACACATCACTGCACACATCGGATCACCTCGATCACACTCCAGCTTTGTCACACTGCCAGTTTCCGCGTGGTGATCGAGGGATGTCGATTTTTACGCAGAGGCCACTGACCACTATGTAGCCAGGGAGGTAAAACGGTGGGCTGCTGGAGGTTTCTATGAACCTAGCTGATGTCCTGTGATGCGCGCGTGCACACACACACACACACACACACACACACACACACACTGCAAACAACGCGCCATCTCACCGATACATGTCAAAGCTCCCACCTCAGGACGCTCGCTGACACGCGCAGCATCCCACACATGTGGTTATGTAATCTAACGACCAATCTTTCCACCTAACCCTCTTACAGGTGAAGAACACCTGACACCCAGAACAGCACTGTTAATACGATGGAATCAGAAATTTTAGCTGCATCACTGAATAGGGGGGAAAATGGAGAGCCTTCAAGTGCCCGAGGAGCAGGCTCAGTCTCTTTGTTGTAGGTGGTTCTAACCCTGATCCAACCTCGTCATGGGATCTGCCCTTCTGCAGCCACTTAGGCCCCGGCACTGACAGCAGCTGTAAATTCATCAGCTACTGCAGGGGTGGCCAAGTTCGGTCCTTGAGAGCCGCAGCCCTGCTTGTTTTCCAACCCTCCAGCCGTTAACCAGGAGCACACCTGGATCAGGTGTGTTCAGCAG